>JAWNZC010000234.1:3505000-4105000 GCA_035771165.1 Paragorgia papillata
TGTTCTCTTGTCCGGAGTTGAAACTTTTAAGAACTTCCTTTGTCGAGGTGTAAACGTCATATTGTTTGTATGGTCACATGTTGATTTCCAGAGATCTTTTATGGAATCATTTGGAGAGTTTCTTAAGGCGTTACGAAGAACTGTTTGGCACTGAGTAAACTTAATAGATGGAGGGTAGATATTTAGACCAAACCTGTTACTGGTAAGGTATACATTACTTAAAGTTCCTGATACAGGTATTTCAAGCCAATTACGTATGTATTTGTTAACTTTTGAATCCATGTTTTCAGAGACCCAGGTTTTTGATAAGGTAGCAACAGTAAAATGCCAGGAGAATTTGGATAAGAGGTAACGACTATAAAGTAGAAGTTTGTTTTTCGGGTGTAGAGGTTTAAGATCAATTTTAGACATAACATCTTCAAGGAGAGTGATTAGCTCTTGTTTGTGCTCTTTGTTGGACATACTGAAGTCAAAGTATTTTCCTAAGTATCGGAACGAGTCTCCAATTTTAGTGGCAGGTATCAATTTATTGTTAATTTATTGTTTATTTATAATAATAATAATAATAATAATAATAATAATAATAATAATAATAATAATAATAATAATAGGAATGGAGGTGGAATCGGAAATGTGCCGCCTATGCGGCATACAGAGAGAAACAGTACACCATCTGTTATCAGGATGTAAAGTAATGCGGTGGTTGTCTCTTTCCCCTGTCCACCAGTTGTAGAAAAAACAAGTGGTGTGAATACCGCATACTCCACTTCCCTTATCCTGTCTCCGTATTCCCTCTTCTTTGCATTCTCCTGTTGTCTGTAGAGTGCTGGGATCTCTGTGTTTCGGTAGCTCGATGCGTTTGGGTGAAAGACCCTAACGTCAAAAAATGCATTTTGCTGCCTATTCCAGAAACCCTTTGCTCTTATATCTACTCTTGCTTCCTCTTGCTTATTGGCCGATCTTGGTAGTATTGTCTCGCCTTAGAGTGGTTGTAACTGTGGTTCTTTTTCCACATCCGAACATACTTCCGTCAGCCATTTGGTGGTTATATCTCTGATTTCGTTATGCCTTGATATTGGTAGCCTTGATATTGGTAATAATAATAATAATAATAATAATAATAATAATAATAATAATAATAATAATAATAATAATAATAATAATAATAATAATAACAATAATAATAATAACAATAATAATAATAATAATAATAATAATAATAATAATAATAATAATAATAATAATAATAATAATAATAATAATAATAATAATGTGTTCTGATAAGAGAGAAACCGTACATCATTTGTTGGCTGGATGTAAGGTTCTTGCTGGTAATGAGTACATGAGAAGGCATAACAATGCGCTGATGGTGTTTGCTGTGGAATGGGGAAAAGAGGCACGCTTGCTTGAAGAGAGTGTAGTGTGGTACAAAACAGCATGGAAGAAAGGAACAGTTATTGAAAAGCCGGGTAAAAAGCTTGTGTAGGACTTTGAATACAAGATGAGAAAGACAACAACAGCAAGAAGACCTGATCTGATTCTGGAAGACATCGAGGAAGGTAAAATTTGGATAGTAGACATGGCATGTCCTGCAGAGGCGAACATTGCAGAGAAACGGAGGGGGAAATTGCAGAAATACCAACAGCTGGCATTCGAAATCCGCGAGAGGCGTCCAGTATGGTTGAAATAGTACGTTTGGTAGCCGGATGCTTAGGAGGAGGGTTGGAGAATTTGGGAGAACAGATAGAGAAGATGATAAAAGAGAAATCCCGACAGAAGTGGGTACTAAAAGAAATGCAAAAGACCATTTTAATGGAGAGTGAATCCATTTTAAGGAAAGTGATGTCTAGGGTGGTGCAAGTAGAGTAGACTCCAACAAAAGATAACAAACTTTGGTATCTTGAGGTATTGGCCCATAGAAAATGGGCTCTATATAACCATAATAATAGTATTTATTTATACACGATAAGCATTAGCTGATGTGGTTGTGTATTTACATGTATAACTGTATAACTGAAAACTAGATATCTAAAATATAAAATACACTAAGAGATTATTAACTGAGAACAAGGTCTGTACTGGAAAATATCAGACCGACGTCTTGACAGTACGAACCGAGCCGCAGCCGAGGTTCGTACAAAAAAGAACGAGGTCTGATATTTAACAAATAGATGACATTTTTCCGTGCGTGTGTACTGTAATAACGCACAGATGACGTCACAGCGTGTAAAGAACAAAAATGTTGTTCTTTACACGCTGTGACGTCTTCTGTGCGTTATTACAGTACACACGCACGGAAAAATGTCATCTATTTGTTTTATACATCAAATTGTATTATTTTAATAAGAAATGTTTGAAATTTTTGAATCGTCAAACCGGCAGGGCTATTGAAAAGGAGGCAATATTTTCAATTCAGGTTTAATTACGTCATAAGTGATCTATACAAATAAAGCAATCTGATTGGGCGACAGAAGAAATAAGGCTGTCCTGATTGGTTAATTTTTCAGCTTCCGGTTACGTCACGTATAATTTATGCAAATCATGACAAATTAAAGTTTATTCAAACTCTTCGTGTCTTCGTCGGCATTTCTAGCCAAAATATTTATCGTTGAACAAACAGATTAGTTCTTCTGGACGGGATCTTGCTGTCCCATGTATATTTGGACGCTTCTTATGCTGCAAATTCAGCTGGGAAAGCATTTATCGTTGGAGAAGGCCGAGAAGCACGCGTACTAACTAGCGAAATTATATGTTCTGTGTTTGGAAATCTTGTTCACAATGGCTGATATCTCCTGGATTTGTATGGCTGAACAGTATTTCCGTGAAGAGGAATGGAAATTGTATCAGAAAATTTCTGAAGCTGTGGAGTAGGTAGCGTTGTGCGCCGGAGACGAAGGTATTAAATGACCGTATTTATGTCGATAATTTTAATATGTCTGTATCGTTGGACAACGATTTGATGGCCGTGTCTCTCATCGCTGAGTGATATGTGTAATCCTCAGACAGTTGAAATGTACTTTATTTTGTACCAAGTTGCATCTTCAAACGTGTAATTTGATCAAATTTTTATAAAACAAAATTTTTTTGCGACTTCGTTACGTCAGCTGTGCATGTGTACTTTAATAACGCATAGTTCTTAGCCTATCAGATTGTTTGTTTTTCTTAGGTTGTTGAATAATTTCCCGTACAGACCGAGTAAACGAGGTTAATAAAGCGTTTATTATATGGCTACTTCAAGTTTTTCGATAATTATTGTATCAAACTTAGTGTGAAAACCTTAGAAATTCACGCGAGCAAAATCAACATCCGGGACAGCGGTCCGGATACGGAAAAAGACGGACCGTGGTCCGGATACGCATTTTTACTGACCGTGCGTTGACCAATCAGAACTCAGGATATTACAAAGCCATATAATAATACATTGTATTACACATTTAACAATCCTGCAATGTCTGGCCTAGGGCTTGAAACCACACCAATAACTACAGTACCCGCACTAGCGAGCCTAACAAGGATACAGTAATGTAACTACGACCTTTGGAGGGTGTAGCTCCGTCGGAGAGGGTTTGCCCTAATAGCTGAGGAACAGTTTACAGGAACAGGCGATCCACCAAGACGGGTGCGGTCTTATAGGTAGAGCAGCTCCAGGCAAGCCTAAACTCCCAACTAACTTGTAGCAATGTTGCCGAGAATTACCCTCTCCTAACAGAACTACTGTCACACATAAAGTGGAGAAGTAACTTACCAAATGATAATCAATGGTTCCGAAATTACCATACCGACCTGGACCTAAGAAAGCCACCAGGGGCCAACCAACAGAGAAATGGCGAAAGCTGCATTTGAACAACCAGCCTCCAGGTGACCATCATTGACCGGAACCTGTACGCACAGCCAGAAGCCAAAGGCCCACGCCGGCAACATAGACGAGCAACAAACGGGCCCTTTCCAGAGCAGGTAGACAGGTACCAAGCAAACAATGGCAGGCAACGAGCTGGACTTAAGAGCAGCTGAAGAGCCCAATAGACTTAAACTACACTACGCAAAAACCGGATAAGCCGGTACCGTAAAGCACAATCTACAACACATCACAGCACACTACAGCACATTTTTCTCAGAGTAGCCAAGAACACACCCTACAAACTAAGTTATCACCCAGAGTAGCCGGGGAACAGACCAGATGTACTGGCGCGAAACAAAAACTACCAACAGCTAAGCACAAACAACAACTACTACACAAAATGACAGCACACTACTGCACATTTTCTAGGAGTAGCCAAGAACACACCCTACATACGTTATCACCCGGAGTAGCCGGGGAACAGACCAGATGTACTGGCGCGACACACAGAAGCGCACCGGGAAGACCCGAGGACCCCAACACGACTGTGCAACAGCGGGGGGCACAAATACAGACCCCCAACGTCATGTATGGCAAAGTTGCACAGTACGGACCCACACACACTAGCAGCAGGCCAGAAGGCCACAGCTGAACTAGTAGACCCCCCACACGACTGTGCAACAGCAGGGGGCACAAATACAGACCCCCAACGTCATGTATGGCAAAGGTGCACAGTACGGACCCACACACACTAGCAGCAGGCCAGAAGGCCACAGCTGAACTAGTAGACCCCCCACACGACTGTGCAACAGCAGGGGGCACAAATACAGACCCCCAACGTCATGTATGGCAAAGGTGCACAGTACGGACCCACACACACTAGCAGCAGGCCAGAAGGCCACAGCTGAACTAGTAGACCCCCCACACGACTGTGCAACAGCAGGGGGCACAAATACAGACCCCCAACGTCATGTATGGCAAAGTTGCACAGTACGGACCCGCACAACGACATCGCCAAAACAGCTAAAGAGACCCCCACACAACAGGGCAATGGCAGGGGAGCACAAATACACTTCCCCAGAGACAGTACGGCAGCAGAAAGCACAAAACAGTCCCCAGCGACTGTACGACAGCAGTAAAGCACACCTACAGGCACCCGCAACTGTAGTAAGCAAAGTAGCACAAGGAGCTCACCGCAACTGCAGCTGACAGCAACTTAGCACAACGCAGAAACTCGGCAACAGTATGACCGGGAGGCCCCGTAGGACAAAGGCAGACACCCATGGTACAGGAGGACAAAGGCAGTCACCCAGGGAAGCGTAGGACAAAGGCAGTCACCCAGGATAGAGGAGGACAAACACGGCCTCTGCAACTGAGGGATAAAATTAAATAGCCCCAACGCAAAGCGGATCCCCCGCAACTGAAAGACAGCAAGGAGCATTAGCACAAATGCAGACCCCCCACCAGCAAGACGAGTACAGCAAAGTAGCGCACAAGCAACCATGTAGCAACTGTACGACAGCAAGGTACATTAGCACAAATGCATTCCCCCCGCAATACTATGATAGCAAAGGTAGCAAACATGCGATCACCTAGCAAAGGCACGATAGCAAGGTACAAAGTACAAAAGCAGTCCCCGGCAACAATATAATAGTAAAGTAGCACACCAGCAACCCCCAAGCAACTGTACGATAGCCAGGAACAATAGCCTAAATGCAGTCTCCCAGCAACAATATGATAGCAAAGGTAGCAAACATGCGATCACCCAGCAAAGGCACGATAGCAAGGTACAAAGTACAAATGCAGTCCACAGCAACAATATAGAATAGCAAAGTAGCATGCCTGCAACCACCTAGCAACTGTAAGACAGAAAGGAACATTAGCACAAGCAGTTACCGCCCCCCCCCCCCCCCCCCCCCCCCCCTCCCCGCCAGCAACAATATGATGTCAAAGTAGCAAACAAGCAACCACCCAGCATCTGTATGATTGTAAAGTAGTGCAAATGCAGTACCCGGGGCCCGCAAGTGTAGCCCCGCAAGGAACGCAAATACCAACCCCGCAACGATTGCAGGCCCAAGGGTCACCAGCAGCAACACAAATCCTACGTGCCCGACTGAGCGAGCTGAAGCCAAGGACTGGCAACGGCTCAACCACCTGGACGCCTTAACACGGGGTGGGTGGGTGGTTGTTAGCGAAGCATCACGTACGGCAGTCAGTACACGAATGAACTCTGAGCCCCTACGCACATTAACTTAGCCAAGGGGTTCTACTGGGGGTATCAAATCCACTAGCCCCAAGGGACCTGTGGAACAACAACACATACACATCGCATGATGTTAATTATTTTTATTTCATAAATCCATTTAACAATCCTGCAATGTCTGGCCTAGGGCTTGAAACCACACCAATAACTACAGTACCCGCACTAGCGAGCCTAACAAGGATACAGTAATGTAACTACGACCTTTGGAGGGTGTAGCTCCGTCGGAGAGGGTTTGCCCTAATAGCTGAGGAACAGTTTACAGGAACAGGCGATCCACCAAGACGGGTGCGGTCTTATAGGTAGAGCAGCTCCAGGCAAGCCTAAACTCCCAACTAACTTGTAGCAATGTTGCCGAGAATTACCCTCTCCAACGACACCCTCCAGCTATGCTGGAGAAGGGATTCGAGGCACGAACCCTGCCCAATGGCGTTTCTACAACCCAATAACCTCACGGTGAAACTGCAACACATGGAGAACTGCGAATGTAACGACGAGAGGCACTGTTGGACCAAGAGAGCCTTATCTGGGAAGCCCGCTACAGCATGGGTCAGATACATCCGGCACCGCGACAAATATATGAGGGGGGGGGGGGGACACGACGTGGCACGGGACAAGAGCTTGTTGAACACTTAGAACACAAACAAGCAGCCGAATGGCAAAGCACGCAAGCACTAGAAATCCTAACCTATAAGCCACCCCCACAGGCATGGTAACTTAACCTACACCCAGGTAGAGTGACAATGGTCACCAATAACCCGGTACGTGCCTGAGCAGTAGAGTGCAACCTAAGAGACGACCAGCGGCAAACCGCAGATGCAGAAGCTATGGACCCCCTAAGCGCATCAGCATCGCAAGCGTAAGACCCATCATACACAGCGGCAGGTCGATCCAACAATGCAACACGACCACCAATGTAACACCTCAAGAGCCACCACTAGCAAAATGTGGAAGTAACGCTTAAGCGAAAACCCGGCGCACGCCGCAATCAAGGTAACATAAGACATGACACGCGCAGCAGCTCTAGGAACTACAGTAACCGAAGACAAGTGAGCGGAGCAACTATTGTAAAGACCGACACGGCGGGTGTGGTAGTAGTACCACAACCAATGTGAAAGACCGCTGTGGTGGTAACCTAAGGTACGCACAGCAGCAAGTGTGGCTTCAGAAAACCAAACAGCAGCAATGGACCCAGTGGTGCTGGGGTGAGTGAACCCACCTAAGACAGCAAGAGCAGCGGGATAACCTAAGACAAATCAGGTGCAGCAGCAAAACATACTATCTGGAACCACCGGGAACGGTGGCAAGCCGGGACTGAGACTGGCGAGGCGCAAGACTTGGCAACAAGAAACAAGGGGGGGGGGGGGGGCAATGGAAGCACCAGAACACCTCCGGCGTGGCAGCCAAATAACCCACAAGACATAACCCATAAGACATAACCCATAAGACATAACCGTGTATGATCTTTGATCTGGGCATGAAGAGAGGCTGGAAGTAAACCCCGCAGCAGTACAGCATCTAGACGAAACCAATTACGATCCGCCTAATTCCCAACCCTGTAGGAACCATGCAACAGTTAGCAGGCTGAAAGACAAAATGGGGGGCCCCGTGTGTAATACCCACTGTGGGACAGGGGCTAGCATGGCCCAACATCTCAACTCGCAGCCCAAGAGTGAGGGAAGGCCTACAACATAATGCGGATTGGCCCAGAACAGGATGGAAGAATTAGCAACTTCCCAGCATGACACCCAGACCCAGGACGCTTAGCCCACGAAAGCAGATAATAGCACAACAGCACAATCCTAGCAGACAAGGCCGACGCCACAAGCAAGCAATCCCCAAGGCAAATAGACAAAAGGCGCCTGAACGGCCCAAAAACAGCCTGAAAGCAAGGCCATAACAAGGCCTTCTCGCAGAACGCGCTAGCGTCTGAACCACTAAAGTAGGCTGGCAATCTGGCACCCTACAATATCCAGTCGAGCAGCAAAACGAGCCAGAAACAGAGCTGCCCTAAAGTGAAGAGCAAACAATACAGAGTTTAATATAAAAGGTAACGCAAAATTACAAAGACCGCGGTGTTGAGGAGATTAACATTGAAATCAGCAACCAGTAAAAAAAAAAAGCAACGTCGACGAAAAAACAAATGCACTTGGACGTCTGGTATAACGTGGTTATGATCCCTGTCACCCATAAGGAGGCCACTTGGCTGCATTGTTTAGGAACAAAGGACAGATATTCCAGTGGGATTTGCAGTCGGACGATGTCAAGCCCATAAAACAAAACATAACAGATAATTAGCAAAACAAATTTTGCACATAACATCACCGACCTATAATTCTTTGTTGCGGTGAGCTAAAGCAGTAAACCGCATAAAAGACAGCACAGAAAATATGGCCTTCTGTAAGCCAACTGTATTAACTAATACGAACATATACTAGACAAGTTAGACACGGTAACGAAAAGACAACTTAATAGAGCATGCAGAGTACGATAACGCTAAGGGAGCCCTATAAAGGATTTACCAAACAATAGTACAGCAAAGTGCCAGCGAAGAATAACTAGCCCCAGTGCGGACGGCAGTATAGAACAGGCCAGGCAATATTTAGATAAAATCAACGACTCGACTCACCTGGTAATTTATCCCAAATTAGGGCGTCCAACGACTTGACAAAACGTATGGCCTTTCGAACTTGTACGCCAGCACGGAACAGTACTGAGAACTGAACAGCTAGCATATGCTACGAGCCGGTCAAACCTACAAACGCTTAGCTCAGAAACACAAGCTGATTGAACTGCGCCGAGGACCAGAATAAACAGTCTCCTTCGAGAAGGCTATAGCTCAAAACGCAACGAACAAGCGGTAGGGGAAGTGCAAACAGCACCACGGACCAAGTAGCGGTCTGTGAACAATAAAATTCTCCGGTAATAACTGTGGAGAGAACGAACAACTGAACACGCCACGGAACTGAAGACAAGCAAGCTAGCGGTAAAACAGCAGCATATAAAAATTGCAGCAAATCGATTAGACGCGACAAAAACTGATAATTTAAGCACAAACGTGGCAATGAGCCACAGCTAAAAACGGCTGAAAGCTAAGCTACAGCTAGTGTACAAACCATACAACCGGCATAAACCGGTCGGAGTGAAGAGCCAGTTGAGCCAAAGTCTACGGCAGCATATCACGCGACGAAGCACGACCAGCAAAGGGCAAGGAAACCCTAGTTTCATGGCAGCGTTTCCCACTTATCTGCCAACAACGCTGTGGACGGGTAAATAGCTGACGGTAGTCTTAGACAGAACCCGAGAAATTCGAGAAACAGTATATAGACAAGCCGCCTCTTGGTAGCGAAGCATCACGTACGGCAGTCAGTACACGAATGAACTCTGAGCCCCTACGCACATTAACTTAGCCAAGGGGTTCTACTGGGGGTATCAAATCCACTAGCCCCAAGGGACCTGTGGAACAACAACACATACACATCGCATGATGTTAATTATTTTTATTTCATAAATCCATGTAATAATTTTATCGGGCATAAAATGAAGAATTCTCTACCAGTTTTAACAGCTCTAAATCATTATTGGTTTGTTGTTTACGAAATTGAATACCTTTCTTGTCAAAACTTTGGAGCAAAGATTGTTTTGATGAAAAATGTTGCATTTTTCTGCCAAGTTATGAGTTACGTAAATATTTGTTGCAATGAAATACACACCGATGTGGAGGTGGCACTACTGTTCAAGATACTGTTTACCGTATACTGACTTTGATTTTTTCTAAATAGCCAATAAAATTATTATAGTAGTACTACAGTTAATGTTCTTGGTCAAATGTTTTTGGCAAAATTTAACCCCCACCTACGGCTCAGGCTAAATGAGCCTGAATTGGGCCAAAAACATATTTATGCCTGCAAACATCAACTCTATTGTTATATTATAATATCCTATTCTACTAAATATCTTACAACTATAGTCTATAATTACAATTTCCTTATTACACGCTTATCAGGGCATGGGATTTGCAGTATCTCGATATCCCAGGGATAATATATTTTAAGGTATCCCATGGGGATACCATGAAAATTGGGATAGTGAACAATTGTTGAGCAGCTATCCCAATTAATTGTTGTCATTCTTCACATCTTGTCTACGAATGTTGGTGGAAAATTTGATGAACTGTAATCTCATTCCCATGAAGTAGTACTGGCAACATGGAGCCATTGCTGGACAAAATGATCACAGGCTCTGGGAATGAGATTAAAATATTCTGCGTATTTTTTTCAATCTCGTGTTATTCATTGTTATTACAGTCACACTACATAGTCCTGAATTTGATGGATTTTGACAATGCCATGGACACTTTACAATTATGTTCAAGACGTAAATAAACTAAAGTATTTTAAACACTCTTATCAATGTGTTACTGTACAGCTAGGCAATTCCCTGGTAGAAATCCTGATCAGGATCCTGGTAGGATCCTAACAGGATCCTAACAGGATCCTGTAGGATCCTAAATTTTCTTAAACTAGGATCCTACAGGATCCTGAGTATGATCCTACAGGATCCTGTAGGATCCTATAGGATCCTACATGATT
This sequence comes from Paragorgia papillata, assembly GCA_035771165.1. Lineage (NCBI taxonomy): Eukaryota > Metazoa > Cnidaria > Anthozoa > Scleralcyonacea > Coralliidae > Paragorgia > Paragorgia papillata. The sequence continues at coordinate 3,515,691 of JAWNZC010000234.1, forward strand.
TTCCTGTAGGATCCTACAGGATCCTGAGTAGGATCCTACAGGATCCTATAGGATCTTGTAGAAGAACTTATAGGATCTTACTTAGGATCCTACAGGATCTTATACTGGATCCTATAGGATCTGTAGATACTACTGGCTACAGGATCTTATACAATATCCTACAGGATCTTGTACAGCATCCTACAGGATCTTGTATAGGATCCTAGCAGCATTTTTGTAGGATCCTACACAAAGATAAAAAAAAAATCTGCTGGCATCCTGTAGAATCCTGCAGTGCCTAGGGTTCCTATCCAGAATCCAATATAGTTATGAATCCTGTAGGATCGTCATTCCTGTGCAAGATACATGAAATCCTGTAGGATTTCCTAGAATTTGTGAAATCCTCTAATTAGATCTTGTGGCATGAGGATTATAATATATGAAATCCTCTAGAATAATGTCCATGTAAAATATACAGTAAAACACAAAATATTGTGCTGCTAGAATAATTTATTTGTCATTATTAATTGTCAATATATTTGAGGGACTACTGTACAAGTACAACTTTACAGTACTAGTGTATATAATACATTAGCCAGTAAATAATAAATTGTGGATACTTCCATATTTTCCAAATTTTTGTCCCCTGAATGCCATTGCCCAAGGCATCTATTATCTAGTAGATCACAATAACAATTGGTATTGCATTCAAATTGTTAATGTAGATTTTACAGTAACTACATTAACAATTTTAATGCAATACCAATTGTTATAAGCCCTTAGAAAGTCATGGCTATATAAAACAAAAGCTGGTAAAAAATAAAAAGAATTGAAATATGGAAGCATCCACAGACCAGAAGTTAAAAATTAATAAACATCATGCAAAATTTTACAGTGACCATCCAACAAAGTTAAGCCGCAGTAGAGTGAGGCAGTGAGCAGACACAATTTTATTTATCCACACTGCAAAGTAATGAGAAAGTCCACTGTTTTCACTTTTTTGAGTATTTCCAGTGAAGTACAGGTTTGTTGATTTTAAAAATAACTTTTATTCAAAACCTTGTTAGGTGGCCATGGTACACAGGTACAGGGCATTTTACTGTAACCCATTCCTCCCCTGAGCTATTATCAGTGCTGTAAAAAAGTTACATAACTAGTTACATCATTAGAAAAGTAACTAGTTACCGATACAAGTTACAATGAAAAGAAAGTACAGTAACTAGTTACAGTTACAAAGTTACTTCAAAAAATTTGTAACTAGTTACTAAGGGGGCTTTCCATTTACACGGTTAGACCGGTCAGTCCGGTTAAATGGAACACGATTCGTTTGAGACCTGGAATGGTCTGACTGGAAAATTTGGTCCTAATCAAAAGCAAGTCCATTCTGGCCAGACTGATCGGTCTAACCTTGTCAATTGGAAAGCGGCCTAAGTTACTAGAACTTTCCGTGTTACTAGAATCAATAAAGAAATTACTGGTTTTAGATGCCAGTACGAAAATTATGTTTTTACAGCTAAATGCCCAAATATAGTTGTCACTTAAGGCAGAAATAGTCAAATGTGTACATAATGTACCTTTATTATATCAAAACCATTTTTATCAAGAAAGAATGACATCCTCAACTGAATATCAGTAACTATACTAGTCACATTTTTGAACCAAATATTGTAACTAGTTACAGTTCTTTAAAAAAGTAACTAGTTATAGTTACTTCTTCAAAAAGTAACTAGTTATAGTTACAGTTACTTCTTCAGAAAAAGTAACTAGTTTCAGTAACAGCTACTTAAAAATGTAACTAGTTACTTGTAACGAAGTTACTCACAGCACTGGCTATTACAGTATATTACTTTATTTTATTAATACTGTATTCATAGTAATTTTACTCTGTCTAATTCCAGACAATTGTACATGTACTTTTCAAAGGAAGCTCCATCAGCAAACCTAGACAGCAACAAATCAACGATTAATAACCCCATTTCTACTGTTGCCCAATACCAGACTATTACACCTTCAGCAAGCCTAGGTGCCAATTAGGTTACCTGTAGGTTGTAACTACAAAAGACCAGTCAAATCTAATTTTCTCAGTAACAAACTGAATTATATTGTACACTACGTCGCTATGAAGCGGCGACATCCTGAGAACATTCGAACAACAACTGTGGTTTTAAACTGTAGATTTTAATTTTAGTTACAATTTATCTTGAAATTGAAGTCTATGCGAAGCTATTGGCTATATTAGCTACCAAGCACCAAAAATAAGCCGCATCTAGCACATGCAGTCAAAGAAATGACACTAAATCTCGGGAATAAAATAAGTTTAGCCTTACCTGAGTTTATACTATACAAGCTGCGGCACTGCGCTGAATGATATTCATTATGGCACGTCTCAGCCCAAATTTCGAGTATATATAAGTAGTGTCAAAAGGCGGATCCTGGGACAATTTTCTAAAATATTTTAAAATGCTGTTCGCAACCCCCTCCTGAATTTTTTGACTTCCGATCCTGGGACATTTTAAAGATGGCTGCCAAATTTTTGACTTCCGGTTGCTCTAAAATTTTTGACTTCCGATCCTGGGACATTTTAAAGATGGCTGCCAAGTTTTTGGGATTGGGGTTTTTAAAGGGTTCTTGGGATTTTTTTTTAAAATGGCTGCCAAGTTTTTGGGATTGGGGTTTTTGGGGTTGGTTTTTGAATCGGTCCATTAAAACTTAAAAATTTAAAAAAAAAAATGAAGCCCAAAAGAAGTGTTAATGTTTTCCAACCTAAGTACAACAGAACTACAACATTTGCTTGTAACCTATGCAAATTTGAAGTAAAGTCAGAAACAGCACTAAGACTGCACATGAAGGTTGTCCACAAAGAAAAAGTAAGGTCCATATGGAACTGTAACAATTGTTTAAAAATTTTTGTAACAGAGAGGGAACTTAACAACCATCTAATGTCTCATTACATAAGAACTAAGGGGAACAAAAAATCCTGAACCCTTTTTTTTTTAAAAATTTTGTATTCCTATTCGAATACAAATTTTGAACTTAACTTACCAAGTTTTGTAATGACCAATTGCTAAAGTACTTATTTTGTCATCTAGTATAACCCTTTTGTCATCCTCGGAATTTAGTGCTATCTTGTTAACATGAATGGTATGAATTGTATGGTTTGTACTTCTAAAAGTATTCATCCCTTTTAGTATGTTTTTTCCAGTGGACAAACATTCTACATAGTCATCGAACTTAATGTCGTTGTTAATGACGCTTTTTGCAATCCCTTTACACTTTTTGTCCTCCCTTTCTTCCGTTAATCCAGTTACAGGATTTCTTTTTTTGGCCATTTTGATCGCATATGCTTTCGACCTTAAACCCACAAATTTTGAAATTTGGTCAGCACCGGTTTCTGACTTCATCATCCCAAGAACTTTCTTGTTTTCTTTACACTTTATTCCACTTGGGTGAGTTGGTGGGAAGTTTGAAGTGTCAAACATGGTTTTAACATCTGGCGAAATATCTACAAAAAAGTCATCAGTTTTGATTTCGTAGCACAAGCTATCCGTGTCTGTAAATAGTAACCTTGCCCTATCTCCATATTTTGGTTTGATATAGTTGTAGTTAAAATCATACATACAAATTTTACTTTTGTCAAGAATGGCAGCTCCCACATATATGGGTTTGTTTAGTTTGACCCTAGTTTTTTTCATATGTACCGCTCCCAAGCAATCGGTAAATATATTGATGCCTTTGTAATTAGGTTTTTTCGCTAATTTTTCAAGCTGGTCATCGAATGATACCAACCGGACATCAATCCTGTTTCTAACATTTTCCATTGTTTTCCCAAACGGGGAGTTATTCATGAGTTTGAAGAAGTCTTTTTCGAAGTCGTTCTTGGCGGCTGTTCTTAACTTTGTGTTTAATTCGATATATGGTTTCATCCAAGCTTTTTCCGAAAATGAAACAGCGCGATGAATTTTTGTTAATTTTAAACCATTTGTCAATATTTGTTCAAGGGCTTCATAATGCACCACATAGTTCGTCTTGTCGTTAAGATTTGGCACTAACTTCTCCACTTTGTTGATCATCATTCTTTCTGCTGCAAAGGGCATCTCATTATGGAGGTCATGCAACTCCTTTGGGTACTCTAGATCCACTTCTAAAAAACATCCTTTCCCTTCTGTTAACAAATATTCTTGCCAGTTCTCCAACTCTTTTTCTGGAACCCATCTGAAACCACCAACTGGTAATGGTTGGATCATTGAATAACCATATAGGTTGTTCTTATCCAAATATGGAATGTAAACACTTTCTTTTGTGGGATCAAATTCATCCATATACTTGTTGTTGGCTTCTGCATATCTATGAGTAATTGTTGAAATTCCTCCACGAATACCTTTTTCAATCATAAGGTACATATCAGGGTCAGTTATTAATTCCAACTTTTGATCCGTCATTTTCAACAGGGCATCCCAGCCAATCCAGGAGTTGTATAGAACCACATGGGATCAAGTCCATAAGTTTTTTTACACATCTTTCTGAAACTTTGAATGACGTCCGAGAGTCCCAACACATCGGTTTTTTGATACAGTTCCATGTAATCCTTTAAAGTTTTGCATTCAAACTTTTCCCAAACATTCCTACCGTGTTCGTAATCGTCATCGCTAATATGTTTCCTTGTTAGTTTGGAATAGAATTTTTCCTTTGGTGGTAATTTTGGATAGTCCAACTTTTTTAAACTGTCCAAAAACTCGTATGGGAACACTCCTTTCCTTTTCAACAGATCCACATTTTCTTTCAAATGGTCATTGAAACCATTTTCGGTGTAGTGGAACTCGTCATTTGGTAGGTTTGTCATTAGTGTTGCCAAAGAACTTGACATAAATTTCAACGAATCCAAAAACCGTAACTCCAAAGGCACCCACTTTTTCTTTTGTATGCCGCTTCCCCCCTCTTTCCAACCACCATCCATCCAAAGTGTTTTGTTGACGCTTATGTACTCCTCTTCTGTTTTCGCAATGCAACCAAGTTTACCATTTGAAATACCCAAATATTTTGCAATTAGATGACTATCATATCCACTGAAATTATGGAACAGAACTGGTATGTGTTTTGCTGATCCCATGGAATAATTACAGTCATTGTGTGCCGCCCCACGATATTTACCATTTAAATGATCATGATCTCTAACTTTAGATTTTGCGGTATTTTTGTTAGCTTTCCAAAGGCTTTTTGGATCCAAATTTTTGAATTTTTTCTTTAAAAATTGACCACCACAAACATAACAAGTCGTTGCATTTTGGAAATCCTTTTCATCATCTGCTGTTATTATAATTTTTTTTGGCTCTTTCAAATAGGTGTGCCAGATCTTTTTTGCTTCCCTTTCCAGACTCTCTACAAACATCTGACCAATATCTTGGAAATCATACTGTTTTGTGTAACTTATATATTTACCAGGGAATATGGATGGATCAGAACAAATGATATTAAACCCATAACTAATTGGTATATGTTCTTGGTACTTTTGTGTATAACTTTTTGCTTCGTCATTCTTCTGGGTTTTCAAGGTTTTCAGCATGCATTCAAAATCTGCCACTATAATGAAAGGAACATCCTGAGTTTTCTTAAAATCCTTTCCACTCCACCCCATGATATCGTCAACACCTTTTTCTGGATATTCTTGAATTTGTGCGTCATGAGTTTTACAGATAGTTTCATGCTCCTTCATTATTTCCTCTGTTTTGAAAGGGTTCAAACAGAAGTCGCAAAAGAACTTTTTTCCTTTGTGGTTATCATTTTGGGTTGTTAGAAGCTTTCCCTTGTCCTTGATACAACTGAAGTGGTCATTCCACCAAAATAAGTTAACCCTTTTTTTGTAGTCGGACCTGGATATTTGCATTTGGCAAACCTTTTTAATTTCGTCATCGTAAGTCAAAACATTTACACCTATTTTGTTAAGCTTTTCAAATTTGGAAATTTCTTTAATTTTAACAGGGAATGTTAAACCCGTGACGTCATATTCTTCTATCATTAATTTTATGGATATTGGCAATGTTCCAAGTTTTTTGGCATCCGGTTCTTTTTTAAGAGTTTCAGCAATAGCAACAGCATATAGGAAGCAGTACTCATCCCTGGTATTTTGTGGATTGATAATTGCCTTTTTGTCCTTAATAAATTTTGGTAGTTCTCTGAAACCCTTGCCATTTAAGGGTTTGTACTTGGTTATTAAGATGTGTAGGGATTCGACTGATCTTATTGACCATCCAGAACCTTTTTTCTGATGGGCTGCCAAATTTTCTAGCATCTCTCTTTTTGCTTCCTTGTACAACTCCGTGACGTCTTCCTCAGTCGTCATTGCCTTCATGTAGGAGGTAAAGTAGAAAAGATCCACTTCTTCAAGTCTTTCCACATAATCGTAATGGACAAGTTTACAGATAAGTGTTGTTTTGACTTTTTTAGAATTTTCAATGCTATTAATAAGTTTTTCAACTCCAGCTGTTGTTTGTTCTAAAAATACTGTTGGGTCTTTGTAATTTTGCCCTGAAATTTCGTACAAAGCTGCCTTTTCATTTGCAAAATCTTTAATCATTATGGGCTCTGTTTGTCTAAGTTTTTTGGTGGCTTTTGTTTTCCTATTGAAAATTTTTGAGAGTTTGTTACCAAGAATTCTTCTGGTTCTGGTTAGTTTTTTGTCAGTTCCTTTCCACTTCTTGGCCCACTTAATTTTCTCTCTTCTTGCTTCTTCCTGTCTGATCTCTTTTGCCCATTTTTGTTGCTCCTTTTTCTGGAGTTTTTTGTAAGTTTTTTGTTGAAATTTGATTAAGTCATCTTTTAACCTGTCTTGTTGGTTAATAAGGTTTTGTTCTTTTTTCACCTCCTTCGCCTTTTGTTTTTCTTGGAGCATGGCAAGTCTTTCGGGTTTAAAAGGTTTCATTTCCTTGTCCCGTTTAAGTTGCCTCTGTTTTCTAAGACGAGCATTTTCCCTAATTTTTAATAATTTAGGATCATTAGTTTGTCTCGTCATTTATTATAGTATGAAAAAAAAATAAAAAAAATCTTTAAATAAAAAATGAACAAGACAATGAGAATTAGCGAAAATATTAATGCTGTTGATGAAAAGGTTACCGAGTTTATTGATAAAATTTCTCCATGGACTGCACTTGCTGTTGGTATAATAATTGGTAACATTATTTGGGTAAGTGCTATAATACTTTTGTAAAAACTTCATAAAAAAATTTCTATCCTTTTGGATAGAAATCTTTGAAAAAATGACCGAGACCAAACTTTGAAAGTTTAAAATTTCGAGAAAACAAAAACAACCTTAGAAAACAGTATTAGAACCCTGTTTATTATATATGGTTTTAAAAAATTTAACGACTTACTAACCATAATTTACCGTTGTACAGAACTTCCTTGTTTTTTTTTATATAGAATGGAATGCAACTTGGGTTTCTGTTTAAACTTAGACCAGCTTTGTAAATGCTTGGGAACTCTAGTTTTTCTCCATCCACAGAAGTAAATGTTATTTTGACTGGTGTTCTGATTACGTTTCTGTGGTGCTTTTCGAAAACTTCATTTTTAACTAATGGGATGTCAAGTTTCTGACAGAGTGTTTCTGTGTTTGAACTATGGGCTCCTTTGACACCAAGTTTTTTTCCTATTGCTCTGAGTTCTTTGAGTGATGATAGTTTTTCTTCTCGTATTGTTTGAAGTCTTTTGGTTGCACTTGTTCTTTCTTGCATTCTTTTTCCAAACATTTCTTTAAGGGTTGTCATTGTTTCTTTACTTAATACCCCATTTTTTGTTTTTTCTAAAAAGTGTTCAGTAAATTCTTTAGATGTCATTGTTTATTATATGGTTTCTTTTAAAATTTCTTATTTTTGGAATAAGAGATTTTTGGTTTTGTGTTTTATATTCTGTTTATACTCTACTTACAGACCAGAGTTTTCCATTGTACCAGATAGGTGTTTTGTTTCTAGCAATGTGTTGAATGTAAGAATGGTACGATTTTCCTATGGCTTGTGCAGCTTGGTTCATACTTTCAAACTCTATTTCTTCTCCATCTTCCAGGGCTGTAAACAGAATTTTAGTTGGTTTTACGTTTGGCCAGTTTGGGTTACCGGTGGGTATGTTTGGAATATTTGGGATACCAAGTTTCTCGCATAGTATTTTTTTTGTTAGAGAGGATGCCTTTTTTATTCCTTTGTGTGTGGCCATACTTACTAACATTTCTCGGTTTGGGGATATTTTACTATTTTCCAGCTTTTTGTAAAGTTTTTTTTGCAAAAGTTTTATTTTCTCTTCTAGTTCTTCTTTTGTCTGGGATTCTTCGGTTTGTTCTTGAAAATTAATGTTGATTTCGATAATTGGGTTCATGTTCTTTTATTATATCTTTTATTAAAATTTTTAAATTCAATTTCAATAATAAGGTTCATTTCTTACATTGTTGTGCACCCATCGTTCTTTCTCCTTTAAAACCCATTTTTTTCTAAGAATCAAGTTTCTCCTGTCCATCCGTTGTTGTCGAATTTGTCGATACCAGATTGAGATCCTTGTTATTATCATCATTTATTTCATTTTTAAAAGATTCCACAGATGACGATTTTTTGCAGTTAGGAACCCTTGTGTAATTTTTAACTGTTTTGTTTGTCCATCCTATTTGGATATTTCCTTCCATAGTCAAATCTTCCTTCCCAAAACTTAAACCAAACTGAAACCCTTTTTTGGTAATATGGTTTTTATTATATTTTTCTTTTGGCTTCGACTTTGAATTACCCATTTTGTTTTATTTTTTCCTAACCAAAACAAGATTAGGAAAACTTTGTTAACTTTGTAGAACACATGGTGGAACACTTAGTGAGAACAGCAAAAATTTAAGTAATATTAGTTCAACTGTTATTGGAATCAACAGAACTGCCACCACTGCCATTTTCATTAGAATTTTCATCAGTTTGTACTGTAACATTTTTATTTAAAGTTGGTTTCCTGTCCCAGACATGTTTTACAACAATGATACCTCCTGTTAGCAAACCAATCATTGGAATATAGGGCGAAATTTTTCTAACCAAGGATTTAACATCATCGCAAAAAAGTTTGTTTGAAGATAATTCTGCATCCAGTTTTTCGTCATCCTGCACCAAATCCAGTTGTTCCAATAACTCTGAAAATTTGGTTACAAGGGTTTCAGTTAACAGAGAAGTTGTTTTGTCAAGTTGGGTTCTTTCATAGTTTAGCTTAATTTTTTCAAGTTGGGTCATTGAAGCTTTTTTCAAATATGCTTCCGAATATTTAATCTCCTTTGCAAAGGATAGGCGGATCAAGTCTTCCCGAAGATTTAAATCTTGCGGTTCTTCATTTTTTTCGTCATTCGTTGTTGCGTATTCGGTGTTCATTTATAATAGTGTTTATTTTTATTTTTTCTTATATTCTTTGTACTCTGTGTACACAAAATATGTCAAAGCTATCGCAAGTAACCACAGATTTTTCGCCAACCATGCTAATCCTTTTGCACCCCATGATAGTGCAGTTGCAAGAATGCTCAAAATTGGTGCCAATACAGGCCAAGCAAGTTTCCCAAGTTTTGCCAAGGCCTTTCCTAATGCTCCGGTTGCCTTTGCAGTTGTTACAACAGCAGCTTTTCCAGCTAGAACAACAGTTGTTATGATGCCTGCAATGGAAATGGCAATAGCGGCCGATACACCCATGTTTTCTTTTGCCCATTCTTTAAATTTTTCGAATCTGGTTAGGATATGCTCTTCCGCTATTTTTTCTGTTTCTTCCTCCACAGGTTTTATGTTTAACAGCAGTCTGTCTCGGTCGGCCTGTAGTGCAGATGCATCCCTTCCCATTCCATAAAGAATTTTTTTTTCTCGACCTTTCTCAGCCTTGTATAGATCACTGTAAAGGTTTTTGTTGACCTTGGCTGCTTCCATGTTATCCTTAAGTAGTTTCAATTTTTCTGCGTTATCTAGGTGGGGGCTACTCATAATATGGTCAACATCTTTTAAAACACCACCAATGTTACCAAGGTTTGTATCCGTTTCTCCATCAGCAGTGGTAATACTGCTGTAAATAGCATCCCCCATCATTATTATTCTGTTCCGCAAATCATTTGAGACAGCCTTGCGAAGTGTTTCGGCTGCTTTCCGGCTGATTCCTAGTTTTTTTTGCATAGTGCCCCGTTGCTTTTCCTGAAGCCTCCTCTGCCGCAACTTTTAATAAGTTTTGGAATTCATTAATTTTTTCCTGATATTCCCCCTCCCCTTCATTTGGTACGAACTTTCCGGTAGCGTTTTCAGACATAATTAGTATATCATCAAAAGTTATTCCAATTGGTTCTTTTGTTTCTGTGTTATATACTAGTTTACTTTTTTCTATTATTTTTTTACTTTCGAGTCCATCTGATATGATGACCGTTTGCCCAAAAACTTTTTTGATAAACTGTCTTCTTTTTATGGTACCCTCGAATTTTATGCGCCCTTTTATGTGGTTTTCTGCAATTTCTTGTGCTTTTTGTTCCTTAGCAGTTAGCTTTCTTTTTCCCTTACCTCTTATTTTGTCCAATCTTTTGGTTAACTCTTCCATATCTTCTTCGTCTAATTCGTATTTGTCGTCAGCATCGTAGTATTCTTCTTCTTCATCATCATCAACATTTGTATCTCTCGATCCAGTGGCTTCTTCTTCTCGTTGTCCACCACGATCATCTAATTCAGTGTCGTCTACATAATTAGGATCAGCCATTGTTTATTTATTTATGTCTGATCTCCAATAACTTTTACCAACTCCTCACTGTAAAATTTTCCCATAATGTCCTCCTCCTTATCCCGAATTCTATACATAACAGGGTTTCCCCTAAAAACCGCTGACACAGTAAAAATTTCATCTGTAAAATTTGGATCATATCCTTTTGCAAAGTTTTTTCTGTATTTTTGAATTCTTACATGGTCCCCAATTTTGAATTTTGGGTTTACTTGAGATTCTAGAGGTGGTATTCCATATAGTGTAAGAAAAACTTTGGATTGGTTGCTATCAATGACATCTTTGGGCTTCATTTTAATGGTGCTGTGGATGGTGTTGTTGTAACTATTTGTAAATTTGTCAAGACTATTTAACCACTCTTTGTTTCCTTTAAAAGTAAAAAATTTCCACATTCTGGTTTTCAAAGTTCTGTTGAATCTTTCCACAACAGCAGCCTTTCTATGAGATCTGGATGAAAAATATTTTATGTTTAGAGAATTCAACAGAGTTTTTACTCCAACATTATAAAATTCCTTCCCCTCATCAAATTGGACTGTTTCTGGATATTTACCAAATCTTTTCTTAAATTCTTCCAACATTTTGCTAACACCAGGCACCATAGCGACAGTACTTTTTCTATGGACAGGAACAGCGAAACCAAATCTTGACAAAATTTCTATCCCAGTCAATATCCACTTTTGGTCATTATTTTCAGAACCAAATTTCGCCATATCCACCAAGTCCATTTGCATCTGGTCAGCAAGATTTTTAACAAATGTTTTCTGGTATTTTTTTGGTTTTTTAATGGGTTTGTGCAATGTAAATACCTTTTGGCTGTGTAACCACTCCTTTACTTGTTTTCGGGTTATTGAAGGGTTTTCTTTTACAGCAGCTTGGTAAAGTTTTTCCATGGATTGGTAACCTGTTACAGGGTTGTAATAAATATCTCGTAACTCAAGATCAATGAGTAAAAGTTCATCTTCCATTTTATTTTTAAAAGATTTCAAAAAGTTTTTACCAATATTTGCCAATATTTTTACCAATATAAATGACAGAATTTAAAGAATGGCCAAAAGAGTGGGATGTTTTTGGAACAGTCCAGGAATTTTCCAAACAACCAAAGGCTTCTGTAAATTTGAACACAATTACAATTTTTGCAAATGAAAGAGAAAACTTTATTGTAAACCTGAATCCCATAGATTTAACATTTCAACAGCCAATGAAAATAAGGAACCCAACATTAAATGACTTTCTTACAATCCCATATTTTACATCCATTGCTGCCAGTTATGTTGCAAGCTATTTGTGCGGAATTTCAAACAAACATTTCAAGAATGGTTTTGAAAGATTTAGGTCTCATTTTTTGACAAGTATTGTCCATTATCATTATGTTTTTCAGGTAAGAAGGTTTTTAAAACATCCAAACAAACTTAGAAGGTTTTTGACAGCAGATGTCATAAAAATTTTGCAACACAATCCCAACGATGTTTGGGTTAAAAAAATAAGCAACTCAACACAAAGTGCAAAAGAATTTACACAAGATATGAAGGATCTTGGATATGAAGTCAGATATGTAAATTTAACAAAAGAGAGTTATGGAAGGGTAAACACATATGAGGAACTGGTGTCAGCTGGTTCTAGGCATCCCAATGATTTTAAACATTTTGTGCCTGAAGATTCCAATGGATTAACACTTTTGGGTCACAAATTATTTCAACAATCCTTAGAATCTTTTGTTTACTGCGTTTTGGGAGCACAGGCAAAAACAAGGTGGGTCATTGTTGGCGAAGGAGCTAAAAGTTTACAAACACAAGAGGTGTTTAAAAAGTTAATGGAGGATACAATAGCACAGGATGACATTACTGTTTCCATTTCGAATATGAGGCAGGCTATTAAGTCCACAAATGTTGTTTTAAATTTTGCGATATCTCCTGGTTTAATTTTAATTCCATCTGACATGAGAATTCTTATTAATCCAATTAGTGGATTCAATAATGTTCTTACACTGGCCACAAATAGGATGGTTCTTGGGCTCAACAGACACTTAAATAATGGGAAACCCATTGTAAAATTTCCTGTAAAACCCTTTGGAAAATTTCCTGTAAAACCTATTGAAACTATTGATGATGTTGTTAAAATTAATGAAAGAAAATACAAGCCCGGAATATTTACTCCTGAAAACATTGAGAAAACCGACAACAGATTACCAGAAGTTTTTGGGGCTTCAATTGGAACGGTTTTCTTGGTATTTAAAGGAATAGCGAGATTAATTTAATAAAAGAAAGAAATGTCAAAGCCATATCAAAATTTAGATGTTTTGTGTAACCCCATTATTGAAACTAAGGGGAAAAAAGACGTCGCTGAATTTAACGAAAGTCTTTTAGAACTCGAAACATATAAGAACAAAAGTAGTTGTTGTAAGGTGTCAACTATTGAGATTGAAGGATCCATAATCTGTGGAAAATGTGGTTTGGTGTTATTTAAGTTGTATGGATATAACCACAAAGAACCAACCCCACCCATTTTGAAAAGATATGTAAAAACATTTTGGAAACTATTTCCAAAGGAAGAAAAGATTGTTGGTTACGAGATCATGAAATTTTTCAATAAGGCCAATAAAATTCTTGTGGGATCAGGTTTGGTTTTGGACAGAAAATATAGTATGAATTACATTATGTTCATTATTTTTGGAATCTGTAAAAGAAATGATCTTTTGGAAAAAATGAAAAAACCAACTTCATCAGAACTAAAAACATTTGACGAAATAAAATATATTTTAAATTATTCTCCAAGAGATAATGCTTACAGACCATATCAAACAGGATTTAAAGTTTTTGGGAATGCTCTTAGTGTTGAAAATGTTTTAAAAATAGAAGAAATGAGTGGGATCAGAAAGTGCAAGGAGTATACAAAAATTATTAAAGAAGGAAAGAAATGTTGAAAACTTTCTAAAACTTTCTAAAACTTTTCAAAATATATAACAAAATAATGTTATATATTTTTTACCAAATATTTTAAACAACAACTGCCAACAACCAACCCGCACCAGCTCCTAAAAGTGTTACAGTAATAGTCATATATTTTTCCATTTCATCGCTTGGTTGGTAATAGTCATCAAGTTTCGGCTCCACTGGTTTTTCTTCTTGTAAAATTTCATGAAGTTCTTGGAAGGCTTTTGAAGTATCTTGCATGTTGTAGTTTGCATTTCGAATTTCATCTTGTAATTCTCTAACCTTGTCCTTTCTTTTAATTTCATTTTCAAAAAACTTTTCTTTATCTTTTTGAAGTTTTTCTGTTGCTAAATTATGTCTTTTCGCCTCGTCAGCATAACCGTGTTTGTTAAATGATTGAAACAAATATCCGGCACCAGCAAAGGCAACCGCATTAAACAACCCTCCTGCTATCATTGATGCCATTTATTTAAAAAAAAGAAGTTTGGGATTGCAGTTCAAATTTTTACCAAGTCTTTTCTCTATGATTTCTTTGGATCCACATTTTTCGGTATGTATCCTTTCTCCTGTGCCATTTTTACGGCAAACAATCCTCCTGCAACTGCAACTCCAAGTTTGGCTGTTTCTTTAAAACTTGCTGGGGCTGCTAAGGATTGTCCTGTTAACTTTTTAACAACCATACTTACTCCAACAGCTGCAACTGTTATCAAAGCTGCCTCGTACAAATCATTTAAAACCTCGTTCTTATTCATTTATTAATATAGTAGAAAAAAATTATAACATTTTTTTGTTATAAGTTTTCAGAAAAGTTTTCAAAAAATTTTCAAAATTTCAATTACTTTTACATAATTCTTTAAAGCAGCTATCAAATCATTTACAGCCACCTTTAAGTTTGTCAGGTTTTGGTTTCCATTTCTTTTTAAAACTAATTCCAAGCTTACCAAATAGTTTAACACCATTTTAATAATTTCTAAATTTTGTTCAATATTTATGTTCATGTTTTTTATTTTCAAAAAGTTTTATGGAGTCTCATAATTTTGTGGACATAGAAAAATTTCAAGAAGAATATCGCCAACATTATGATCAACTTTAAATTTAAGTTCATTGTAGACACCATTGTCCAGCATAGCCTCAGAATTGATGTTTGCAAATTTTTCCACTGATCCCTTCAATAATTGTCTTGTTGTAATTGGAAGAACTGCAGCTGTTCTATCCCGTTTTCCTGAAAATGATGTCCTAGTTCCATCAATCATCTCGCAAGATATACAAACAAATCTCATTCCAAGATTTATGTTGACTGTTTCTGGACTGACAAGATTTGCTCCTGCCCTAATTACTGTTGTTTCTGGATATCCAAGCAAAGGACCAAGTTTAAGCAAGGAAAGGTTTCTTGTTGGGTATAGTCTGATTTTACAGCTATATGGAAGTAATTCTGACTTTATTTCGTTTTCCTTTAATAATCTCATAATCATACCAACAGTCCAATAGCCATTGGAAAAACTAATTTTTTTTGTTCCATGCATAACATATGTTGGACTTGTTAAGTTGTTGTAATCCAAAAAAACTGTTGCATCTTTAACCATTAGTTTTGTATCTTCAATGATCAAAGGATCTTCAAATTTAACAGTTGTTTCTCCATTTTTAAGTAGAATTCTTAGGTTCCTCATTTATTGGGATGGGATTTTTGGTTTCCCCATTTGTTATTCTTGGGTTTCAAAGATTTTTAAAGATCTATTAAATTTTTTCCAGATGTTTCAAGGATTTTATGATCATATGGATGAATTAAGTTAATCTCCAATTTTGAATATTTTTTAGATTTCAATGTTTCTTTTATTTTTTTCTCTTCTTCTTTTGGTATGTCTAAATAATCATCTAAAATAACTTGCATATCCTTTCTGTTTGGGTTGTAAAAGGTAACCAGTTTTGAAATATTTTCTCGATATGGTTTCGCAATACTTGTTAGTTGCTGGGTAACAACTATTGTACTAATATTCATATGTCTGGCTCCAAAACCAAGTTTTACCAATTCGCTGGTTCTGTTTTTAACACTCTGTCCAGAAGCACAGTCATCCAAAATAATTAAACTTGGGGTTCCTTTACAATAATCAACAACATATTTTAGAAAATCTTCGGACTCATCTTGATCGCAAGGGATAACAAAAAATCTTGGATCATGTAAATGTTCCCATTCCAAATATGTTTTGTTCCATACAAATGTAGGACATATTAAAACTATGTTTTCAAATTTTTTTTTATAATTTTCAACTAAATTTTTCAACAAATAATGGGTCTTTCCACAACTCGTCATTCCAACAATAATCATATTAAATGGTTTTGGATCTTCGTTTTCCATTTTATTTAGAAAAAATTCTAATAATTAACGCTTTGGAATGCTCCTCCTTGGACTTTCAATAGACCATCCGAGAGAATGAAAACATGACACCTAAGATCTGTTGCTGTTGCCTTTTTCTTAATTTCCAACATAATACCGGATTGTGTGGTTAAAAGTTTTGTACCATCTCCATACACAGCATTGTCATTAATTGACCTAAGATCCACAACAAGTGCAAACTGGTTTTCTGTAAAGAATTCGTCAGCTTGGATTGTTGGATAATTAGTATGTCTGAAAAGTCTTTCGGCCTCTTCAAACAATCTCCGTTTTGGAATTCCTTGGGAGTAAATACTGTTCGGCACTCCTTCGATAGTAATTTTTACCCTTTCGATATTGGGGTATACAAACTCTTCGGACCCTCCTCTTGTTGCTTTTGTAAACAACATTACAACCGCCTTCATGCTCTTTCTTGGCAGATTGATGGTTTCGTTAATTAGGGTTGTGGCTGCAGCCCATGGTGTGGTTTTCATTAGGGTTACATGTTCAAAGGAAAGTGCGCGACCCATTTGGTAAGAAGATTCGATTTCCTGGACCAGGGCAAAGTTGGTAATGGTTTCATACTCCAACTCAATATTTTCCAAAGAATAACCAGCCACAGATTGACTACTTTGTGCCTTCATGATGGCGGTAGCTTTTGGTAGTGTAATAATATACTGCAAATCATTCGCCATACTGTGGGGTGCATAAAGACCATGATCCTTCAAAATCTTGTCCAACTTAATCCTCTGTTTTGTTCCATATACAGCTGCATATGTGTCAGAAGAGGCATCATCAGATTTCGAAATGAGTTTTCTTTGGTTTTCTGTTGCAATACCATCTTCAATCATGTTGGCCCTCTCATGTTTGTCCATCCACAGATCCTTGTAAGTCCCCAAAAGGCTCTCTCCTGTGTTGTCGTAAACCTTCTCACCTGCAAATCTGACTTCCAAACGTTCTTGGAGTTGTTTTGCGAGGTTGTTGTTAAACCACGACTTTGTGTTTTTGTTTTTAAAGTCAAACAGGAGGAACATCTTGTCAGGAACTAATGTTGTTCCTGGTTTGAGTTTTGGAATGTGTATGTAAATTACTTCCCCTTCATTGGCAGAATTGGGGTTGAAAGTAATTACATTTCGGGCTCGTTCCCCAGTTATTGAACTTCTGTGTAACCTGTTATAACCAGGCTCTAATTCAACTTCTCTCTCTGTATTCATTTATTATAATATATTGATAAAAAAATTTATATTTTAAAAAAAATTTATAACATTTTTTTGTTATATATTTTGTAAAGTTTTAATAGTTATTAAAAAATTCATCTTCATCTTCAAAATCTTCTTCAAAATCGTCTGGCATCAAAACATCAAAATCTGCCCACAAATGATAACAATGGTTTTCATTATAATTTCTAATATCATATTTACTATATAACAACCAAAGTTTATACCCTTCATAACTTCCTTTTGAAATTAAAAAAATTAGTTTTCCAATATTAAACCAGTTTTTACTTCCAAAGACACATTCTGTTGCATAGGTGGTAACAATCATTTTATTGAATTTCTTTCCAATTGTGGAAAGAATTTCGTTTCAAAAAGTTAGAGATCATATTTCGAAAGATCTTTGAAAACTGTTTTTGACTTTGGAATTTTTTCTTTACTTTCTTCTGGTTCTTTCTTCCATTTGGAGTAGGTAATGTAAGTGGTAATTAAGGCCGCCACTGTCCCAATTATTGCACAAGATGTTGAAATACTTGTTTCATTTTTGACTTCTGGTTCTTCCTCTCTCTCCTTTTCCATCCTGGCTTTTTTTCTTAGTTTTGCTTCCTTACTTATTGCAGCAAGTTTTTTACCTTGTGCGACTCTTTTGGGATTTTTAACATGGACAGGAGGAGGAGTTTTTGTAATGGTTTGCTCATGTTTTTCCTCCTGTTTTTGTTCTGGTTCTGGTTTTTGTTCTTGTTCCATTTATTATGGTTTTGTTGGATTTGTTTGGTAGCTAGTTGTTAAGCTAGTTGATAAGCTAGTTGAAATTTGTTTGAAAAGCTAGTTGAAATTTGTTCAAACAGCTTTTAAATATTTTTTTAAAGTTACTGTTCGCTTTTCCTTTTTCTTATTAGGAATCAAACTCGCATAATGAATTAGTGTCCCTAATGAAAAACTGGTTACAGCAGGATTTTCCCAAAATTTGTCGCACTCACTTTCGTCATATTTTTCAAAACATTTTTGGGAGAATAGGTGCCAAAGATTTTTCCCATATTCTTCTCCATGGGTTTCGTTGTAAAGAGCAAACCCAACAGACCTCCACTTTGTATAGTCTTCGGCAATATCTTTTGGTATCTGGTCAATATAGTTTTGTAACTCTTCCTCACTTTTTTTGGTATGGTCATCAAAGTTGATAATGGTTGCATTTCTTACCTTTTGTTCAGTTTCTGGTAAGAACGATAATTTGTTAACAAAGGTGTGTGGCTTTTGTCTAACAGAAAGTAAAAATATTAGTTCATGGTTAGAATATTGGCTTGCCACATGGTTCCTCTTCTCCTCAATTATGTAACTCAAAAGATATGGATCTGACGTTGGACTTTTTTTGGAGCCATATAAAAACCAGTTCCCAGTAATGATAGCATTGTCGAGTTGGATTTTTGTTTCCTTTTGTACAAGTTCGTTAATGTACAGTCTTTCTCTCCTTGTTAACCAAACATGTGGGAAATGTAGATGAAAACCATTTTTGTAAGTTTTGTCATCTTTAAAATATCCTGGTTTTTCCAAAACAAAACAGTCCAAGTTTGTTTGATTAACAAGAAGTTCTTTCAATATTTTTTGAAATAGTTTTGCCAATTTTAAGACTTTCTTTTCTGTGTATAGTGGTTTGGGTTCCTTAAGTTTTTTACTAAGATCAATGTCAACAATGACGGGACCAATGTCTGTTGTTCTTTCCAAAAGATATTTGTTAAAGTTTCCGGATCTTGACAAAAATGTGTAGGCTTTTGTGTATTTATTTAAAAAATCATCTTCATCTTTTACAGAATATGATCTTTTGTTGAAAATATCCATATGTGTAATGTTTTCTTTGCTATAACTTTCGTACAACAAAGACGATAAGGTGTTTGTTTTGAACTTAGACATTCTTTCTTTTTATTATTCTCTTTAACTAATTCTAAGCAGGTTGATTTCAACATCCCAAACATTGAAAAACAGGAAGGTATAGTCATCACCAACAGAACCAGAATATGAGTGCAAAGACATTTGGGTTCCTTTTTTTATAGTGGCAATACCTTGACAGAAAATATGGTGGGAATGTGTTTCGTTGTATGTTTTTCCCATGGTTATGGTTTCCAAACCTGAAAGTTTGTTTGATCTGTCTGTAATATTTCCATGGTAAAGGTTTGTTTTTAGGTCAAAATATGCTCTATAGGAAGAAACATACCAACCAGTTTGCTTAGATTGTTGATCTATTTTGTGTCCATCTGGTTGTAGTGTAAACCAATATGATACTAAATATTTTCCAGTATCATGGGTTGCTGTAAATGAGAGCAGGGTGCTAATGTTGTTTGTGTTATCCCATGCTCCTCCCTTATGGTTTGTTTTTCCACTATCCTTTTTATATTTTACCAACTGCGAAAAAGTTCCAGCAGGTCCTGTAACCCCTGTAACTCCTCTCAAACCTCTGAGACCTCTCAACCCAGTTGATCCTTTGCCACCTGGTAGTCCTCGAATTCCTTGGTCGCCTTGGTCGCCTTTTGGTCCCTGATCTCCCTTATCCCCTTTTGTTCCTTGTGGTCCCTGGGGTCCTTGCGATCCTGTGGATCCTGTGGTACCTTTTGGACCTTGCGAACCTTGGCCCCCTTGTGGGCCTTGGGCACCCTGTGGGCCTGGGGTCCTGTTGCCCCTGTGTTGCCCTTGTTCCCTTTCGCACCATCGTCACCAGGATCTCCTTTGTCTCCTTTTTGTGCAGCCGCTCCTGACATTCCTTTGTCTCCTTTGTCACCTTTGTCTCCTTTGGATCCCGTTGCACCTGTTGTTCCATGGTCACCTTTGTCTCCTTTTTGACCTTGTGGTCCTGTTGCACCTGCTGTTCCAAAGCTACCTCTGTCGCCTTTGTTTCCTTGTGGTCCTCTAATGCCAGTATCCCCTTTGTCTCCTTTTGTTCCTTGCAAACCTCGATCGCCTTTGTCTCCTTTTGGTCCTGTGGGTCCTGTGTTACCTTGGTCCCCTTTGTCACCTTTTTTATGAGCATTTGTACCAGCCATACCTGTCAAACCCCTATCCCCTTTTGGACCTTTTGGACCTTGGTCTCCCTTATCCCCTTTGTCGCCTTTTTGAGCTGCTGTTCCTGTTGGTCCTGTTGGTCCTATTGCACCTCTGTCTCCACTGTTTCCTTTGTCACCTGTCAAACCTCTTTGCCCCTCCAAACCTTCATCACCTTTGTCTCCTTTTGTTCCTTGCAAACCTCTGTCTCCTTTGTTTCCTTGTGGTCCTGTGGGTCCTGTTAGACCTCTGTCACCTTTGTCACCTTTTACACCTGTGTCACCTTGTGGTCCTGGTTCTCCGTCAGCACCACCACCACCCCCTCCATAAGAATAATCTGGGTCATCATATCCATAGTAATAACTCATTATTTATCTTGGTAAAGATTTTAAAAGTTTTTGCCAAGTTTTTTCAAATGAAGTTTCCATATTCCTTCATCATATCCTTGTTAATTTTAACAATCTCGGGAGGTAATAATGGTCCATGAACAATCTTAATCCCATAAATTTTTCCTTTTAGTTGGGTACTATTTGATGGGGCTCCACTCAATCTTTTGTTTAAAAATACAGACCCAAATGGACTACCTATATCTGCCAAATCCGATATGAATTCTGATCCTGCCAACTTTTTAGCATTTATGTACACACATGATCCAGTTCCCAACCAATGACAGGA
The DNA here is from genome assembly GCA_035771165.1 of Paragorgia papillata. Lineage (NCBI taxonomy): Eukaryota > Metazoa > Cnidaria > Anthozoa > Scleralcyonacea > Coralliidae > Paragorgia > Paragorgia papillata. Next base: position 3,536,624 of record JAWNZC010000234.1, read on the forward strand.
AATTAGGTGTTTGTGGGTAATGCTATGGGGTCCAACAATGTTTACTGTTTTTTTAGTGCTTTGCATTTGACCACCAACTATTAATTTAGAGTAAGAGTAGGATTTAAAACTAAGATATTTGTCATAATTACCATTATCATTCCCAATAAGATAACACCAATCGTCAGGAACAGATGTGTCAACAACAGTGCAAACAACAAAAACAGAAACATCATTAAACTGCATTTCAGTGTTACAAAATAACATATAGTTTCCTCCTGTGTTTTCAATGTAATCTATCCCTGGACCAATGGCATCTGAGCCAAATGTTGGGGCAACGGTTTTGTCATCTTGCCACAAAACAGAGTTACCACTCCGTGCTTGAGTTATTCTTCTTTCTCCACTATATGTTTCAAAGGTTTTGACAGCTTTTGTTATGTTAAGGTCAAAAACAGTTTTGTAATTTTCTTCATCAGGTGTCAGGGAAAGGTTTTTCAACTTTCGTTCAATTTCTCTAATTTTCTTTTCCATGTCAAACTCTTCAAATGATCTTCTCTGTCTGCCATAACCATAATAATAACTCATTATTTATTTAGGGGTTCGTATCCAAAATTTTTAACATTTTTTGTTAAAGATTTTTGTTTGTTTTTAGATGTTTTTAGAAGATGTGTTTCAGTATTTCCACGGTATTTTGTTGAAAAAAGGTTTCTTGTTGTATTTCTTTTTGGGTTTCTGTTTGTTTGTGGGCTCACTTAATAATATTTTTCGCATTTCCTTACCTTTTTCTTCATCTGATAGGTTGCCAAATTCATTGTTAGATATTTTTATATATATTTTTGCTACATTGTAAAAATAGTTGGCTCCTTTGGTGTCATTCATTTCTTCGTAACGTTTGGCTTCAATAATGGCCTCTTCAGCAAATTTTTTGAATGGGCTTGAATTATTAATTTTATTTGAGTTCATTCTTGTTCTTTTATTTTTTTACGAAAAAAATAGTTCAATTTAAAAAACTGTATCATATACACCAGTTCTAACTAACATTTGAACTTTTGTTTCTCCTGGGTGTATATAAGTGCAAACTGTTTTGGGATTTGTACTTTTGTTATGGTATATAATGTTTGGTGGTTTACCTGGATATTTTGTAAAACCCACCCACATACATTCCTCTCTGTCTGGACATAGGTTACTCCGTTTGTTATTCATTTATTTAATTTTAAAACCTTTGTTATCTTGCAAAAAAAACCCAATCCCAAAAAATCCCAAAAACTTGGCGGCCATCTTGCAAAAACCCCAATCCCAAAAACTTGGCAGCCATTTTAAAAAAAAATCCCAAGAACCCTTTAAAAACCCCAATCCCAAAAACTTGGCAGCCATCTTTAAAATGTCCCAGGATCGGAAGTCAAAAATTTTAGAGCAACCGGAAGTCAAAAATTTGGCAGCCATCTTTAAAATGTCCCAGGATCGGAAGTCAAAAAATTCAGGAGGGGGTTGCGAACAGCATTTTAAAATATTTTAGAAAATTGTCCCAGGATCCGCCTTTTGACACTACTTATATACACTGAAAAGCGGTAATATTTGTTAGTCATCTCATCAACCAAGTCGAGAAAGCTAATTCGTTGTAAAAGTGTCATCCAATTGTAAGAAACTTTGTCTCTCCGGCAACTAAACGTCGCTAACGACCATTCTTGCTGCTTCACAATTTAAATTTTTATGCACTAGTGTCATGTGACAATTACGTGACTCATTACCAGGTCTCGCGTATGCGCCGATAGATTGATAAATACGTATGTCAGATGTAATATTGTATTCTACAAGAATTTCTACAAGATCTTACAAGATTCTGTAAGTTCTTAGTAATTCTTTCTTGAGCCGACCAAAACGGCCCTTTCATTACATTACTCTGTCTGATTTTATTTGTCAAAGACTCGAAGAGAGAACCCTCAGACTCTGTCATATTTCTAGGCGGCATTAATGGGCTTAATTGGGAATGACCCTGATCAGTTTCCTTGTTATGAACGTCATTTATGTTAGGATCCTACAGTATATTTTCCCAGGAAGATCCTGCTCAGGGTGCTGCTATTAATTGTCAGGATCCTAGATTTTCCTGGTAGGATCTGGAGTTGCTCCTGCTGAGTGCCGACCTTTCCTCCCACCCACCTGCCTCTCTCCACCAGAAAAAGAGGCGGACTTGGAGCAAGGATCCTACTCAGGATCCTAGATTTCTTGGTAGGATCCTACTCGGGATCCTAGATTTTCCTAGTAGGATCCTACTCAGGATCCTAGATTTTCCAAAAATGGTAGGATCCTACTCAGGATCCTACTCAGGATCCTAGATTTTCCTAGTAGGATCCTACTCAGGATCCTAGATTTCTCGGTAGGATCCTACTCGGGATCCTAGATTTTCCTAGTAGCATCCTACTCAGGATCCTAGATTTTCCTGGTAGGATCCGACTCAGGATCCTAGATTTTCTTGGTAGGATCCTACTCAGGATCCTAGAATGTCTGGTGTTAAATAATGGTATCCTTCATAAAAAGATCTCCATATTGATTTCAGGATGTTCCCTAACAAAGATTCTGATTATAGGCTTCTGTAAAGCTTAGAATCCTGTCAGGATCCTGGTTAGGATCATGTTAAGTTTAGGATCCTGTCAGGATCCTGATTAGGATCCTGCATAGCTTCCTCCTGTAGTAACACTGAACCAATAACAGATACTCCAAGGTTACTTAACTTCTAGAGAGAACAGTTTAAATATGACTGCTAAGGCTATTTGTTATAAATAAAGCTAATTTAGTTTACTCTAGTTTCCTCCTGTAGTAACACTGTTCAGAATCCTGTCAGGATCCTGGTTAGAATCCTGCGAAGTTCAGGATCCTAGGTTAGGATCCTGTTAAGTTTAGGATCCGGTCAGGATCTTGATTAGGATCCTGCAAAGTTCAGGATGCTGTCAGGATCCTAGTTAGGATCCTGCGAAGTTCAGGATCCTAGGTTAGGATCCTGTTAAGTTTAGGATCCTGTCAGGATCTTGATTAGGATCCTGCAAAGTTCAGGATGCTGTCAGGATCCTGCGAAGTTCAGGATCCTGTCAGGATCCTAACCAGGATCCTGTTATATTTAGAATCCTGACAGGATCCTGTTTAGGATTTCTACCAGGGAATACACTAGTGTAGTATGAATGTTATCAGCCAGACTGGAAAGTTTGTAAAATGCGCAACGGAGATTTGTACATTTCTTATATCCGGGCAATTGTTAGCCTGAAACTGCGCAATGGAGATCTCTGTTGCACGGTACAAACTTTCGAGTCTATTGTTGTGTTAAATAAAAGTTAACCTTGTTTGGAGACGGCTTATTGGCATATCTACTATCCAAATGTGGGATAAAAATTTTCAAGGAGGGATACCAGATTTTAAGTGCCAGTATCCTACTGGATACTGCAAAAAATTTCAAATCTCATGCCCTGCTTATACACTCTTGGTGTTATATGTATAGAGATGCACATTTAATTGTCAATCGAATGATGCTACTTCATAGAACCTGAAGAAAGACTGATAAAGCATGTGGACCAGATAAAGTTGCACCCAAACTATTAAAGTATGCCAGGGATGCTTTAATTTCAATAGTTTGGGTGACTTTATCCTTACAGTGAGTACAGTACACTAGCTCTTTAATGACCTTTGTTCACATGACTTACCAAATCACGGGCTAAGTCAAATTTTGCATCACATTGTAAACATATGTATTCCATCCCAGTTGGTTCGGTGGCTTCCAGTTCATGGATTAACAAATGTCTATCAAATATTCCACTACCAAATGTTCCATTGCAGAAACCACATTTGAAGGTTTTTTCTTTTGTATGAGTTCTTTGGTGTGACATTAAGTGACTTGATTGGCTAAATGTCTTCTCACAGACATCACATTTGAATGGTTTATCTCCAGTATGTGTTCTTTTATGATATACTAAGGAACTAGGGTCAGAAAATCTCTTGTCACAGATATTACATTTGAATGGTTTCTCCCCAGTATGTGTTCTTTTATGAACTAGTAAGTTACCTGAGTGAGAAAATGTCTTCTCACAGATATCACATTTGAATGGTTCCTCTCCAGTATGTGTTCTTTTATGAACTAGTAAGTTACTTGATTGGGAAAATGTCTTGTCACAGATATCACATTTGAATGGTTTCTCTCCAGTATGTGTTCTTTTATGAACTAGTAAGTTACCTGAGTGAGAAAATGTCTTCTCACAGATATCACATTTGAATGGTTCCTCTCCAGTATGTGTTCTTTTATGAAATAGTAAGTTACTTGATTGGGAAAATGTCTTGTCACAGATATCACATTTGAATGGTTCCTCTCCAGTATGTGTTCTTTTATGAACTCGTAAGTTACTTGAGTCAGAAAATGTCTTGTCACAGATATCACACTTAAATGGTTTCTCTTCGGAATGTGCTAACATATGACGTCTTAAACTTGATAAATAACCAAATGTCTTGTTGCAGACAGAACAGCTATAGGACTTTTCATTCGTAATAAGATTTCCCTTAGCTTTGTCAGATTTTCCAGTCATGGTAGACATCGATTTCTTCACTTTATTAACTGTTATTACTTCCTTGACAAGATTCCTACCTGAGTTTGAACAAAACTTCGATAGTCAGAGTTCCAAGTTCCTGCAATCTGATTCTAATGAGCCCGCGATGCCTTAGGTTAATACTTCAAGTACACTGATCTCTATAAAAGGACTGGATAGAGCATCTATTGTTCAGGAATTGATGCCGGAAGTGAGCAGCGGCGGCCATCTTACTAGGACCAGGGCGCTATAAAACACGGGCGGGGAAACGCGCATATAATTTGGCGAGCTATGTGTGATGCATCAAAGGACTGGCAAGAGCGCGCTTGGGCTCTGAAAATCAACAAAAACACAATTTGAATGGCGACCAAAAAGATAAAGAGTACCCGAGATAAATTCCTCTTTTTGAAAAGGAAGGAAACTTATTACTGCCATTAGAAACACAAATAAAGAATAAGTAACTCCTTCAGTTAAATTTGTTTTAATTATATATTGTCAAGGATTTATTTTAGATTAATAAAAGCACAATTGTTTACCGTGAGAGTTGAAAAAAATCCTAAAAATTTACAATTTTTGAAGGGCGCACGCCGTTAAAATCATGTTTTCTCTGCGAATCGGTTGACAAAAGTGAATTTGAATACACCAATGTAAAGACAATTAAATAGGCTTTCGAACTGACATAGTCACCGAACGAGCTTTTTTGTGCTTTTTTCGTAAAATTGACATTTCGCCAACCCATTTTTGAAAATTTTCCATTCTCGCCACTGACTATAGCTTTATAAACTGAAAAACTGCTAACACTTTCAAGTTTAAAACCCCTTGCTTCTTTTAAAGAGCAATCACATGAATATATACACAGTACTAAAACCCTGTTGCCAATAGTGTTAAACATACGAGGAGAACTTTTAAAACAAATTTCAACCAAATGATGTAAATAAAAATGCCAAAGTTTACTACAAGTCTGCATCACTATGTCTGCATGCGACTCAAGCTAGTTTACGACGGTAAAAACAAGATTATAGTATTCTTTGTTTGCCAAATTTTATGTCCACAGAAATACTATAGACGTTAACAACAGGCTTTTTTAGCGGAAAGCATTTAAAAGAAACAATAAAAATCGAGAATGTTTTCGGCTTTGTGTTTATAACCAGAGTACAACAATCTTATGCAGTTCAGCATATTTTGTTTTATAGATAATATCATAACACTTAAAGAAAAAAACATGAAATTAAAAAACACTCTTTGATACGTCCATGCATGCAGATTAACATTATATATGTGTACGAGAACTGGTAACTACAATTATTGCATTTTGCAGACAAAATTCGATCATACTAAGCTTAACTTATATCTGAAAATTATATTACAGTTGTCGAACGGCCAAAGACAGTACTCTAGTCAAATTTACAGCACAAGCGACCAACAACGTACGATAATATAGTTATAGATATTTTACATGCAAAAAGAGTACTGAAGTGTCTCTTACCATTTACTTCTCGGTCTCCGTTTTAAACACATCTGATCAGTCAAGTCCATTATTTACAGATTACAGTAAGAAACAGTTGGTAATCACGGCCGCTTGAAGTTTGACTATTTTTTTTGTAGCTTCTAAAGTTTGAGATTCATTCAAGACTATAACTAGTATGTATAGGAAAATAGTTCATCAAAATAACATCTATAGAGCAAATAAAGCAAGATTACGACTTAAAAAAAGCTGGAAACGACACATATACTTGGTACATGGAGGTTTGTCTTTCACAGACCACAGGTACAGTCTTCGGCTTCGTATTGAGGTATCTGAATCAGCTGCATATAAACATGCAATTATAGTGAATCTTTTTTTTTTCATCATTACTGTAATTTTTAATGCGGAGGTTTCTTAGCATCTTCTTTCAGCCGTCTCAGTTTTCTTCGCTCATGGTTTCTGCTACTTTCGAAAATGAAATTAAATATCGAAGCTCGAAGTGATATATGCGGGGGGTACGCGCATCACACATAGATCAGGGCTCCCATTGCCGTCTCCCCGCCCGTGTTTTATAGCGCCCTGCTACACACGTAAAAACGCACAAGCTGTTACAGACCTGCAAGCAAGTTGTTACAAGGCTGTTCAACAGGCTGTCACCGTCATGTGTTCGCACTGGCTGTCCCAGTCTTGTTAACATGTCTGTAGCAGGCTGTTGACAACTTGTAACAAGGCTGATGACTCCAACAGGCTGATGACAAGTTGTTCCAACAACCTGTTACCGCTCTGCACTCAACAAGTTGTTAACAGGTTGATGCTAACAAGGTTGTAGCAGCTTCTTGAATGAACAGCATTGTTACAACCTGTTAACAGCCTTGCTACGGACCTGTTGCGAACACATCCTCTTGACAAGCTGTGAGATTTTTACGTGTGTAGGACCCACTTGGGTCCTAAACAATATGGCGTACATAGGAGTGGAAAGCAGTTTAACGACGTTTTTCGCCAAATTCGGGAAGTTTGCGAAGATTTACCACCGAATTAAGGTTCGTAATCTTATTTTATGTAATAGTTAAGTGTTTTCAACTCTTTATTCCTTTTACAAAGGCTTTTTTTTGCGAAAGATACCTGCCTATGCATTTGCTTCACGAATCTCGGTATTAACAAAATAGTCGGTAAACAAATATCTTCCAAGTCCGCATGTGTACTTGTTTCTCTCTTTATTTTGTAGTATAAACGCCGTATTATTAAATGGTTTACTGTGATGGGTTTCCTTTAAGTTTTGATTGATTTATTGCCGATTATTAAATCCAAATGGGAATTCAAATTTGGAAAAGTTTTAGCATATTAAAACCTTGTACATGCAATTTATATAACTTAGTAAAAATCTTTAACATGAACGCATAAATTCAGTGTCAGTGAGATATGAATTATAACTTGTCGTTTTGAATTAGCTAGTATTTTAATTTGGACCCTTGATTTTACTAACTGGTCAATGACTCATTGACTATAAATGGGTGCCACACTCCCATGGACCCATAAATTAGATGCTTGAGTTTATAATACACTGTCTATAATCTGCTAGGTTAAAGTCAAGACTTGGAATTAGTATTGTTTCTAATTTTTGAATAACCAAAGATAAGTTTGTGCTCCTTCAAATGGTTCAGTGGTTCACATGGTTTTCTAATGTAGTATTTTCAGTTTGACTCTTTCAATCACCACAGGCAGCATGTGTATTTGTCAGTTTGCTACCCTTGCTTAAGTTATCTAGTTCAATAGTTCAGCATATCTCACTAGTCATCAAAACGTACTGCAAGTGATCTTTGCTCTATCATCTTAGTAAGACTGTAATCTTTAGTTTATTACCTTTACAGGTTGTGCACATACATGTAATTGGCTTGGCTTTAGTATCAGCTTTTAATACATGTATTTTATTTTGTAGTCCAGTGGCTCAGGTGTTAATCTGGATACAGATTGTCACCCTATGTAACATTTGCTCTGTTATTGTAATAGTTATTGCTGTTCAATGATTAGAGAGATTTCAATACTGCATGCATGTATATATTAAAAGCTTCTATATGTGGAGTTGCATTTCTATAATTTTAAGTAAATATTTATAAATATTTAGTTTTTTACCACAATTAGCATTACTTGTCTTCCAAAGAACACTATAGTAACTGACTTTTTAACTGGGTTTTTACCACAAAGGTTGGCTGTGGTTTCCTTCTCAAGATGGCAAACCCAAATTTTGCTGTACTGAGTCCATCATTGCAATGCATTTGATAAGGGCAAAAGTCACCAAAACATAGAGTTTATATTGACAAGAGAATTCTATGATGGGATTATGAGAAGCCCTGAACATCAAGATGTGTCATTGAAAGTAGCTTCAACCAAAACAAGAGAATTAATAATGTATTTTCAAATACAGAAATATTAAAAATAGATTATGCAAATGCTCTTGCTGAATATTTATTTGCAGGTGGCTATATTATATTTCATTTATGTAATAATAAACTTGCAGATACTGTTAGAGTTTTAGTTGGCGTCGCAGACACTCTGCAGAAATGGTAATATCAACAGGTGCATTTACTTGTAAAAAATGTAAAGTTTAGCTGGTTTTCATTGAAAATCCGACCATTTAAAGCAAAAATTATGATTCAACTTTAGTGGTATAACTCAAAAAGACAAGTCATACTTTATAATAACTCACTATTATTTATGCCTCCATGAAGGCCTTTATTGTATAAATTGCATTGCAAGCTGATTTATGTCTATAGATCCATGTGAATACAAAACCATAAAAAAACCCAATACACTTCTGATGGCAACAAGGTTGCCTAAAGAAACATATTAAAGGTGGCAAATGGACTATAAGGTTTTACGCTAGAACTTTTCCAAATTTGAATTCTCATTTGGATTACTCGGCAATAAATCAATCAAAACTTAAAGGAAACCCATCACAGTAAACCAGTTAATAATACGGCGTTTATACTACAAAATAAAGAGAGAAACAAGTACACATGCGGACTTGGAAGACATTTGTTTACCGACTATTTCGTTAATACCGTGATTCGTGAAGCAAATACATAGGCAGATATCTTTCGCAAAAAAAAGCCTTTGTAAAAGGAATAAAGAGTTGAAAACACTTAACTATTACATAAAATAAGATTACGAACCTCAATTCGGTGGTAAATCTTAGCAAACGTCTCGAATTTGGCGAAAAACGTCGTTAAACTGCTTTCCACTCCTATGTACGCCATATTGTTTAGGACCCAAGTGGGTCCGAGTAAGATGGCCGCCGCTGCTCACTTCCGGCATCAAAACCAGGGCGCGAGAAAAAATAGATGCGCTATCCAGTACTTTTATAGAGATCAGTGTTCAAGTACCACAAACAGGTAATAATTCCATGTCCTAAATAACCCAGGTACTTCATGAAAGCCTTACCCCAACACACACCCTAATCCTAACCGAAAAATTCGTGAAGATAGGACATGGATTTATAACCCACAAACACTCTGCCCAAGCCACACGCGACTTCCAAAATATGTCGTCAAATTTGTTTTTTCCAAATTTGTCGTCGAGTTTCAGCGAGTCTCAAGATTTAATTTAGCAATCTTTTCAATATCCTAACCACAACATAAACCCTAACCCCAATCAGAAATCTGGTTTACCCCCTATCTTTTTGGGAAAACATATTTGTCGACATATGTTGGAAAAGCCGCGAAAGGACTGTACGGGTCCCTTTGAGTCATCCGTTTCAGCCGCAACACAGTCTCTCGTCTCGTATGATGATATATGACATACGAACATGCACGTATCTATGATGCAATGCATCATATGGGTGTTTATTTCTATTTTGTAGGGGGGGGGGGGTTGATTATGAGTGATGCTGGTAAATGAAATAAAATGGCCGACGATACATTCGCTGTTTTTACTTGACGTGGCGTCAAGCGAAACAGAAATAGGTTAGTAATTACATTTCTAGTTTGTTCTAAGATTTGCGTGCATCCAATGCGAATGTAAATTATATTTAAATTATAGTAACTTAGGTTAGATATACTGCCGAAACAGAGAACGTAGGAATCTAACGTTTCGAGCGAAGGCCCTTCGTCAGAGAGAAACGTAAAGAGTGTAAACAAACAATGAGCTTATATACGAAAGGTAATCATGTGACCAAAAATAAGCCAATCAGATAAAACTGACAATAACAAATTGATAATGAGATGCGAAAAATTAGCCAATCAAAGCAAAATAACAATAACAAATAGATAATGAGAGGCGAAAGACATTTGCTATTAATATCGTCGATGAGTAAAAAGGAGGGGGTGTAAAGAGGATGAGCGAGAGTAAAAATAGATAAATTAATAAAGTGAAAACGCTGTTTATGTCCGCCCTTGCTGAACAGAAACAACATCTTCAGAGGTGTTAAATAAAAGAAAGACGTTCGTTGAGTCCGTGAGGATGAATGGTACCAATTTTGAAAATGAGACGCTTTTCTAGTCTTTTGCGGCTGACATTACCACCAGAAATGGGCTTGCGTTTCAACCTTGCGTTTCCACCTTGCGTTTCCACCTTCACGTTGCTTCAGAGCAACACTGATGAACACATCAGTTCATTTGCATTTATAGACTTGGCACTGGTGAAGTTGTAAAATTGACCTTAAAATAGAAATGAATGTATTCATATTAAGAAGTATCAAAATTTGGTTTAACATGACCGTACGGCTGAGATACGAATTTTATCTTCAGTTGGAATTTATATGTGACTATTAGTGTTAGTCGTACTGGTAATTTTGGTCACAGAATAAAGAGCAATATCTAGCACATCAGGTCTGATGTTATTCTTCATTTTGTAGTCACGAGTGAGCGAAGCGAACGACGCGAGAAAATAGCAACCTGAGAAGCTAAAATTCGTATCTGCAAGCAATCATGTATAAATGTTGTTTTGAAATTAACAAAATACCGTATATTTTATGTATAAACATAAACTACCGTATATTTTATGTATAAACATAAAGTTATAAATAATTATTGGATGAGGTTTTTGTGATATCTGGAATAATCAAGGTAAGTGTTAATGTTATCAGCCTTCGGCTTCAGGTGATAACACTCACCTCGACGTTGATTATTCCAGATATCACAAAAACCTCATCCAATAATTGTTTTATTATTGCTGCCGAGCATCAGCGAGGCAGCACACTATTCTTGGCATTCGTCTTGGGTTAGCTGTGTCTTTACTCGTGCCCAGTCCATTTCCCGAGCTATGTATAGTGTACTTGGTTGAGAATTGTGTATGGATGTCTGGATGTACACACGGATTCACATATTACGCAATCGCATCGCGAATGATTCCTAGCCTGCGTACAGGCGCTCATACAGCGTAAGTAGGGTATAAATGCCGATACTGACCTCAGTTTTGAAAACCATTTGCAACCCCCTCCCCGGAAGATTCCCTTCCGATACTGACCTCAGTTTTGAAAACCATTTGCAACCCCCTCCTGGAATTTTTGAAATCCGATCCTGGGACATTTTCGAAAACCATTTGCAACCCCCTCCTGGAATTTTTGAAATCCGATCCTGGGACATTTTCGAAAACCATTTGCAACCCCCTCCTGGAATTTTTGAAATCCGATCCTGGGACATTTTCGAAAACCATTTGCAACCCCCTCCTGGAAGATTTTCTGGAATTTTTTTTGGGTTTGGGTTTTGGGGATTTTTCGGGAGTTTTTGGGTTTGGGTTTTGGGGATTTTTCGGGAGTTTTTCTAAATAAATGAATAACAAACGAAGTAACTTATGTCCAGACAGAGAAGAATGTATGTGGGTTGGTTTTACAAAATATCCAGGTAAACCACCAAATATAATATACCATAACAAAAGTACAGACCCAAGAACAGTTTGCACTTATATACACCCAGGCGAAACAAAAGTACAAATGTTAGTTAGAACAGGAGTATATGATACAGTTTTTTAATTTTAAAACTTTATGTTATTTTTTAACTTAAGAAAAAACCCAAATTTCCAAAAATTTTTAACAAAATAATGTTATAAATTTTTTAACTTTAAATAAATAAATAATGAGTTATTATTATGGATATGGTAGACAAAGAAGATCATTTGAAGATGTTGACATGGAGAAAAAAATCAAAGAAATTGAACGAAAGTTGAAAAACCTTTCCATAACACCTGACGAAAATTACAAAACTGTTTTTGATCTTAACATAACAAAAGCTACTAAAACATTTGAAACTGTTAATGGTGTAAGAAGAATAACCCAAGCACGGAGTGGTAACTCTGTTTTATGGCAAGATGACAAAACCGTTGCCCCTACATTTGGCTCAGATGCCATTGGTCCAGGCATAGACTACATTGAAAACACTGGAGGAAACTACATGTTATTTTGCAACACTGAAATGCAGTTTAATGATGTTTCTGTTTTTGTTGTTTGCACTGTGGTTGATACATCTGTTCCCGACGATTGGTGTTATCTTATTGGGAATGATAATGGTAATTATGATAAATATGTTAGTTTTAAATCCTACTCTTACTCCAAATTAATAGTTGGTGGTGTAAGGCAAAGCACTAAAAAAATAGTAAATATTGTTGGCCCACACAGCATTCTTAGCAAACACTTAATTTCCTGTCATTGGTTAGGAACTGGATCCTGTGTATACATAAATGCTAAAAAGATGGCAGGATCAGATTTTGAATCCGACCTTGCAGATATAGGTAGTCCATTTGGATCTGTATTTTTAAATAAAAGATTGTCTGGAACCCCCTCAAATAGTACCCAACTGAAAGGAAAAATATATGGGATTAAGATTGTTCATGGACCATTATTGCCAGACGAGATTGTAAAAATTAATAAGGATATGATGAAGGAATATGGAAATTTTATATAATTTTTTCCAACATTTTGCTAACTCTAGTTTTTTTGTTAAAACCTTTCCAAACATATAAATAAACATGAGTTATTACTATGGATATGATGACCCAGATTATTCTTATGGAGGAGCAGATGGAGAACAAGGAGAACAAGGAGATACAGGTGCAAAAGGCGACAAAGGCGATCGAGGGTTAACAGGTTCCCAAGGACCAAAAGGCAACAAAGGAGATACCGGTAACACAGGACCACAAGGCTCTTCTGGTCCAAAAGGCAACCAAGGTTTGCAGGGGTCTAAAGGAGACCAAGGTAACACAGGACCACAAGGTTTGCAAGGGTCTTCAGGTGTAAAAGGAGACAAAGGCGACAAAGGAGATAGAGGGTTAACAGGTCCAACAGGCACAGCAGCACAAAAAGGCGACAAAGGGGATACTGGTAACACAGGACCAAAAGGGGACAAAGGCGACAGGGGTTTGCAAGGGATCAAAGGAGACAAAGGCGATACTCGTATTAGAGGAGTCCAAGGTTTAAAAGGCGACAGAGGTAACACTGGGTTGGCTGGTGTAACAGGATCCCAAGGAACAAAAGGGGACAAAGGCGACCATGGAACCGCTGGTGCAAAAGGATCAAAAGGCGACAAAGGCGACAAAGGGGACAAAGGAATGACGGGAGCGGCTGCACAAAAGGGGGACAAAGGAGATCCTGGTGATGATGGTGCAAAGGGTAACAAAGGAAATCAAGGTGACCAAGGAGTTCAAGGGCTTCCAGGGTCAAAAGGGTCAACTGGGCAAAGAGGTCTTAGAGGTTTAAGAGGTGTTACAGGGGCCACAGGTCAAGCCGGAAATTTTACACAGGTGGTAAAGTATAGAAAAGGAAGTGGCAAAACAAGCTATAAAGCGGGTAGTTGGGATAACTCAAATAACAAAAGTACTTTGCTAACATTTACCGCAACAGAATCTGGAAAATTTTTAATAAAATATTGGTTTACACTAGAACCAGATGGACACAAAATAGACCAACAATCTAAGCAAACTGGTTGGTGGGCTTCTTCATATAGAACATATTTTGACCTTAAAACAGATCTTTACCATGGAGATGTTAATATAAGATCAAACAAACTTGCGGATTTGGAAACCCTAACCATGGGTAAAACATATTTTGAAACCAAACCCCACCATATATTTTGCGAAGCCATTGCAACCATAATAAAGGGAACCAAAGTATCTTTACATTGCTATTCCGGTTCGGTTGGGGATGACTATACCTTTTTGTTTTTTGATGTTCGGGATGTTGAAATTAACATGTTAAAAATTAATTGAAAAAGAAAAAAAAAACACATAATAAAAGAAAGAATGTCTAAGTTTAAAACAAACACATTATCGTCTTTGTTGTACGAAAGTTTCAGTAAAGAAAACATTACACATATGGATATTTTCAACAAAAGATCATATTCTGTAAAAGATGAAGAGGATTTCCTAAATAAATACACAAGAGCCTACACATTTTTGTCAAGCTCTGGAAATTTCAACAAATACCTTTTGGAAAGAACAACAGAAATTGGTCCCGTTATTGTTGACATTGATCTATGTAAAAAACTTAAGGAACCAAAACCATTATATTCTGAAAAGAAGGTCTTAAAATTGGCAAGACTATTTCAAAAAATATTAAAAAAACTTCTTGTTGACCAAACAAACTTGGATTGTTTTGTTTTGGAAAAACCAGGATATTTTAAGGATGACAAGAAAACATACAAAAATGGTTTTCATTTACATTTTCCATATGTTTGGTTAACACAAAGAGAAAGATTGTACATAAACAAACTTGTACAAGAAAAAACAACCATCCAACTTGACAATGCTGTTATTGCTGGAAACTGGTTTTTGTATGGTTCTAAAAAGAGCCCCGAGGCAGATCCATATCTCCTAAGTTACATAATTGAAGAAAAAAGGGATCATGTGGTGAGCCAATATTCTGACCATGAACTAATATATTTCCTTTCTGTTAGACAAAAGAAACATACCATAGTTAACAAATTATCTTTTTTACCAGAAATTGAACAAAAGGTAAAAAGTGTAACTGTTATCAACTTTGATGACCATATTAAAAAGAGCGAAGAAGAATTACAAAACTATATCGAACAGATGCCAGATGATGTTTCTGAGGACTATACAAAGTGGAGGTCTGTTGGGTTTGCACTGTACAACGAAACTCATGGAGAAGAATATGGTAAAAACCTTTGGCACCTATTCTCCCAAAAATGTCCTGAAAAATATGACGAAGGTGAGTGCGACAAAATTTGGGAAAACCCTGTTGAAACCAATTTTTCAATAGGGACAATAATCCATTATGCAAGTTTAATCCCTGTTGAGAAAAGGAAAAAACATAAAAAAGTTCTTCAAAAATATATTTTCTAAATTGATGAAAAGAGAAAAGAAACTAATCCTAAAACCATAATAAAGAAATGGTACCAATGTTAACAACAGTTGTTAAGTATGAAACAGTCGTAACCCCAGTTTTCAGCCCTCATTTCAAATCTGTTCAATATACATCTTCAGGAAAATTCGCATGCAGGTGTGGCAAAGTATTTTCAACCAAGAACAAACTCATCAACCACACTTTCTTCCCTCAAAACACAAGTCTAAAATTTTTGCGGACTGTAACCACTTACTTTCCAGACAAACATTGGTTAAAAGCAACCATGAAACAAACCCCAGTTAGCTGTTAAACAAACTATAACTAGTTACCAAACAAATTTTAACTAGTTACCAAACAAATTTTAACTAGTTACCAAACAAATTTTAACTAGTTGTCAAACAAATTTTAACTAGTTGTCAAACAAATTATAGCAAATTATAACAAAATCCAACAAAACCATTAATAAATGGAACAAGAACAAAAACCAGAACCGGAACAAAAACAGGAGCAAACCATTACAAAAACCCCTCCACCTGTCCATGTTAAAAACCCCAAAAGAGTTGCACAAGGAAAAAAACTGGCTGCGATAAGTAAGGAAGCAAAATTAAGGAAAAAAGTTAAAATGGAAAAGGAGAGAGCAGAAGATCCAGAAGAAAAAAATGAAACAAGCATCTCCACATCTTGTGCAATAATTGGAACAGTGGCGGCTTTAATTACTACCTACATTACCTACTCCAAATGGAAGAAAGAACCAGAAGAAAGTAAAGAAAAACCAAACAAGTCAAAAACAGTTTTCAAGGATCTTTCGAAATATGATCTCTAAATTTTTTGAAACGAAATTCTTTCCACAATTGGAAAGAAATTCAATAAACATGATTGTCAACAGTTATGCAATGGAATGTGTCTTTGGAAGTGGAAACTGGTTCAATATTGGAAAACTCATATATTTGATATCAAATGGAAGCCAAGAAGGATACAAACTTTGGTTGTTGTACAGCAAATACGATACAAAAAACTTTAATGAAAACCATTGTTATCATTTATGGTCCGGTTTTGATGTTTTGATGCCAGATGATTTTGAAGATGAAGATGAATTTTTTAATAACTATTAAATGAAACCTTTCAAAAATTCTTAAAATATATAACAAAAAATGTTATAAATTTTTATAGGAATGAAGTTTTAAAAATTTTATATTATTATATTAATAAATGAATACAGAGAGAGAAGTTGAATTAGAACCCGGTTATAACCGGTTACACCGAAGTTCAATAACTGGAGAACGAGCTCGAAATGTAATTACTTTCAATCCCAATTCTGCTAATGAGGGAGAAGTAATTTACATCCACATCCCAAAACTTAAACCAGGGACAACATTAGTTCCTGACAAAATGTTCCTCCTGTTCGACTTTAAAAACAAAAACACAAAGTCGTGGTTCAATAACAATCTTGCGAAACAACTCCAAGAACGTTTGGAAGTCAGGTTTGCAGGTGAGAAGGTTTACGATAACACAGGAGAGAGTCTTTTGGGGACTTACAAGGATCTGTGGATGGACAAGCACGAAAGGGCAAACATGATTGAAGATGGGATTGCAACTGAAAATCAGCGAAAACTCATCTCGAAATCTGATGATGCATCTTCTGACACATATGCAGCTGTGTATGGTACCAAACAGAGGATCAAGTTGGACAAGATTTTAAAGGATCATGGATTATATGCACCACACAGCATGGCGAATGACATGCAATACATAATTACACTACCAAAAGCTACCGCCATCATGAAAGCCCAAAGTAGTCAATCTGTGGCTGGTTATTCTTTGGAAAATATTGAGTTGGAATATGAAACCATTACCAACTTTTCATTGGTCCAGGAGATCGAAACCTCTTACCAAGCAGGTCGTGCACTTTCCTTTGAACATGTAACCTTGATGAAAACCACACCATGGGCTGCAGCTTCAACATTAATTAATGAGACCATCAATCTGCCAAGAAAAAGCATGAAGGCGGTTGTAATGTTGTTTACAAAGGCAACAAGAGGAGGGTCAGAAGAGTTTGTGTACCCCAATATCGAAAGGGTTAAAATTACCATTGAAGGAGTTCCAAATAGCATTTACTCCCAAGGCATTCCAAAACGGAGATTGTTTGAAGAGGCCGAAAGACTTTTTAGACACACCAATTATCCAACAATCCAAGCTGATGAGTTCTTTACAGAAAACCAGTTTGCACTTGTTGTGGATCTTAGGTCAATTAATGACAATGCTGTATATGGAGATGGTACAAAACTTTTGACCACCCAATCTGGAATTATGTTGGAAATTAAGAAAAAGGCGACAGCAACAGATCTCAGATGTCATGTTTTCATTCTTTCAGATGGTCTGTTAAAAGTACAGGGAGGAGCATTCCAGAGTGTAAACTACTAAAAATTTGGTAAATATTTTGGTAAAACTTTTTAAAAATAAAATGGAAAACGAAGACCCAAAACCATTTAATATGATTATTGTTGGAATGACAAGTTGTGGAAAGACTCATT
The DNA here is from genome assembly GCA_035771165.1 of Paragorgia papillata. Classification (NCBI taxonomy): domain Eukaryota; kingdom Metazoa; phylum Cnidaria; class Anthozoa; order Scleralcyonacea; family Coralliidae; genus Paragorgia; species Paragorgia papillata. Next base: position 3,554,450 of record JAWNZC010000234.1, read on the forward strand.
ATTTGTTGAAAAATTTAGTTGAAAATTACAAAAAAAAATTTGAAAACATAGTTTTAATATGTCCAACTTTTGTATGGAACAAAACATATTTAGAATGGGAACATCTTAATGATCCAAGATTTTTTGTTATCCCTTGCGATCAAGATGAGTCAGAAGATTTTTTAAAATATGTTGTTGATTATTGCAAAGGAACCCCAAGTTTAATTATTTTGGATGACTGTGCTTCTGGACAGAGTGTTAAAAACAGAACCAGCGAATTGGTAAAACTTGGTTTTGGAGCAAGACATATGAATATTAGTACAATAGTTGTAACCCAACAACTGACGAGTATTGCAAAACCATATAGGGAAAATATTTCAAAACTGGTTACCTTTTACAACCCAAACAGAAAGGATATGCAAGTTATTTTAGATGATTATTTAGACATACCAAAAGAAGAAGAGAAAAAAATAAAAGAAATATTAAAATCCAAAAAATTTTCAAAATTGGAGATTAACTTAATTCATCCATATGATCATAAAATCCTTGAAACATCTGGGGAAAATTTAATAGATCTTTAAAAATCTTTGAAACCCAAGATTTCTAAAAGTTTTTGTCAATATAAATGAGGAACCTAAGAATTCTACTTAAAAATGGAGAAACAACTGTTAAATTTGAAGATCCTTTGATTATTGAAGATACAAAACTAATGGTTAAGGATGCAACAGTTTTTTGGGATTACAACAATTTAACAAGTCCAACATATGTTATACATGGATCAAAAAAAATTAGTTTCTACAATGGTTATTGGACCGTTGGTATGATTATGAGGGTTCTAAAAGAAAACGAAATAAAATCAGAATTACTTCCATATAGCTGTAAAATCAGACTATACCCAACAAGAGACCTTTACCTGCATAAACTTGGTCCCTTGCTAGGATATCCAGAAACAACAGTAATTAGGGGAGGAGCAAACCTTGTCAGTCCAGAAACAGTTAACATAAATCTTGGAATGAGATTTGTCTGTATATCTTGCGAGATGATTGATGGAACTAGAACATCGTTTTCAGGAAAGCGGGATAGAACAGCTGCAGTTCTTCCAATTACAACAAAACAACTACTGAAGGGATCAGTTGAAAAATTTGCAAACATAAACTCCGAGGCTATGTTAGACAATGGTGTTTACAATGAACTTAAATTTAAAGTTGACCACAATGTTGGCGATATTCTTCTTGAAATTTTTTTATGTCCACAAAATTATGAAACTCCATAAAACTTTCTAAAACTTTCTTAAAAATTCTGAAAATATATAACAAAAATGTTATAAATTTTTATTAAAATATATTATAATAAATGAATAAGAACGAGGTTTTAAATGATCTGTATGAAGCAGCTTTGATAACAGTTGCAGCTGTTGGAGTAAGTATGGTTGTTAAAAAGTTAACAGGCCAATCCCTTGCAGCGCCAGCAAGTTTTAAGGAAACAGCTAAACTTGGGGTTGCAGTTGCAGGTGGATTATTCGCCGTAAAAATGGCGCAGGACAAAGGGTATATCCCGAAAAATGTGGATCCAAAGAAATCATAGAGAGAAAGATTAAAATTTGAAAAAAACATTTTGTAAGCCCTCCAAAAAAATTTGAACTGCAAAAGTTAAACTTCTTTTTTTAAATAAATGGCATCAATGATAGCAGGAGGGTTGTTCAATGCAGTTGCATTTGCTGGTGCTGGTTATTTGTTCCAGTCATTTAACAAACATGGTTATGCTGACGAGGCGAAAAGACATAATTTAGCAACAGAAGAACTTCAAAAAGACAAAGAAAAGTTTTTTGAAAATGAAATTAAAAGAAAGGACAAGGTCAGAGAATTACAGGACGAAATACGAAATGCAAACTATAACATGCAAGATACTTCGAAAGCCTTCCAAGAACTTCATGAAATTTTACAAGAAGAAAAACCAGTTGAACCAGAACTCGATGATTATTACCAACCAAGCAATGAAATGGAAAAATATATGACTATTACTGTAACACTTTTAGGGGCTGGTGCTGGTTGGTTGTTGGCGGTTGTTGTCTAAATTTAAAATATTTGGTAAAAAATATATAACATTATTTTGTTATATATTTTGAAAAGTTTTAAAAAGTTTTAGAAAGTTTTAGAAAGTTTTCAACATTTCTTTCCCTCTTTAATAATTTTTGTGTACTCCTTGCACTTTCTGATCCCACTCATGCTCTCTATTTTCAAAACATTTTCAACACTAAGAGCATTTCCAAAAACTTTGAATCCTGTTTGGTATGGTCTGTAAGCGTTGTTTGTCAGGGAGTAATTTAGAATGTATCTAATCTCGTCAAATGTTTTTAGTTCTGATGAAGTTGGTTTTTTCATTTTTTCCAAAAGATCATTTCTTTGACAGATTCCAAAAATAATGAACATAATGTAATTCATACTATATTTTCTGTCCAAAACCAAGCCTGATCCTACAAGAGTTCTGTTTGCCTTGCTGAAGAATTTTATGATTTCGTAACCAACAATTTTCTCCTCCTTTGGAAATAGTTTCCAAAATGTTTTTACGTATCTTTTTATGATTGGTGTGGGTGGTTCTTTGTGGTTAAAACCATGTAACTTTTCCAAAACCAAACCACATTTTCCACAAATTATGGATCCTTGGAATTCGTTAGTTGATACCTTACAACAACTACTTTTGTTCTTATATGTTTCGAGTTCTAAAAGACTTTTGTTGAATTCCTTTGGTTTTTGCTTTTCTTTGATTTCAACAATGGGGTTTCCAAAAACATCTAAATTTTGATATGGCTTTGACATTTCTTTCTTTTATTAAATTAATCTTGCTATTCCTTTAAATACCAAGAAAACCGTTCCAATTGATGCCCCAAAAACTTCTGGTAATCTGTTGTCGCTTTTTCCAACAATTTCAGGGGTAAATATTCCGGGCTTGTATTTTCTTTCATTAATTTTAACAACATCATCTATAGTTTCAATAGGTTTTACAGGAAATTTTACAATGGGTTTTCCAATATTTAAATGTCTGTTAAGTCCAAGAGTCATCCTATTTGTGGCCAGGGTAAGAACATTATTGAATCCACTAATTGGGTTAATAAGGATTCTCATGTCCGAAGGGATTAAAATTAAACCTGGGGATATGGCAAAATTCAAAACAACATTTGTGGACTTAATTGCCTGTCTCATATTTGAAATAGAAACAGTAATGTCATCCTGAGCCATGGTATCCTCCATTAACTTTTTAAACACCTCTTGTGTTTGTAAACTTTTGGCACCTTCGCCAACAATGACCCATCTTGTTTTTGCCTGGGCTCCCAACACACAGTAAACAAAAGATTCTAAGGATTGTTGGAACAACTTTTGACCTAATAGTGTTAAACCACTGCTGTCATTGGGTACAAAATGTTTGAAATCGTCGGAATGTCTTAAACCAGCTGACACCAATTCCTCATATGTGTTAATCCTTCCATAACTCTTTTTTGTTAAATTTACATACCTAACCTCATATCCAAGGTCCTTCATATCTTGTGTAAATTCTTTTGCACTTTGTGTAGAGTTGCTTATCTTCCTGACCCAAACATCGTTGGGATTGTGTTGTAAAATTTTTATGACATCTTCTGTTAAAAACCTTCTAAGTTTGTTTGGATGTTTTAAGAACCTTCTGACCTGAAAAACATAATGATAATGGACAATGCTTGTTAAAAAATGAGATCTAAATCTTTCAAAACCATTCTTAAAATGTTTGTTTGAAATTCCGCACAAATAACTTGCGACATAACTGGCAGCAATGGCTGTAAAATATGGGATTGTAAGGAAGTCATTTAATGTTGGATTTCTTATTTTCATTGGTTGTTGGAATGTTAAATCTATGGGGTTCAAATTTACAATAAAGTTTTCTTTTTCATTTGCAAATATTGTAATTGTGTTTATATTTACAGAAGCCTTTGGTTGTTTGGAAAATTTTTGGACTGATCCGAAAACGTCCCACTCTTTTGGCCATTCTTTAAATTCTGTCATTTATATTGGTAAAAATATTGGTAAATATATTGGTAAAAATATTGGTAAATATTGGTAAAAACTTTTTGAAATCTTTTGAAAATAAAATGGAAGATAAACTTTTACTCATTGATCTTGAACTTCGAGATATTTACTACAATCCTGTAACAGGTTACCAATCCATGGAAAAACTTTACAAAGCTGCTGTTGAAGAAAACCCTTCAATAACACGAAAACAAGTTAAGGAGTGGTTACGAAATCAAAAGGTTTTTACATTGCACAAAACCATTAAAAAACCAAGAAAATACCAGAAAACATTTGTTAAAAATCTTGCAGACCAGATGCAAATGGACTTGGTAGATATGGCGAAATTTGAAACTGAAAATAATGGTCAACGATGGATTTTGACTGGGATAGAAATTTTGTCAAGATTTGGTTTCGCTGTTCCTGTACATAGAAAAAACACAGAAAGTATGGTGGCAGGTGTTGGCAAAATGTTGGAAGAATTTAAGAAAAGATTTGACAAATATCCAGAAACAATCCAGTTTGATGAGGGAATGGAGTTCTATAATGTTGGGGTAAAAAGTCTTTTAAAATCTTTAAACATAAAATATTTTTCAACACATAGACCAAAATATAAAATAACAAAAAAAGGTAAAATAACAAAGGAAGACAAATTTCCACCAACAAAAAAGGCTGCCATTGTAGAAAGATTTAACAGAACTTTGAAAACCAGGATGTGGAAATATTTTACTTTTAAAGGGAACAAAGAGTGGTTAAATAGTTTGGACAAATTTGTTAAAAGTTACAACAACACAACCCACAGCACTATTAAAATGAAGCCCAAAGATGTCAATGATATCAACCAATCCAAAGTTTTTCTTACCCTATATGGGGTTCCACCATCAGAATCTCAAGTAAACCCAAAATTCAAAATTGGGGACCATGTCAGGATCCAAAAATACAGAAAAAACTTTGCAAAAGGTTATGACCCCAATTTTACAGATGAAATTTTTACTGTGTCAGCTGTTTTCAGAGGAGTTCCAGTTATGTATAGAATTCGGGATGAGGAGGAGGATATTTTGGGGAAATATTATGGTGAGGAGTTGGTAAAAGTTATTGGGGAACAGACATAAATAAATAATGGATTACAAAAGACCTGGAGCCGAAGAAGAAGAAGAAGAAATGAAAGAAATGAAAGAAAGGGGTGGTGGTGAAGACCTTGATGAGTCTGGAATGGCAGAAACATCTTTTATAAATGATGAAGACGATGCGGATGATGGTGATGATATTGAAGATGTAATTCCGGAAGGAATGGATTCCAGACCGGAGTTTGATAATGACGAATTTATCAGAAATTATAAAGAAAATATTGCCAAGGAGGAACTGGATGAAGTGGAAGCCCAACGAGAAGCAAAAAAAGAAGAACTACAACATTACAAAAAACAACGAAGAATCCTTTTAAATGGAATTAAAAGGTTTTTCAGGAGATATTTAAATCAGGAAGTTTACGCAAAAGATGGTTTAATTAAGGGGAAACCCAAAGGAGACTATGACAACGCAAGTAAAGAACTTTTAAAACATTCTTTTCTTGTTTACAACGATAAAGGTAAACTAACTGGTTTGATTTTTAATGAAAAGAAGGTTATGGTTGCGGATGGTAAAGGAGGATTCAGAATATCCGGAAAGGCTAGCAGGAATGTTGTGGCTGAATTCATTCGACTTAGAGCATTGGCATCTATAGAGCACAGCAAAACAGCCAATAAACCCATTGAAGATGAAATAGGGTCCTTGCCTGGTGCAAAAGTAACGAACGAAATTAGAGAAAATGTTGCCAGCGAAATGCAGGATGAAATAACAATAATAAGGGATGACATTGAAACCCAATATGGAAGTAGTACCCAAGAAGGAGAAAGCAGCAAACAAAAAGAAGAAGGAGAAGGAGAGAAAAAAAGAGAGAAAATTCTTAGAGAGCTTGCCGGGATTTTGGACCCAAGGGGAAAGACCCCCGAAGATCGACTAGAAGCTGTGGTAGTTAATATACCATACTTCGAAGACGAACTAAAAGCAGAAAAGGATCCAAAAACTAAAGAACTTATTAAAACCGTTTTAAAAGTTATTACCATGAAAACCGATCAAATTAGAGTGGATGAAAACATTACCCCACTGGAGGAAGAAACAAAAGAAAGAATTAAAACCAATGTTATAACCAGATTTGAAAAATTTAAAGAATGGGCCAAAGAAAACATGGGGGCAATGGCTGCTATTGCAATTTCCATCGGAGGGATCATAACAACTGTTGTTTTAGCTGGAAAAGCTGCTGTTGTAACGACTGCAAAGGCGACAGGAGCATTAGCAAAAGCATTGGCAAAACTTGCAAAACTTGCCTGGCCTGTATTGGCACCAATTTTAAGCATATTGGCAACTGCACTATCTTGGGGTGCAAAGGGATTGGCATGGTTGGCGAAAAATCTGTGGGTTCTTGCAATAGCTTTAACATATTTTGTTTACACAGAGTATAACCAAAGATACAAGAAAAAATAAAAATAATGGTATAATAAAATGAACACAGAATACGCAACAATGAATGATGAAAAAAATGAAGAACCGCAAAATTTGACCCTTCGAGAAGATTTAATCCGGCTATCCTTTGCAAAGGAGATCAAACATTCGGAAGCATATTTGAAAAAAGCTTCGGTAACCCAACTTGAAAAAATAAAACTTAGTTATGAAAGAAACCAACTTGACAAAACTTCATCTCTGTTAACAGAAACACTTGTAACCAAATTTTCAGAGTTATTAGAGCAGTTGGACTTGGTGCAAGATGACGAAAAACTGGATGCAGAACTTTCATCAAACAAACTTTTTTGCGATGATGTTAAATCCTTGGTTAAAAAAATTTCGCCTTATATCCCAATGATTGGTTTGTTAACTGGTGGCATTATTATTGCAAAACACGTTTGGGATAAGAAACCAAGCTGCGAAGCAAAGTTAAATAAAAATGTTACAGTACAAAATAATGAAAATTCTTCTGAAAATAACAGTGGTGTCAGTTCTGTTGATTCCAGTAACAGTTGAGTTGTTATTACTTAAATTTTTACTGTTTTCCTAATCTTGTTTGGGTTAGGAAAAAATAAAACAAATGGGAAATTCAAAGTCAAAGTCAAAAGAAAAATTTAATAAAAACCATATTACTAAAAAAGGTTTTCAGTTTGGTTTAAGTTTTGGAAAGGAAAACCTAACAATGGAAGGAAATGTTCAAATAGGGTGGACAAACAAAACAGTCAAAAATTACACAAGGGTTCCAAACTGTAAAAAATCGCCATCTGTGGATTCTTTAAACCAAAATAAAATAAATGATGATGATAAAAATCTTAAACTGGTATCGTCAAATTCGACAACAACGGAGGGACAGGAGAAATCTGATTCTTAGAAAAAATTGGGTTTTAAAAGAAAAAGAACGATGGGTGCACAACAATGTAAGAAATGATCATTACTACTGAAAACCTTTCTTTCCTTTAAAAATTGAATAAAAAAATAAAATTAAAATATATAATAAAAGAATGAACAGTGTAACCGAAAACTTAATTACAATGATGAAAATCCATCAAAAAATGATCCACCAAATGATGATCGAAGAAGAAAGGGAGCATGATCCATCATATATACAGTTCCAAGTCGCAAACGCTGAAATTTTAGAAAAACTGTCTGAAACACATAATCCAAAAGTTAGTATATCAAAAAATGAGCTAATTAGTTTAGCCCTTAAAAGGGGGATAGACACAACAAGTACTCGCTTAACAAAAAAAACACTATGCGAAAAACTTGGCTTCCCAAATATTCCAACCCTACCCACTGGTAACCCAGATTTCCCAAACAACCTGATACCTGTTAAAATTCTGTTTACAGCTCTTGAGGATGGAGAAAAAATAGAGTTTCCAAGTTTGCGCCAAGCCTCTGTTGCTTTAAAAAGAAAAGCGTCTAATTCTATTGGCTACTATATTAAAAACAAAACAGTTATTTGGTACAACGAAAAAGAATGGACCGTAAGTAGAGTAGAAACAGAATAAAAAACCATGTCAAACACAATCAAAAATCTCTTATTAAAAATAATAAGAAATTTAAAAGAAAACCATATAATAAAACAATGACAGCACCATATGAAAAAACTAAAGAAGAACTTAAAAAACTTTTTCAAATAAGAATGCAACTAAGAACAAGCGCAAACAACAGATTACAGACAATACGAGAGGAAACCCTTCCACCACCATCACTCAAAGAACTTAGAATATTAGGAGGAAGACTTGGCGTTAAAGGAGCCCATAGTTCCAACACAAAAACACTTTGCGAAAAACTTAACATTCCATTGGTAAAAAACGAAGTTTATGAAAAACACCACAGAAACGTAATTAGAACACCAGTAAAAATAACATTTACTTCTGTGGATGGAGAAAAACTGGTGTTCCCAAGTATCTACAGAGCTGGACTATGTTTAAACAGAAACCCGAGTTGTATCCCATTTTACATAAAAAACCAAAGAGAAGTTATGTATGAAGGTAAATATTGGTCAGTTAGTCGTTAAATTTTTTTAAACTATATAATAAATAGGGTTCTGTTTTCTAAGGTTGCATTTGTGTTCTTCGTCATTTTTTTAACAAAGATTTCTATCCAAAAGGATAGAAATTTTTTAATGAAGTTTTTTACAAAAGTATTATGACACTTACCCAAATAATGTTGCCAATGATTATACCAACAGCAAGTCCAGTCCATGGCGAAATTTTATCAATGAACTCGGTAACCTTTTCATCAACAGCATTAATATTTTCGCTAATTTTGTCCATCTTTTTATTTCATATTTAAAAACTTTATACTATAATAAATAATGACTAAGTACACAACAGACCCAAAACTATTAAAAATTCGGGAAAACGCTCGCCTTAGAAAACAAAGGCAGCTACAACGAGACAAGGAGATGAAACCCTTCAAACCCGAAAGACTTGCAAAACTACAAGAGGTACAAGAGAAAAAAAGATTAGCAAAAGAAACAAGAGACCAACAACATGAAACCCTAAAACAATTAAAAATTAACAAAAAACTTAACGAAAAAATCGCTAACAAGGAAACACAAAAATGGTCAAGAGAGATCAAACAAGAAGAAGCAAGACAGGACAAAATTAAGTGGAACAAAAAGTGGTTGGGTACTAACAAAAAACTTTCTAGAAATAGGAGGATTCTCGGCAACAAACTAACAAAAATTTTCAACAGGAAAACAAAAGTCAACAAAAAACTTAGACAAACAGAGCCTGTAATGATTAAAGATTTTGCAAATGGGAAGGCAGCTTTGTACGAAATCTCAGGGCAAAACTACAGAGATCCAACAGTATTTTTAGAAGAAACAACACCAACTGTTGAAAACCTTATTAACAAGATTGAAAATTCCAAAAAAGTCAAAACAACACTTATCTGTAAACTTGTTCATTACGATTATGTTGATAGAATAGAAGAAGTGGATCTTTTCTACTTTACATCCCACATGAAGGCAATGACGACTGAGGAGGATGTTAGGGAATCATACAAACAAGCAAAAAGAGAGATGTTGGAAAATTTGGCATCCCATCAGAAAAAAGGTTCCGGATGGTCCATAAGATCTGTCGAAAACTTGCACATCTCAATAACGAAATATAAGCCTTTAAATGGCAAGGGTTACAAACCACTCCCAAAAATCATTAGGGACAAAAAGGCTATCATCAATCTCAAAAACAAAAATGATATGTGTTTCGCATATTGTATCGTAGCCGCAAAAATTTTAAATGACAACCCTACTGAAAAGAACTTAGAAAGAAACCCAATCCCCCGAAAAATTAGAAAGGAATGTAAAAATTATGATTGGAGTGGGATAGAATTTCCAGTTAAAATTAAAGATATCCCCAAATTTGAAAAACTTAACAATATGAGAATCAATGTCTTTAGTTGGGATTCAGAGATCAAAAGAGTTTTCCAAATAATGATTAGCAAAAAAACTAACAAAGATGTTATAAATTTGTTTTGGTTGGATGACCATTACAGTGTTATCAATAACTTAAGCAGGTTGGTGGGGGAACAGATTGATAACCATCAACACAAAAAGTTCATTTGCAACTTCTGTATGAACCCTTTCAAAACAGAGGAAATTTTAAATGAACATGAGACAATCTGTAGAACTCATGATGCTCAGATCCAGGAATATCCAGAAAAAGGTTTGGATGATATAATGGGGTGGAGTGGGAAAGATTTTAAGAAAACTCAGGATGTTCCTTTCATCATAGTAGCAGATTTTGAGTGCATGTTAAAAACATTGAAAACCGGAAACAATGACGAAGAAAAAAGTTATACCCAAAAATATCAAGAGCATATACCAACTGGTTATTGTTTTCAAATTATATGTTCTGACCCAACAATATTTCCAGGAAAAACTGTAAGTTACACAAAACAATATGAGTTTCAAGATATTGGTCAGATGTTTGTAGAGGCTTTGGAAAAAGAAGCCAAAAAGATTTGGCATAACTATTTGAAGGATCCAAAGAAAATAATAATGACAGCAGATGACGAGAAAAACTTCCAAAATGCAACCACTTGTTATGTTTGTGGTGGTCAATTTGTACAGAAAAAACTTAAAGAACTGGACCCGAAAAGTCTTTGGAAAGCCAACAAAAATACTGCAAAATCCAAAGTTAGGGATCATGATCATTTAAATGGTAAATACCGTGGTGCAGCCCATAATGATTGTAACTACTCAATGTCAAGTGCAAGACATATTCCAGTTTTGTTCCACAATTTTAGTGGATATGATAGTCATTTAATAGCAAAATATTTAGGGTTGTCAAATGGTCCCATTGGTTGTATTGCAAAAACAGAAGAGGAGTATATAAGTGTTAACAAAAAACTTTGGATGGATGGTGGAATGAAAAAGGACCCAAAAACAGGTACACTAAGAAAAAAATGGGTTCCTTTGGAATTAAGATTTTTGGACTCGTTGAAATTTATGTCAAGCTCATTGGCAACACTTGCATCAAACTTACCTAAAACAGAATTCCATTACACTGAAAATGGTTTCAAAGACCATCCAAAAGAAAATGTGGATCTGTTGAAACAAAAAGGTGTGTTCCCTTATGAGTTTCTGGATAGTTTGAAAAAGATGGACTACCCCAAATTACCACCAAAGGAAAAATTTTATTCAAGATTAACAAGAAAACATATTAGCGATGACGATTACAAACATGCTCAAACTGTTTGGGACAAGTTTAAATGCAAAAGTTTAAAGGATTATCATGATCTGTATTTAAAAACCGATGTACTTCTTTTGTCAGATGTTATACAAAACTTCAGGAAAATGAGCAAAAACACCTACAAACTTGACCCCATGTGGTTTTATACAACTCCTGGCCTGTCTTGGAGTGCCTTGCTGAAAATGACGAACCAAAAGTTGGAACTTTTAACAGACCCCAATATGTATCTCATGGTTGAAAAAGGTATTCGCGGAGGTATCTCAACTATTACCCATCGGTATGCAAAGGCAAACAATAGGTACATGGATGAGTACGATCCAGAAAAAGAAAGTGTTTTTATACCTTATCTCGACATGAACAATCTGTATGGTTTTGCAATGATGCAACCTTTACCAGTTGGTGGTTTCGAATGGGTTCCAGAAAAGGAGTTGGCAGGTTGGGAAAAATATTTGACAACAGAAGGAGAAGGTTGTTTCCTGGAAGTAGATTTGGACTACCCCGAAGAGTTGCATGATCTGCACAACAATATGCCATTTGCAGCCGAAAGAATGATGATCGACAAAGTGGAAAAGTTAGTACCAAATTTAAATAACAAAAAGAATTATGTACTCCACTATGAAACCCTTGAACAAATATTAGCAAATGGTTTAAAGTTAACAAAAATTCATCGTGGAATTTCATTCGTTGAAAAAGCTTGGATGAAACCATACATTATGTTAAATACAAAGTTAAGAACAGCTGCCACCAATGATTTCGAAAAAGATTTTTACAAACTCATGAACAACTCTGTGTTTGGTAAGACAATGGAAAATGTTAGAAACAGGGCCGATGTTCGATTGGTATCATTTGAAGACCAACTTGAAAAATTAGCGAAAAAACCTAACTACAATGGTAAAAATATATTTACCGAAAACTTGGCAGCAGTTCATATGAGAAAAACTAGAGTCAAACTAAACAAACCCATATATGTAGGTGCAGCCATTCTAGACAAAAGTAAAATATCCATGTATGATTTTGACTACAATTATATTAAACCAAAATATGGGGACAGGGCAAAACTACTAATTACAGACACTGATAGCTTATGTTACGAAATCAAAACCAACGACTTTTTTGTAGATATCTCGCCAGATGTTGAAACCATGTTTGATACCTCAAACTTCCCAAAAACCCATCCAAGTGGAATTAAGTGTGGTGTTAACAAGAAAGTTGTTGGTATGATGAAATCCGAAACTGGTGCTGAACAAATCTCAGAATTTGTAGGATTAAGATCAAAAGCTTACGCACTTAAAATGGCAAAAAAGTTAGACCCTATAACTGGGTTAATGGAGTGTAAGGAGGACAAAAAGTGTAAAGGTATTGCAAAGGCTGTTATTAACAATGACATCAAATTTAACGATTATGTGGATTGCCTGTTTACAGAAAAAAACTTATTAAAAGGGATGAACACATTTAGGAGTACAAACCATACAATTCATACCATTCATGTTAACAAAATAGCGTTAAATTCTGCAGATGACAAAAGGGTTATATTAGATGATAAAATTTCAACGCTTGCGATTGGACATTATAAAACTAGATAGATTAAGTTCAAGATTTGTATTCAAAAAGAATACAAATTTTTGGGGTTTTAAAATTTTACTTTTTTCATGTGTTTTTTTCGATCATGTAGAAACACTACTTGGTACTCTTATAGAATTATAGGTCAAACCTTTTCTTTTCGGCATTCTTTTGTATTTATTTTGTTTTTAAAAATCTTTAACATACAATTTAAAAACTCCCGAAAAATCCCCAAAACCCAAACCCAAAAACTCCCGAAAAATCCCCAAAACCCAAACCCAAAAAAAATTCCAGAAAATCTTCCAGGAGGGGGTTGCAAATGGTTTTCGAAAATGTCCCAGGATCGGATTTCAAAAATTCCAGGAGGGGGTTGCAAATGGTTTTCGAAAATGTCCCAGGATCGGATTTCAAAAATTCCAGGAGGGGGTTGCAAATGGTTTTCGAAAATGTCCCAGGATCGGATTTCAAAAATTCCAGGAGGGGGTTGCAAATGGTTTTCGAAACTGAGGTCAGTATCGGAAGGGAATCTTCCGGGGAGGGGGTTGCAAATGGTTTTCAAAACTGAGGTCAGTATCGGCATTTATACCCTACTAGCGTATTCAAACCAGTGATTCAAACAGGAAGATTATACAAAAGTAAATAATCTGAATTTAATAGCAGTTCAAATCTCGCCACCACCGCCAGGGGATTTTCTGAACAAGCTGACCATTGATTAAATTCAAGCTGAATTGCAGCGTTAAAAGATTTTCGTGTGAAGGTAAAAGACAACTACGTTTATTAATACAAAATCTAAATCCAGTTTAAAAGTTTAATATGGTTGACCAATTTAAAAAGATTTTACAGCTGTTCACCACTTCGTTTAGGCCTTAGGGATTGTACAATATCGTAAAGGTATTATTATTTCTCTGGATTTACGGAACGACTTATTTTTTGGGGGCCCTGGAAATTTTGTACCCTGGGCACTTGCCCATTGGTTATTAAATGTGGCCCTGCTGAATAGTCAATATAGACTCAACTTGACCTCGTCAGTTAAACTGTAGCAAGATAAAATCTTTATAGTGTTAATTGTTAAATACAGTACAAATGTTCACATCAATCAATCAGTTTTTCACAGCATACCACTGAGTAGTTTAAAGATAAATTAAAATAGTTCAAATTCAAAACAGAATAATATTATACACTCTGTGTAATATGTAAATATAAATGTAACATAAATTTATATCAATGTAAACTCAATTTGACCTCATCAGTTGAAGTGTAGCAAGATGAAATGTTAATAGTGTTAATTGTTAAATTCAGTACAAATATCAGGATTTTGAAGCTTGGCATGGTGATATACGTTAATGTAATAAAACAAAATGTTTGCAGTTATAGACAATGTTTATTAATGATAAAAGGTGTATAACTGCAAATATTTTGTTTTATTACAGTACAAATATTCACATCAATCAATCAATCAACAATTAGACTGCAAGAAAGCTTAAATGGAGTTGATTATATTCTTATTGATGAATATTCTATGCTTGGTCAAGTTGCTTTTGGCTGGATAGATAGACAAGCGTTGCAAACAAGCAACAGGATTTCATGACAAAGTTCTTGGAGGAAAATCTCTGATTTTAATTGGTGACCCCCCAGGTCAGTTACCAACATGTAGCAGATAAGCCTCTTTATCACGCTAAACCATCAAGTGCTGATGGTGAACAAGGCTATCAAACTTACAGAATGTTTGATAAAGTTGTTAAGCTCACTGTAAATCAGCGAGTACAAGGTATGAGTTCTGAACAGGTTAACTTCAGATATTTATTGTTGCGATTCCGTAAAGCTGAGTGAACAATTAGTGATTGGAAGTTACTTTTAACTCGTCAGCCATCAGCCATCCGAAATTTGTCTGAATTTCAAGATGTTACCAGACTCTTCTACAGCAATGAACAAGTTGCAAATTACAATCATGAACAACTGATTAAACTGGACATCCAGTTGCTCATGTTCATGCTCGCCATTCATCTGTAATTGCTAAAAAAATGTCTTCAGAAGATATGTCTGGATTAGAACCTGTGGTTTCTAGCAAAGGGTGCTAGAGTTATGCTAACCATGAATTTGTGGTCAAGTGTTGGTCTCTGCAATGGGGCTACTGGAACAGTCATTGATTTCATCTTTGACAACAACCATCAACCACCAACCTTACCTGTTGGTGTAATTGTTCAGTTTGAGAACTACAGAGGTCCTTCATTTGATGACACTCGATCATCATGTGTGCCCGATCACTGTCTCCTCACAGACAGAACATGGTTTTCATGAGAGGCAACAAGTACCTATTAGACTTGCTTGGGCTCTAACAATACACAAAAGCCAAGAACTCACTCTACCAAAGGCTTGGATAGATATTGGTAAATCTGAGAGAACTGCTGGAGTCTCATCTGTTGCCATCAGCAGAGCGAAAACACTGTCATCCTGTGTTATTGAATCAATGACTTATGAAAGATTGACAAGCTTAGGCTTTGAATAAGAAAACAGGCTTGATCATTTGGCACAGATTACCTGTAGTGCATATAACTCACCAAACCATTGACGTTGAATAATATCAGGGGATTTCAATTGTGTATCTCAGTTACATCGACATGTACTGCTATGTGCATGTTATTCAATGAAATGTGTTATCTATTTCAGTTTTAACTCATAAATTAGAACTACTTTAATTTATAATCAGGTGTCTTTTGTATAGTTATAAAATTACTAAAGATGATTGGCAAGGTCAATGGTAAGTTTTCATCTCTTATACAATGAAAATCATTCATCACCTCTAAATTGTAATCCAATCCAATTCCCTGTGTTCTTTGTGAACTGTATATACTTGTATGCATGCTAACAAACAATGTTATTCTTTTACAGATTTCTATAATTTTTGATAAACAATGTTGGCTGGCCACGTGTAACTACAAAGTCTTCTCAAAAGAAATCAACTATCAAACTGTTCTTCTTCATGGGAAACTAAGAAAACTCATTCATTCACTAATGACAATGGATCTCAGTGTTAGCTATTGAATACCATAACTTGAAGTATATAAAATACCATCTCTTCACTTTTCGGGATTGCTATACAGTATATCTACAAGATGCTATTTCATACAGCACGTGTGATTTAAGAATTATAAACTACACATTTGGTTTCAATCATCAATTTCCACACAAAGAGTTGCAGTATCTGGTTATATATCCATATATATATATACACTGCATCTGTATCTTTCTGTCTGTAATTTAAACTACCTGCGATGCACTGCCTGTATGTTGAAATCTGAGAAGAACTGGATTATCATTTCACTCAAAGCACTATCGGAAAACTGTGATTCACTTACAACAGAAGTATTACTCACTCCTACTCTTTGGATAACCATGTTTGCTGTACAGTATTACACATTTTCTTAGAAAATATACTATGTTCCAATGATGGATTGTTACTTATCAATGACTATAGCAAAACTCCTTGAAAGTATAGTGCATTGTTACCAAGGACTAGTAAAAATCAGAGATTATAAACAATGGACAACTCCAAAGTGCTAACGCACAAATTCTGCAAAATACGTTGATGAATTTCATGGTATATTGCTCTAATTTTTCAGCTCTACAATTGTTATAACATGAGACACTTGGAATTACTTTGGCAGCTTTCCCACAGCAAGAGACATTTAATAACTATTTGTACCTGTATATTATAATAGTGTGTATCTTGTCAAAACCCTTGCCAGTTATATCAAGAGATAAGTTGTATGTATAATTTTAAATGTTCTAATTAAAAAATTGAAAATAAATCTATAAATACTCTGACTGTTGTAATTAATATTATTAACTCAGAGCTTATTTTACAAATTTGGTGAAACAATAGGAAACTAATCAGGATTTTCGTCTCAATAACGAGGCAGCACTTCACTTGCGATAGTAACTTCTAGTATATTGTATTCATTTATACATACAAGATGAGCCATCTTTTTTTTGTGCTTCCACATAAAAAGATTCCAAAACTTTTTCAAGTTGTTCTTTTTTGTTTGGCTCCTGGATTTCTTTTTCTCTAAGATACTCATAGAAGAGTTCTTTCGCAACTTTGGTTAATCTTTTTGTGTTTTCAGAGTCTTTGTCTTCAAGTAATTTTTTTATTTCTTCTACAGTTGAAGACGAAAATCGAGCAGTCATGTTGTTTTTGCTTGTGTGCAAACAGTGGCGTAGCCAGGGGGGAGCTGTGGGAGCCACGGCTCCCCCCTTTAGATATAAAACAGACATGTAACTACAAAACTGATGCAATATGAATTATGTCAGGAAATAAACTGTAAACAGTGTATTCAATCTACTGAGTATCTATGTGATGTTTCCATGTTTTGAGTATTTTATATGATGTTTTTTAACCTTTCGGGTCTGTAAAATCTTCCTCCAAAAGCCAGGAAAAGGCATTTCAGCAACTCTCGATTCCAAAATTTTCTGGGGGAGCATGCCCCGAATAATCTGCTAGCAGATTATTCACTAATCTGTAGGTTGCACTGATTCCCATAATTAATTGTATGCGCTTAGCCAATGAGAGGACAGGAAGTGACTACAATGTATAATAATAATATAGGATATAAGTGTGATTGTTTTCCCTAACTAAAAATAGTTGATCTTCAGTGAAGACCTTGTATTTCAATATAAACGAAAAAAATCTATATTATAAATTACAAACATCTTATATATCTACATGTAGATTTAAATATGAACGGTACAGCCATATTATACATATACGTGTTAAATTTTGTGAATATAAATATGATAAAAAATTTCCATATATGCACTACTTTCTGGTTATTTTTACCATGCAGGTGAGAGAGCCACCAATCATTTAGTCTCAATACACTGCATATTTTAATAGAACTATAATGACTATATAGACCAACCTCATCCCCAGGGCATTTGTGAGAAAATGTAGCAAGGTGAGCAAACACCTTTTGCAAAGGCTGAATTCTTGTGGAAGGATTAAGAAATTTTTCAATACATTTAGAAGATTTTCTTTCAGCATGCAGAGTGAAATAATTTATGTTGCCTGCCTTTCACAGTTTGTGTACTGTAATGTGTAACTGTAATGTGTAACCTCAACTTATTTAAGAAAATATGCAAAGTTTTCAACCAACTATGTAATTCCACAATTTTGGAAGCTAAAACAATTGCAAGAGAGTGAGTTACCAAGAAAGCTGATTTAGGTCCATGATGTTTGGATTTTGTTGATTGTTTTAGGATTGTATTTTGTGAATAATGTATGAAACTAGGTGTTCAGTTGAAGATGCACATGCACATCTAAACACCTTATGAAAAGATTACAAAATTGTGCATTAATCTGATTAGATAATAAAATCAAAGCATTCATATAAAGTGTAGTAAAAATTACAAACTCATTGAAAACATGATACCTAAAAATGAAATATTTCTGTAATCCAAGAGATACTCACTATAAGCCAACACTACAGATATGTATTCCAAGTTGAAGGATTATTTTTGTGTTCTACATGTATAACTAAAGCTCTTTTAGTTTGTATATTTTGAGATTCCAGGTATTTTGTAATTGAGCAGATTTCACTGTGTATACAGTATGTTTTAAAAACATACTAATTTACACTTTTTCTTGTTTTTCGAAAATATATTACATGCGTAAAACGCACAGCCTGTTGCAAGTTGTCAACAGGCATGAACAGTGTTGTTCAGAACAGCTGTGAACAATACTGTGCTGCCTCCCATGAGCAGTATTGTCAACAGTGCTGTTCATGCCTGTTCGAACAACATTGTTCGTGGATGATGCATCAACAGGCGTGAACAATGCTGTTCTAACACTGTTGTTCTCTCCTGTTCCAACAGCCATGAACAGCTACTGTTGCTTCATCATTGCTAAACAATGCTGGTGTAACAATGATGAACAATACTGTTGGTTCAACAGTGCTGCCGTTCACGCATGCATGATAGCCACCTTGTTACAGTAGCTACTGTTCAACCATCATTGCTGCAACAACCTGTACTATTTTTAGCTGTGTAAACTAAGGATATTTGTATGGGCCACTTTTTTGTCCACTCCCTGTAAATAAAAATGTTGGGTTTTGCATTTCTTACTTCGAAATAGCAAGAGCTTACAGTCAAAATGGAAATACCTTCCCACCTGTGCTTCTGTAGTTTATCGCTTATTCTTGATTTATATTTGTTTCTTGGTATCGATTTGGGGAAAATGTGTTATATTATGATTAAATTTCATGAAAGCTAAATCATACTTTTTATTCACATTTTTTGGCAAAAATATTTTCTTCATGCTTCAGTAGCGGCTACAGAAATTAGTACAGTACAGTAAAAACCCACTAACAAGAACCTACCACTATTAAGAACCACAGGCTGAAATTAAGAATTTGTTTATATAAGAATATATAAGAATATAAGAACCTATCCCAGGCTGATTTGGTAAAATGTAGGTTCTTGTTAGCGGGTTTTTACTGTAATACACAACAAACTACACAAGTAGAAGTGGAACACTGTAAAAACTGATTGGTTGAAACAACCAATTTTAATGGTTGTCTCAGACTCAGACCAATTTTAATTGGTTGAAACAACCAAAACATTTGGTTGAAATAACCATATTTTGGTTGTTTCAACCAATAATTTAAGTTGTTTTAACCTTTAAAAATTGGTCAAAACGTGAGTCTGAGACAACCAATTCAAATAGGTTGTTTCAACCAATCAGTTTTTACAGTGAAGGTATTTCCATTTTGACTGCATGTAAACTATTCCTGCTTTTTTTATAAAGTATGGTGGGTAGTTCGACCTTCAATGGTGTTGTGCAGGACTATAGTTTCACCACGATTATACTTAATTTGGGACCAAAGCAGTATCGCAATCATTCATGGTAATGGTATGCTACTGTACATAAATTTACCAGATATATAGAGACGAAAATACAGATATTATTTAGAAGGTGTGTGTAGTATTGAATTATAACAGGCATGTGCAATTTAAAATATAGGTTACTGAAAGTCTGTAGTTTTTGTATATTACTGAATACTCCCATTCGTGGTTTGCTTCATAAATTTTGACACTCTGCCTGTATTTTTTAGTAGGCAGCTGTCAGAAGCAATGCGAAGGGTATGATTTTTCTAATCATGTTCGCAGGAATGTGTGCACAGAGTGCGATCATCCATTTCCAAAACGAAAAGTAAACGAACCTACTTTGGACAAACAGCCAGCGTCGAAAACTAAGGAAAGGATGCTGTCATATGTAAGTACAGTAAAACATCAACTGATTGTGCTGGGTTTCTTTATTATTATTGATATAATATTCAGTTCCAGCGTTAGCACTACTTAGATATCATTAATGTGTAAAATAGTTAATAGAACAAACAAACAATTTTAAAATTTATATAAGAACTTCATCATAAAAACGTTTGCAGGAATTACCTATGAATATTAAATGGTTTACATGCAGTTAAAATGGAAATATACTATTATTACTAAATATTTTTTGTTGAAAAATGTGAATAAAAAGTATAATTTAGCTTTCATGGAATTCAATCATGATTGATATAACGAATTTCTCCCAAATCGATACCCAGAAACAAATATAAATCAAGAATAAGCAACTTTTATTGCTAGATTTTTCTCATGTTTCTGTAGAGGCTACAGAAATACAGTAATACACAACAACAAACTACAGAAGCACAGGTCGGAAAATGTTTTATGATGTCTCTGAGGATGATTCTGTAACAGGTGGGAAGGTATTTCCATTTTGACTGTAAGCTCTTGCTATTTCGAAGTAAGAAATTCAAAACCATTTATCGTTTACCCAACATTTTTATTTACAGGGAGTGGACAAAAAAATGGCCCATGCAAATAGCCTTAGTTTACACAGCCAAAAATAGCACAGGTTGTTGCAACAATGATGGTTGAACAGTACTGTAACAAGGTGGCTATCATGCATGCGTGAACAGCACTGTTAAACCAACAGTATTGTTCATCATTGTTCCAACAGCATTGTTCAGCAATGATGAGGAAACAGTAGCTGTTCATCACTGTTGGGACAGGAGAGAACAACACTGTTAGAACAGCATTGATCACACCTCACTGTTGACAATACTGTTCACAGGGTGCAGCACAGCATTGTTCACAGCTGTTCTGAACAACACTGTTCACACCTGTTGGCAACTTGCAACAGGCTGTGCATTTTTACGGTGTACTGTAACATGACATTTCGAAAGACAAGAAAAAGGGTAAAATAGTATGTTTTTAAAACATATACACAGTGAAATCTGCTCAATTACAAAATACCTGCAATCTCAAAATATACAAACCAAAAGAGCTTTAGTTATAGAACACAAAAATAATCCTTTGACTTGGAACAGACATATCTGTAGTGTTGGCATACACATTTTTTGGACTTATAGTGAGTATCTCTTGGATTATACAGAAATATTTCATTTTGAGGTATCATGTGTTTTTAATGAGTTTGTAATTTTTACTACACTTTAATGCATATTGGTGAAGGTTGGTAGTTTGGAGAAACCATTGACTCATTCTAATTAAGCGTACTACTGTAGCTTTATTTTATATGAATGCTTTGATTTTATTATCTTCAGATTAATGCACGATTTTGTAATCTTTTCATGAGGTGCTCAGATGTGCATCTTCAACTGAACACCTAGTTTCATATACCTGTATTATATTCACAACATACGACCTAAAACAATTAACAAAATCCAAACATCCTGGACCTACATGTAAATCAGCTTTCTTGGTAACTCACTCTCTTGAAATTGTTTTATCTTCCAAAATTGTGGAATTACGTAGTTGATTGAAAACTTAGCATATTATCTTAAATAAGTTGAGGTTACACATTACAGTTACACATTACAGTACACAAACTGTGAAAGGCAGGCAACATACTGTATTTCACTCTTTCTGAGTCTTTGGTCCTTTCTGCATGCTGAAAGAAAATCTTCTAAATGTATTGAAACATTTCTTAATATCCTTCGATCCACCAGAATTCAGCTTGCAAAAGGTGTTTGCTCACCTTGCTAACTAAATGATTGGTGGTTTTTCACCTGCATGGTGAAAATAACCAGTAAACACCATAGTGCATACAGTATGTGGCAATTTTTTATCATATTTATATTCACAAAATTTAACACATGTATATTATATATATTGAAATACAAGATTTTCCCTAACTAAAAATAGGTGATCTTCACACTTATATCCTATAAAAGTTTATGTTTATACATTTACTGCAGTTACGAATTTTAGCTTCTCAGGTTGCTATTTTCTCGCGTCGTTCGCTTCGCTCAATCGTGACTACAAAATGAAGAATAACATCAGACCTGATGTGCTAGATATTGCTCTTTATTCTGTGACCAAAATTACCAGTACGACTAACACTAATAGTCACATATAAATTCCAACTGATGATAAAATTCGTATCTCAGCCGTACGGTCATGTTAAACCAAATTTTGATACTTCTTAATATGAATACATTCATTTCTATTTTAAGGTCAATTTTACAACTTCACCAGTGCCAAGTCTATAAATGCAAATGAACTGATGTGTTCATCAGTGTTGCTCTGAAGCAACGTGAAGGTGGAAACGCAAGCCTAATTTAAATATAATTTACATTCGCATTGGATGCACGCAAAGCTTAGAACAAACTAGAAATGTAATTACTAACCTTTATCGAGCGATTTTATTTCTGTTTCGCTTGACGCCACGCCAGGCCCAGTTGCAACTTCAACTTCCCGACCGTAGTAAAAACAGCGAATGTATCGTCGGCCATTTTATTTCCTTTACCAGCATCACACTCATAATCGCACCCCCTCTACAAAATAGAAATGAACACCCATATGATGCATTGCATCATAGATACGTGCATGTTCGTATGTCATATATCATCATACGAGACGAGAGACTGTGTTGCAACAGAAACCTTAGAATACTGGCAAAGCATTCTGGTAGTTGTCGTCACCCAACGCCATGCAAATGGCTTATTGTGTTCATTAACAAGCCGCTACAACCTCGTTAACATCAACTTTTTTTGCGCAAAGCGACTTTTCTCTTGTAGTTATAAGCCTTGGCCTCTGGTCTGGGACTAAACCAATTAATTAGAAATCTACTTAATTCTAACAATAGGGGAAAAAATAGATTCGCGCGAAAAGGAATTCGCCTAGAGGATAACCCGCTTTAAGGTCTCGGTAATGATTCTCGTGACTAGAAAATACTTCATATAAACTGCAGGCGCAAAAGTATGATTTTCACAAAATGGTGGTGAAAGAGTTTGAACCAGTGAGGTCTATATATAACCAAAGTGATATCTTTGGCTCGTCGATTGAAGCCAAACATATGGCGGACAAACCGCAAGCATACAGGCCTGAAGAACGTATATATAGGGCCAGACTGATCTGGTCGAAAGACCGTAAGCTAGGCAATTAGACCCTCTCCGCCTAGAATTCTTAATTTCCGAATATCCTTAAATCAATTCTCATATTAATCTCTTCTCTTAACAACATGTATTACGAGACTGACATATATCATCATACTTGGACAGAGCAGTATATAATGTCATACATCGAACCCAACCTACGTTCAAATCATCTGAGTCCCAGTAGCTCAAGATATGGTTAGAGCGTCTCACCGGCGATCGGAAGGTTGTGGGTTCGAGTTCCGCTTGAGAACTTAGAAAATTATTCTGAATAAAATAGCTCGAAGAACATTTACGCTCAATTAATCTCTTCTCTTAGTAACATTATAGTTAGAGTTGAGATTAGAATTAACGATTGTTAATTCTAGGTGAGATAATGTGCCTCCCATGCATAGGATTATCATTAGAATTGGGCTTAACGATTATGAAAAAAATGTACCTCCTATAGAAGACGTTTATTGTTTATGATAGGCGAATAAAAATAATTTGAAACCAAGAAAAAAAGTATGATCCAACTCCGCCAAATGTTTTGCGCATGCGCGAGCACCGGACCAAAAACAGTGATGCGGGAAACGGTTGTTATTCTGTAATATGGGACTGCCAGACGTTTCTTGTAAATTTTAATGTTCGTTTTTGTAGTATAACTGCACGGAGTCAAATACGACATGTGACCCTCCATGGGAAAACGTACCTTATCGAAATTGCGTTGAAACAGCCAAAAAAACGGCGCTCGAACGATGTTCGGAGCGCGTGCAAATGGGGTTCGGACGGTTTCGAAAGATTCTCGTAACCGTGGCTAAAAGGGTTCGAAGGCATTCCAAACGGTTGGCTACTTCGTAAGCGTTCTTTCACAAGTTATGCATGCCTAGTTTATAGTTGTTGATCAATATAATTGTTTTGTAATAAGTCTTGCTTCATTAGTATAAGTTTTGTCAGTTTAGCCTTCCGGTTATTTTGCCTGATTGTTTGTATTATTATTATTTTTTCCCCATATTTTCTTGATATATTTATATGTAATAGATACAGCTCGGATGCGAATGCTGTATCTTTCTTAAAATACAAATGCATCTAAGTAATCAAGTTCACAAACTATTTTGGGGATACAGTCTGTTTTAGCCGAGAAAATCGAAGCTAAAGTTCATGTAAATCAGGACGATGCTGTATCCGATTTACAACCACTGCTACGGTATTGATTTCTGTTGTGTTTTCGTCATGAATTATTAATGAGTATTTTAAATATATATGTACTATTTACAATATGAGTGGCCGTGTTGTATTGGATATACAAGCTCGAGCCGAGATGGCGGCGTTCAATTGGTTACCCGCGGTTGACTGAAATTAAGATAGGATGCCCCTCTAGTAATTATATGATCTCTATGCCGTCCACACATATATACAAATATGTAAATAAATAAATATTCAGATCACAGAAATTTGTTCAGATATCACGCTAGAAATTTGTTGCATGGGTGCACTGACTGGAAACTTAGAAATCTTTACAAATTTTTAGTACCATTACCATGCAATGCTGGACTGCTAGTAATTTATTGAGTAGTATAGCTATCTATATAAGATAGGAAAAGTTGCTTTTTTTTGTGCTTTTTTCTTTCCCCCTCATTTTTAGACCACTGATGGCTGAGTACGAAGAAATTTTCTGTCATTTTTAGTACTAATGCACATACTGTACAACCGCCCCACCCACTTCCCCTGTAGGCCAACAGAGTACTTCGCTTCGGTCGCTGCGCTCCATCAGCCGTTCGCGGATTTCATTCCTCAGAACTCTCCCGTCCGCGCGCGGCTGAATCTAAATGAGCAGTCAGTGAGAATGCTTTAGTATACAGATAAAGACCATACATTTATAATTAGCAATTCAGATCAATTCATAAACTCCACTTTTCTTAACTGATTATCCAAAAAATCAGTCCTAATAAATCAAGTAAATACTAGAAATACATATAAATGCAATAACCCCTCGCCCGCTTTTACAGAAACCCCCCATGCGCTCTTTTTTTATTGGAGGCCTGGAAATAGCTACTCGATCCTGTCGGAACGATGAAAATATAGTTTTAATTATGGCAGAATATTTGAAATTAAAAAAAAAAGTCTATTTTTTTGAAGAAAAATGCAACAAAGAACAAAGAAAAATTTAAGGATGATATTTCGTAAAATATATTGAGATGAAGAAAATTGCACGTCGCATCCAACTCGATCTCGTTCGCGTGCAAACCGACGATGTTACCCCGACACTGTTAGCAGGCGTCAGAATTTTATCAAAATATTAGGGTTATACTTTACAGTTCTTTCTTCCCATGTGTACAAAGAACGTTGCTTGGTATCTAAAAATATTTGCATTTTGAAAACTACTCAAACTGCCTGGCTGGCTCTCTGCCACGGATATATTCATTTATGGCATTTTAAATTTAATTAAACTAATATAACAAAAGCAATTTTTCATTTCGAAATCTGAATTACTGAAAATGTTTTCACATAAATGTTAATAAATATTTCAACAGCATTTCTACGTTTTACAAAAGAAAAAAATGTTCCTTCTCCATTTTTTATCCTAAATTATAAGCAACCGCTAAGTCATAAGTAGTTTTGCAATAAGAAAACTATTTAAAAGAAGATAAGACTGCAGCCACAGGTAAAAAATACAACGGGCATTGGCAAGAAAAAAACATGCAATGGATATAATACGTTTAAAATACTTCGAGGATACACAAAATATAAAACAAAATTAACAGTGATAGGATGTAAACAGGGAAATTCGAACAGTTTTGCTCGGCTATAAATGTTCGGTGATTACTGAGAGCGACTGCTCTATATTTTTACCGTAGCTTAAACTTTTCGGCCTTTATCTTCGTTGGTTTTCTATTTTGACTATTCCTTTTTCCTTCTTTCGAGTTTTGGTTTGACGGGTTTCCTTTAGTCAAGACTTTATACGTAAACGTTGATTTGTTTCTGTTCTTTTGAAAGGGATGTACGTATCCCAAAAACTCCGTTCTCAACTATCTCAAGTCTTTTTGTCAAGAATATATTAGTTCAAATATTTTTTTGTCAAGAACTATATTGTTTCCAGTGCCCCACAATCCTCACCGCGCGTGGTCCGTCCAGACATATATACAAATATTCAGATCGCTCAAATTGATTCGCATTTTAACACGAGTGTAAAGTGGACTCCACGCTGACGCATGTCGAGATTGGCACCCTCACCGGGCTCCGGGCTCCAGGCCCACGCCCGGGCTCGGGGACAACATTAACACAAACATATTTATTTCATATGTGAATAGGCCCTTTCACGGTTTCGGACGCCATTTGCGAGGTAACTACGCATATTATTCCAACCCAGTTGCTAGGTAACTACCCATATTATTCCTTGTTAAATGTTGTCTGGTTCTACAGTTCCATGTGTTTAAACGCTGTTTTTTACCTGAAAATCTGAAAGATATCCATTCATAGCTCTCGAGGAATTTTCTCTAAGTTTAGAAAGGTACGTAGTAGTCTTGTTACGCGAAAAAAACCCACCAAAGTTTAATGTGATTATTTACGCTTGATTAGCGAATCTTGAATCTCTTGAATTCTGATGATGTTTTTACTTTGACATTCTTTGTAAAGAAAAAAGAAAATTGTTGTTGAAACATGAAAGTTGTGAAATTTTACATTCAATTTGAAGTATATATAAGCGGCAACCTCGGCGGCAACATCATCAGAATTCAAGAGATTCAAGGTTCACTAATCAAGCGTAAATAATCACATTAAACTTTGTTTTTGTCGCAACAAAAGACTACTACGTACCTTTCTAAACTTAGAGAAAATTCCTCGAGAGGTATGAATGGATATCTTTCAGATTTTCCGGTAAAAAACAACTTCAACCACATGGAACTGTAGAATCAGATAACATTTAACAAGGAATAATATACGTAGTTACGTAGCAACCGGGTTTGTTTGCCCCCCAAACAAAATGGCGTCCGAAACCGTGAAAGGGCCTATTGAAATTGAATATACAGTTATTGAACTGCATTCTTCCTGTTGTTGGAAGATATGAAACTCTCTGAATCTTGACGAACTTTCTCTCTCGGGTTAGCTCTTTCTCTCTTCTTACTGAAACTGCATGTAGCCGCGGACTCTTCAAAGCGCTCGCCCCCACATTCAAATGCTTTTGAAATGGCAACCTTCGTGCTTACCACCCTGATTGTTCTTCTCCCCGAATGAGTTGTAGACATGTTCCTCTCGCCTCTTTTTCA
This sequence comes from Paragorgia papillata, assembly GCA_035771165.1. NCBI lineage: Eukaryota > Metazoa > Cnidaria > Anthozoa > Scleralcyonacea > Coralliidae > Paragorgia > Paragorgia papillata. The sequence continues at coordinate 3,581,965 of JAWNZC010000234.1, forward strand.
GACTCTTTAACTAGCGTTAGCTGTTGCAATCGCAGTGTTCGATGCTCATGGCCGCTTCTTTGTGGGAAATTCTCCCCTATCATATCAAGAATACCATTGTATCTAGGAGAACGTGTAGAGTGTGGTATCTTCGCTACAGGCTTCTGCTTGTTTAACCACCGCTCCGTAGCCTTGTCTCGTGAGCCTTTTCATCTCCGCATCATTTTCTCTTAAATGACGTTGAATTCCACAACAAAGTTGATAGAGAGTGTTCGGAGGATAGGGCTCACCGTCGCATTTCTTCTTTCTGACCTCCACAACAAATTTTGCAAGCCAGTAATCTAGGTCAATGTCGCTCTGTATAACTTCAACACGTCTGTCGACACAATGTGTAAATCATTGGTTTAATTTTGGTTTTCTCTATGCATTCGTTTCGTATCCCAGCCCAATCTTCCCGAGTTCGCACTGCCCAACCAGTATTGAGTTTCGTCCAAGCAGAAATACAGTCCTCCTTCTTATTTTGCAGCTCGATGTCAGCAGGGCGTCTATAACTAGATAGGGCGGTGAAACGCCAATCTGACGTACTGAAACATGTGTGATGCACTTTAGGCATGGGGCGAGCGCGGCCAACTGCAAATTTTGATCAAAAGAAAAAATCATGCATGTGAAATTCAAGGAGGTTGATTAAATCTCTTATAATGCTGCAACTATTGACTTGATTGTGGGTGTAAATTTTTTGTTTTGTTATTCATACGTTTTACTGTTCATATAACATGGTGGAAGGCATTCTTAAGTATAAAACGACTAAAATTTTCAATGTTGAAGCCGAAGCCATTGATGGCTTCCTTGTCTAATTTTGCTCCACGCGTAAAACATTTTAATTATTTCATAACTCAAAAACGAGCCAGAACTTAGTTTTTTTTAATGTCTGGAAGGCATTAAACTTTATTCCTGTCAAATTTTATCGCGTAATTTTTTGAGCTTTTTTAGCAATAGCGTGTTGATTGCAGCCTAAAAATTTGGTTACAGAAATTTTCCTGGCTCGAATGTTTTGAAAATTTACGTATTTGAAAGGTAGTTAAGCGTCTTGTGGTCACTTTTATGTTTTTAATTGACAAAAGAACACATGTTCTTCTTACCGTATGATCATCCTTCACCAGAAACCAAAATATAAAGAAGGAATGTGAATTCTCTTCCAGCAAGCTTTCGTTTCGTTCATCATGGCGGCTTCCGCAGTTCCAACTCGCACTCGTTTTGTAATAGCACCAGAACTTAGCAAATCCAAGGACGGTTACTCCATTAATAGATCTATCTTTGGTATAAATATTGTTACTTAATATTTTTTGCTTTTTTTTGCTGCATGCGAACAAACACGTCGCAAAGGAAAAAAATATATTTGGCAGGCATTACTAAAGACGCGCGAGGACTGGGGTGAGTAAATAATCTCCTCAATGACACATACTTCATGGCACACGGCTCGTTTCCCCGCCCTATCTTACAGACGCCCTGATGTCAGACACAAGAGTAATAGCCCTTGACCATGATAATTTTGCTGCTTTTGCTTCATGTAAATGGTAATTTGTACTTCCCGTTCGCCTGACAATATTTCATCAATAATGTCGAACCTTGGAAGCGACAGACTATCCCTAATCACACTTTGCGTTATGAAAATATTGTCATCATTACTAACACCCGCCATCACTAACGCGACTACGCGCTAGTTTTCTCTCCGAAAATAATTCAAAGCCAGTCCAACAAAATCAACACGCCCGTTCTTTTGCGTGTCCTATCATAATATGAAATACTTTAAAACGGAAAAGAATAGAAAATGCCTTTGAGAATACCTCTTTACAATCTAGCTCTTTTACGAAATTCTATATTAAACTACCATTGTTCTTTCGATCCCATTAACATTTTAAATAAAATATTTGCTCGCGAATAGGAATTTTATGCCGTCCGTCGTGTTAATGTTGACAGATAGGCAGATAGCATAATTAAGTGTATCGAGAACACATGACTTTTAAGATAAGAAATACCGGAAACACCTCAGGGAAGCTCGAATGGGGTTATAACACCCTATCACTATTTTACTGCCATTCACATACAGTCCACTGCCAAGTAAAGACATTCTGAAATTTATTTACCCGCCTCCTCCCCATATCTGCGTCCATAATTTTTAGTTATTATAGAGATATTGTTCTAGGTTTTAGCGTTATCTGGCCCTCACCTTCACTGGGTGAAACCATTTTAGCACGTTTGTAAAATACATAGTTTATAATTTCTGTTTTCAAAGTTTTAATAATGCGGCTAGGGGATTTTTACCCCCTAGCCAGATTATCCCAAAACGTGTCAAAGTCATTATATTAATTCACCCAGTAAACGGAGCTCAGGAAATGCAACACGCAATGTATCCGAAGATTTATATATATAACTAATTATCGTACACGACGGAAGGCATAAAGACTGTTGCACAAATCCCTTTGAGTAGAAAAATGAATCTGAGTAACTCCTTAATTTCCCTTATAGGAAAGTTTCCTCATAAGACCGTCTTTTGTTTGAAAACCTTAATTTGTCAAATTTGAACTAAATTAGTTAATTACCTCGGTATTAAGCCCATACTTCCCTCAGCGCTACGCGCATTCGGAAGTATGTGGCTTAATGCCTCGGTTCTCGGTAATTAACTCTTACTTTTATGCTTCCAAATATCGTGCGAAGCGTCGCGCGATAAAAACGGCGTAAATTTTTGTGTTGAGCTTAAGACTCCTACGTTCTCAGCTGGTGTTTCGGCAGTACAGTCGAACCTCTATTAAGCGGCCACCTTCGGGGAATGGCTTTGTGGCCGCTTAATAGAGCGATGCCAAACAATGGGCCTTGGGTGTGGTCAAATGACCTTTTATTCAATTCTAAAACACTGATAACAGTAACAAGTAGACTTTGAAAAAACCAACAAGTAGTTAACAAAACAGTTTTCAAAAACCGAAAAAATAATAAAACAAAGGAGCAACGAAACGAATAACAAAAATGCCACACGTTCGATGCATGTATACTGACGCCTAGCAAGTTATGTTGGCTTAAAATAGTTATCAATGTGCATCTGTACATGTCGCTACGGTGCACTGAGTTTCAAAGCGCAAATACAAATACAAATTTTAATTACTTCTTCCCACAATGGGCTTTTCAAGAGCAATTTACATTACTTTAAATTTCAAGTGGCAGAGTCGAAGGCATATTAAAGGCGGTCGAAGCAGCAGCCCTACGACACATTTATGACTCACATGTCAGACCACGAATCACAGACCTAGGTGTTGATTTTATGGGAGGAAAACCGGAGAACCCGGCGAAAAACCCTCGAAGCACAGGAGAGACCAACTAAACTATACTCACATGAGTGTTCCAAGCTCGAGAACGGGGTTATTCCCTCACGGTCACCCATCCAAGCACTAACCCCGTCGAACCGGGCTTAACTTTTGGTGAGAGGCAGCGCCCTAACAGCACACGCCACCCGTGCAAAGCAAGTCATTTGTCTTTGAAACTGATAGAGCTAGCTCCTCATATCCATGATACTGTGCGAAATCCCGCAAAGTCTCAGCACGCCAAATCCCTGCACAAGGAGAGATTTGACGCAAAGTAAAGAGTAGTGTTTCTCTGCACATGACATGCAGATATTTTTATTACCGACAATTAATGTTTTTGAATTTGATTACATGTAAACTTGAGGCATGAGGTTTCAAGTGACATGTGTTGAATGAAATACATGTACTTACTGACAGCAACTAAGTGTTCTCTGGTCTCTTATTTACCTCAAGTTTTAGTTTCGGTTCTCTTGCGGTAAAAATTGTGCCTAAATAAGTAAATTAAGCTGGCCGTTTAATACAGGTAAAAAACAATACGAAATACCAATTGGGACCGCTCGTAGGTGGCCGTGGCCGCTTAATAGAGGTGGCCGTTTAATAGAGGGGAATATTTCAAGGGTTTTGACAAGTGGCCGTTTAATAGAAGGTCGCCACTTAATAGAGGGCTGCTTAATAGAGGTTCGACTGTATAACCTAAACTATAATTATTTCGATTAATGCAGGTTAATACTGTGTAATGCAGTCCACTGCAGTCTACTGCGGTGTAATGCAGTGTAATGCAGTGTAATGCAGTGTGATGCAGTCTACTGCAGTCCATTGTAGTGTAATGCAGTCTAATGCAGTGTAGTACAGTCTAATACAGTGTAATACAGTCTAATGCATCATAGTGCAGTCCAATGCAGTGTAATGCAGTGTAATGCAGGTTAATGCAGTGTAATGCGGTCTAATGCAGTCTAATGCAGGTTAATGTAGTGTAATGCGGTCTAATGCAGTCTAATGCAGGTTAATGCAGGTTAATGCGGTCTAATGCAGTCTAATGCAGTTTAATGAAGTCTGATGCAATCTAATTCAGTCTAATGCAGGTTAATGCAGTTCACTGCATTCTAATGCAGTCTAATACAGGCTAATACAGTCTAATGCAGTGCAATGCAATCTAATTCAGTCTAATGCAATGTAATGCAGCCTAATGTAGTCCAATGCAGTGTAATACAGTGCGTGTAATACAGTCTTATGCAGCCTATTGCATTCGAATACAGTCTAATAAAGTCTTATGCAGTTTAATGCAGTCTGATGCAGTGTAATGCAGTGTAATGCAGTGTAATGCAGGTTAATGTAGTGTAATACGGTCTGATGCAGGTTAATGCAGTGTAATACGGTCTAATGCAGCCTAATGCAGTGTAATGCAGGTTAATGCAGTGTAATACGGTCTAATGCAGGTTAATGCAGTGTAATACGGTCTAATGCAGCCTAATGCAGTGTAATGCAGTGTACTGCACACTACTGCACTTCACTGCAGTAGTTTAGCATAGTACAGTCCATCGCTCCCCAAACCCGTTCCGTTTACCACCGTCGCCTTCGCTTTTTCTAGAGCAGTGGAAAAGTAATGTAACCATGAAACATGAAACATGACAGAAGTAGTTGTAATAACGTTTCTTATGTTAATTTTGAAAGGAAGAATATACAAAATAACCGAATCAAACCCGAAGCTGTGCCACACGGCCCACATGAGTACATGACTATTGACTCTATATGGCCACAAGGAGCCTGATCCAGTCACTTCAACAATCCTATGTTGATCTTGCCGCTTACAAAGAGGCCTTCCTAAAAACATGTTCTTTTTTAAGACAGTGAATTTTCACAGGTAACCACTAGTATATATATATATATTAATATCACGGCCACCTCGGTTTTCACTGTTTCCATACGCACATTTAATATCGAAATAACCCGATGCATAATGAGGTACGATTAGTAACTAATCATACCTAAACTTTATGCATCAGGTACGATTAGTAACTAATCATACCTAATGTTTATGCACAAGGTACGATTCCGGTGAATTTGCAATAGGCAATATCATTGCCCAAATGCAACGGGACCTTGCCTAAAACATTTCGAGTAGAGTACACTGGTAGCGTCCTCAATCGAGAAGTAGAGACAAGTGTTTGCCTATCTCGAAGTAGGTTCGCTGAACCCGCTTGTAGCGGCAGCGCCCTCAACGAAAGGCAAACTTTCATTGCGTTACTGGTTTGTTATCTCAAGAATTTATTAGTTTGCCTAGAACATAAAATGTGGGACTAATAATAAATCAATGCGCATGTCTTTACACTGTTGTTGTTTTTATAGACAACTATCTAATATTAGTTTATGTGCGTGAATTTGCATTAGGTCAATGGTAACCATTGAACCGATCATATAGCTGTATTATTTAAAAGCGCTTGTAATATATTTACAGATATATAGATATATAAATGGCTATTGCATTTCAAATAAAGATAGTTACCGTAAAAAATTGTCAGCCTTTACACACACGATAGATGGCCACGTTTGGATGTCGGTTTTATGCCAGATACATTCCCTCGGGCTTCGCCCTTGGGACTTTTACTCTCCTTCTTCCTCGGGTAACCGTAATATTACAAAGTGATAGCATAACATATTGGTTGATTAGTGATTAAATGTCCCTCAAGCCTCGGGAGGTTTAGTAAAAGTCCATCGGGCTTCGCCCTCGGGACTTTTACTAAACCTCCTTCGGCTTTCGGGTACATTTAATCACTAATCAACCTATATGTTATGCTATTACTTATAAATATATATATATATATATATATATTTTTTTTTTTATTGATAACGTTTCGAGGCACAGCCTCTTTTTCAGATCTATAACCCTGAAATGGGTGCGGTCGAGTATTTATAAAAGTTTTGCAACTCTGACCTCTGCCATACCTTTGTAAACTACTCTTATGGTTGTTGAAACGCTTACGGAAAGAAGTAGTGGTATTGCCTACATACTGTTTATTGCATTTGTTACGTAAGATAAGAGATACACCACCCCCACTGAGTCACAATCAAAACGATAATTTATGTAGAATTCTTGTTTCGAAAACAAATCACTGAAAGTACGTCCCCCTATAATAAATTTACAGATTTAGCATCTGGCCTTACCACAAGGGCACATACCTGTAAGCTCCAAATTGTTTACACTTGGGAGCTTAGCGCGAACTAAGGAATTCTTGAGATTACGCGGTCGACGATAAGATACAAATGGTTTATCCAGAAAAAAAAGAGTTTATTAGTTAATAATAAATAATAATTTATTAATAGTTTAATAATAGTTTATAATAGTTTATTTACATTTTAGTTAAAAAGCAGTTCTAAAATATCCAAACTCGTCTTGGTAACGATCGTCAAGATCAACTTGTGCAAAGTTAACAATTATTACTCATTGTTTTGAATTGTTCAGTCATTGCATTAACTCTCAAACATAAATTAAAAGAGCATTTAATTCTGACAAGAATTCACACAGATTTTCATCAAATAGTGCTCAAAACAGAAGCAAAACAAGAACACTAACTTCCGGTTTCCTGCATGTTTTCGCATGTGGTCGCATTCGCGTTTGTTTACTATGAAAAAACGAGAATTTCTCATAACAGATTGTTTGAGACACTAAAACCTGGTCGCTGGTCGCGCGCGTTAGGCAGGTGGTCACTCATTGCAGGTATAAGTAAGATTTTAACTACAAATCGACCGTGCCGGTGAAAGTGGTCGTAAAAGACAGGAGATCGTAAAACAAAGGGGTCGTAAAACTCAGGTTCTACATATACTGTACTGTATATGTATAAAATTACAAATTTTGTTATGGACATCCAATCGGACGTGGTGTATACATTTTCTCATTCATCACTTGTTCAAACAAATTGAATGAATGAATGATAATATTTATTCAAGAAAACCTACATCACAAGTAGTGTTTTTCAGAAGGTTCCTGAGAAACAAAAATACAAAGTATGAAATTATAAAAGAAAAATAATATAGAATACATCGTAAAATTATGAAGTAAGAGTGTATATGTGTTAATGATTATATAGTATATTACAAAAGACAAAACAAGTAAACTATAAAGTAATATTATGGGTATGGTATTTTGAGAAGTTCATGTTTAAAGGCAGCCAATTGTTCTATCGATCTTAAATTGAATGTCAAAGCATAATATTCTTTAGATGCTTGGTAGAGAAGTTTTTGTTTCCCCTTTTTTGAGTTATATAAACTGAATTTCTGACTGCATTTTCTTTCTTCATTTTGAAAATATCAAGTTTGGCGAGTTGGTAAAACAACAAGTTAAACTAGCCTGGTCTAAATAAATAGAATTTCCTAAGTAAATATTTCAAAATATTTTTTGAATTTACTTACTGTTACACATACCAAACTAGCCAGTAATAATATTAAATAATAATAATAATACAATAATAATAATAATTATTACTGTAGAGTAATTATAATGAAAATAATGGTATTTATTTATACATGACAAGCATAGCTGATGTGGTTGTGTATTTACATGTATAACTAAAACCTAAGTACCTAATTAAAATATACTACATTTTATTATAAGTGACCCTCCACGCGAAAACGTACCTTAACGCTATTCCGTTAAAACGGCCAAAAAAACGGACGGCGAACGGATGACAAACGGCTTGTAAAAGCGTTCGAACGGTTTCCCAAAACGTTCGAACGGTTTGGAAAACTAACTAAACGGTTAACAACAGGCGGTCGAACGGTTAATAACAGGCGTTCGAACGGATAATAACAGGCGTTCGAACGGATAATAACAGGCGTTCGAAGCGTTCAAATGGTTGCTACAAACGTTGGAATGATTCATAGGTAGGACAAGCGTTTAAATGGTTTACTACAACCGTTCAAACGGATCATAACAAGCGTTTTAAACGGTTTACTATAACCGTTCAAACGGATCAATGGATCATAGCAAGAGTTTAAACGGTTTACTATTGCATTGTATACGCATTCAAACGCGGATTATGACGAGCGCGCATTAATGGTTCAATGGTTCAGCTTATAAGCGTAAAGTATAACTGTCGTGGATAAAAAGTCGTGGGTCGTAAAATGCGCTAAAAATTGGCTTTACACCCATAAAATAAATGTCCAACCCGAAACTTGTTTGTCACAGCAAGTAAAATCTTTGGTAGAATCAATGTTATATACAATCATAATGTTTTGTGTGGCTTCATAATACATGGCATTCACTTGCTTCTAGCCGTCAGATAACTTAGTTATAATTAGATATATCTTCGTTTCGGCTCTGTGTTAGCCTGGCTAGCTTTGCATCTAAAGCTGGATTTCCACCGAGTGTAAAATGTCGCGCGCTCGACTTTTCTATTGTACAAATTGAATAGTTTTCTACTTCGTTCCACATGGAAACTCACTGAATTATCTAAGATTCTCGCAGCGCATTTTAAACATGGACTACATAGTTTTCCAGAATGTTATTTAAAGAAATGAGGTGTCATTGTCTAATTGAGTTGTTCCTTTTGAGCACGTGTTTGAGTCATTTTGCTCTTTCTTCGCAGCCAGCTTGGCTATAATTACTTTACAGTTTACTCTTTAGCTCTCGCCAAATGATTTATCATGCGGAAATTGCTAAGTTTAATTAACATTAACTATGATTTGAACAACCGTTTGCCGAGTCAGTAGTGTTGTTTGCGCCAGGTCTTTTAAACACTTTGACTTAGCCGTTCGAACAGCTTCAGTTAGCCGTTTGAACGCTTCAGTTAGCCGTTTGAACACTTCAGTTAGCCGTTTGAACGCTTCAGTTAGCCGTTTGAACGCTTCAGTTAGCCGTTCGAACGGTTTCAGTTAGCCGTTCGAACGGTTTCAGTTAGCCGTTCGAACGGTTTCAGTTAGCCGTTCGAACGGCTTCAGTTGGCCGTTCGAACTTCGAACGGTTTCAGTTAGCCGTTCGAACGCTTAATAACAGGCGCCGAACGGGTAATAACAGGCGTTCGAACGCTCTGTTAATCATTTTAAACGTTTTATCAAACCGTTCGAACGGCTTCTTAAAGCGTTCGAACGGTTACCGAACGGTAGGCGAACGGTATTTTCATGCCGTTCGCTAAAGCGTTAAGGTACGTTTTCGCGTGGAGGGTCACATTAATTTTATTGGGCATTATGGTGTACTTTGCAGGCCAAAATGAAAAATTCAATGGAATAAAATATATTTTAGCAAGTCGATTTGAGCCTATCAGTTTTAACAGCTCTAAATTATTATTGTTTATTGTTTATGTAATTGTATACTTTTCTTGTAAATACTTTGGAGCAAAGATTGTTTTGAAGACAAATGTTCTATTTTTCTGCCAGTTACAGTACATGTAAGTTACGAGTTATGTAAATATTTGTTGCAATGAAATACCAAGATACTATTTACTGTATACAGCACTGTCTTTGATTTTTTTCTACATGCCCAATAAAATTATTATAGTAGTAATACAGGGCATAAATGTGTTTTTGGCCCTTCTCAGAGCGAATTTTAACCCTCACCTTAGACTTGGGCTAAAATGAGCCAAGGTCAGGCCAAAAACATTTATGCCCGGCCTCACAAACATCGACTCTATTGTTATAATATAATATCCTATTCTACTAAATGTCTATAATTACAATTTCCTTATTAAAAGCTTATACATGACTGTTGGTGGTGTACGCATATAGTGATGCGCATTGCATTGTCAATCAAATGATGCTATTTCATAGAATCTGAAAAACCTTAAGGTTGATAAAGCATGTGGACCAGATAAAGTTGCACCCAAACTATTAAAATATGCAGGGGACAAAAGATTGTTTTGAAGACAAATGTTGTATTTTTCTGCCAGTTACATGTAAGTTACGAGTTATGTAAATATTTGTTGCAATGAAATACCAAGATACTATTTACCATAATTATACAGCACTGTCTTTGATTTTTTTCTAAATGCCCAATAAAATTATTATAGTAGTAATACAGTTGATGTTCTTGGGCATAAATGTGTTTTTGGCCCTTCTCAGAGCGAATTTTACCCCTCACCTTCGGCTTGGGTTAAAATGAGCCTGAGTCAGGCCAAAAACATTTATGCCCGGTCCCACAAACATCAACTCTATTGTTATAATATAATATCCTATTCTACTAAATGTATAATTACAATTTCCTTATTAAAAGCTTATACACTGTTGGTGGTGTACCCGTATAGTGATGCACATTGAATTGTCAATCAAATAATGCTATTTCATAGAACCTGAAAAAACTTAAGGTTGGTAAAGCATGTGGACCAGATAAAGTTGCACCCAAACTATAAAAATATGCAGGGAACACTTTAATTTTAATAGTTTGTGTGTGACTTTATCCTTACAGTCATGTATACAGTTCACTAGCTCTTTAATGACCTTTGTTTATGTGACTTACCAAACCACGGGCTAAGTCAAATCTTGCATCACATTGTAAACATATGTATTCCATCCCAGTTGGTTCTGTGGCTTCCAGTTCATGGTTTAACAAATGTCTATATAAAATATTTCACTACCAAATGTCCCATTGCAGAAAGTAAGTCACTTGATTGTCTGAATGTCTTGTCACAAACATCACATTTAAAAAGGTTCTCTCCAGTATGTGTTATTTTATGATATACTAAGTTACCTGAATGAAAAAATGTCCTCTTACATACACACTAATGGTTTCTCTTTGGTATGTGTTCTTTTATGAACTACCAAGTGATGTGACCTAGAAAATGTCTTCCCACAGATATCACATTTGAATGGTTTCTCTCCAGTATGTATTCTTTTATGAACTAGTAAGTTATTTGATTGGGAAAATTACTGGAACCTGATGGAACTCAGATAACTGAACATATGTACAAAATGTTTTTGCAACTGCTACTATTTAATACAATATATTTGCAAACTTGAGATTTGCATACACATGTAAATATTTTAAGGCACATTGCTGTTTTAAAAATGAGATGTAGCTATGCTTACTTGAGTGTGGAAATTGTTGTAAATATGTTTTCACTTATTTATGTTATTTCACTCAGGAAAGCATCCTGGGGTGTTGGTGGCACAGTGGTTAGTGCATGTGCCTTTCACCTCTGCGAGTGGGGTTCGGTTCCTGCAGGGTGCAGTTATCTGATTAAAAAAATTCACCTTTGCCACATGTGAGAAGAGTGCTTCCAGTTTTACTCTATCAAACACCACAGGTTTCCTTCGGGTATTAATAACATGCATTTATAATAATAATAATAGGTTTCCTCCTGTAGTAACATTGGACCAATGAGGGTGGGCCCTTACTGGACCTCTGAGGAGAACAGTTTAGATATAACTGATAGATTTATCCCGTATAAATAAGGTTAGTTTAGTTTTAGTTTAGAGTTTCCTGAAGTATGAATATTAATTAACATTTTAAACTTTGAATTTGTTTGCAAACTTTAAGAGTTTAATTATCAAATAAAGTTGGCATTCTTTATTCTACCTCATCATGCAGACAATGAATCAATGACATTCAGTCGTGGATCAGTTCAAAAGGCTATTTAATAACTGGTTAATTAAGTTATTGAAGGCAGGATTTAAATTAAGAAAATACCCTAACCCAGTAATAAAACACCCCAGGTTGTTTTGTAAACAAATTTTATATACTTGTTCTAAAATTCCTACCAAGTATTTCCATGGGTTTACTAGGTAGGTTCTAGCCCATGAGCTGTGATATTGTTGGAATGGTCCTCACCATGCACAGATCTTTTGTTTTTCCAGGTTTTTCACTTACGGTATTAACTCATTCCTTCCTGAGCTGGCTACCAGACAATTTTATTTATAAGAGAGAGGACCCTCAAGCCCCATTTACACTACATTCAGTTTTTGGTATGGCTCGGATAGAAATGGTATGCATACCAATTTTACCCATGCTCAGACTACCTATTTACAAGGTCCAAGCACAGATAAAATTGGTATGGGTAACAATTTAACCAAGCCCTGCCAAAAATGAAGCATAGTGTAAATGGGCCTTCACAGTTGTGGGTTAACATTCAAATGACAGTTGTTACTACAACAGTATAATAAACATCCACATATATATGGTAAGAACATTCCAGATAACCTTTTTGAACCTGATATTTTAAATAGGTTTAATGGTACTAGCAAAATGTTCACCAAACAAGGACAATACCAAAATCTTATTTGATCACTAAAATCAAAACAGCATTGACTTCAAAATGGACCAGTGGTTGAGAATATTAAATATAGACAAATATTTTATTAAAAAATCCAGTGATATTTTGGAATAATTAATTTAATAGCATCACTGCAAAATAATTTATTAGAATTATTTTGAAAAAATTGACAATCTGGCTATAAGTTACTATCAAGTTACTATATAAGTTTCTATTAGAAACTAAACTTAGGCCAGTTTGGTAAAAAATATGTATGTGGGTTCTTATATAAAATAGTGGACGTTTACTGTATGTACCTGTATAAGGATAAATTATCAAGATTTCTTTCAGCTTAGTTTTTAATAATAATACAAGTTCACACTTCACACAACTGCGGGATTTGAATATAAACCCTTGAAAAGATTGTAGACGCTTAATATCCTGATTCGTCTTTCGCCAAAATAATGTTAGAAAAGCTTTGAATGTTTGGAGTTTGTATGCTTCGTATTAATATACATTATAGTTATATTTGCGCAGTGCGCATATTAAACTCCTCCGATTTCCTTCGAGAACCGTGGTTCGAGATATCCTTGAATTCACTCTTAGTCTTTACTTGTCCGGTTTTAGTGGCAGTGATTGAAATATTCATGTGATACAAATTACCAACAATAAACATCCAAGAACTCACTCGACTCCGCTTCAATCTCGGCTTCAAACGACGATAAAAACCGCGTTTCTCTCCTAAAGCGACTGTAAATTCTTCCACATGTTGCCCAAGGACATGTTCAAAGCCCATATCAAGTTTCATGTCAACAAATTAGCTTCGGGTGACGGAAAAACCTTTCTATCAATTGCTGATAACTCGCTATGTATCACCTTTCAATGTTCACGAGGCAATGCAGCTTGCGCATCACGTGACACGTTTTTTCGATGGTTCCCGACATCATTTTGGCGGCCCTTTGAAGTTCGCCGGCTAGCCTAACCAGTCTCCCTTCTATTAACCGTGCTCAGTTTGAACACAACTATACGAAATAGTCAGATATCCGGGCAATCTGATCTAATCCAGAGGATCTAATCTATGCCAGTCTCAGAGCCCGCGATCGCTTAGTTTAGTTGATACTTCAAGTACCACAAATACTCTGGCTTGCTGTTCATTTATTACAAGCCGCTACAACCTCTTTAGCATCAACTTTTTTTGCGCGAAGCGACTTTTTCTGTTGTAGTTATAAGCTCTGGCCTCTGGACTGGAGCTAAACCGATTAATTAGAAATCTACAGTCTACTCAATTAGGGGAGTTCAAGGTTTATTTCGCCATATTGCAAGTAGCCTGCGAACCCAGACCTATTTTTCTACAAAGGGGGATCAGGGTCAAAATTCTATACGTAATCAGGACATGCGTACCCAATGGCCAACACAGCGTAATCGGGACAGGCACAGTGTAGATGGGACAGGCACAGCGTAATATGGACAGGCACAGCCAGGGCCGGATTAACGGTTCGCGGGGCCCGTGGCATATTATCAGCGCGGGGCCCCTTGACCCCCCCCCCCTGTGAATTCAGGTTTCCCTGAAATCAGAAAGATTAAAAAATATCAATATTCCTCGATTTGAAAAGTTGCCTGTGTATTTACAAAACAGAAATATACATCAATAATTGAACTAAAATCCAACGCAGTTTATATAGCATTAACAATTATATAAGTATTATTTTTACAGCAGCAAAGGTTAAAAGTCAAACTGGCTAAACAACAGGAACAATATTCAAATACATGATCATCATGTCCATGTAACGTGTCTGTTATTAGAGTCTCATTATCAGGCCTTGTAAACGTTATGGGAAAAAACAGTTCGGATATTTTTGGGACTTTACTCAAAACTTTACTTTCCCGTGCTCCCTTGCGTTGCGTTTTGCTGCCCCAGATTCATATTTGCGATTTTTGTCCCGGTCGCGTCCACCGCCACCTGTAGAACTCATTTAGATCTACTGTAGCATTCCTAAACATCTAGTAAAAAAAACCTCTAGTATCAATATGTATAGTATAAAGGAACGGTGTATCAATAATTATCAATTTGCCTTGAAAAGTTGGCAAGTTACTGTTCATACAACTTTATAGCGCCTGGGTAATGTATAAGCTAGTATAATGATTGATGCATGTGAGATAATTGCGAGAAGACATTCTAAATGACATATTAACTAATTACTGTATAGAGTATAGACTCTAGATTGTAGACCTAGATTAAACGAAGAGGAGTTGTAGAAAACGTATATTCTGAAATTAGCCATTTGTAGTTCGTCTGGATGTGCGTCTTCAGTATAAAAACAGGCACAAGAGTCAAGACGCATTATGCGTCTAGACGAACTATGTTATTGTGCGTCTTAAGAAGTTAATAAGGGACTCGCAATCGATGATAGTTTGCCCTTGGCGGCGTTGGCGCATTATGCGTCGTGTGCCCGTCTTTACTGAAGACGTAAACAAAAATTGCTTATTCGTCCGATTATTTGTCTCGTCTTTACACTAGACGATTAGACGAATAATATATAAAAGACGCAAATCACGCAATGACGCATTATGCGTTCAGACGAATAATGCGTCTCTAGAAATAAACGGCCATAATAATAAATCACTCTGAGTCGTCGAGGAAAGACGAAACGGCTCAATCAAGGAAATAGACGGCTTTAACATCAGTTCAAACTTTAACACTTACCAAGCTTCAGTAGGTTCCTTTCATTTCCTTTAGTTTAGTGAGCCAGAGACTATCAGAGAGAGTGTTTCAGGTTTGATAAATGTCGTCGAAACAGTCGAATTAGTGTCAAACAGCGCGGTTCTTGCTATACTTGTTATTTGTAATATGATATGAGTTGTGTCAAGTGACACAAATACACAATGAGTCATTATCAAGAATAATATCATATGACAGGCTGAATGCTGACAGCTACAGGTTGCACTGTAAAATATATAGTATATATTGAAATACTTGAAAATCTAAAACGAGTAATCAAGTATAATAACCTAAAGTACATGTACGTACCTGAAACGTTACTTCAAAAGTACCTCGTAGCGTTCATAATTAACTTCTGCCGTCTAACCGTCTTCCACGAAATTCAGCAATCTATTCTTTCAGCATTTATTATTACAGTTAGCATAAGGCAATTTAACTGCAATTTTTAATTTTTCCGGCCGTTGCACTTTTCTTGGACGCATCTGTATTTGTGGCAACAGCGCCTCGCTTATTGTGGCTCTTTTTGACTTTTAGGTTCTCGCTTTTTCATTTTTGGGGCCTCGCTTTTTTATTTATGGTTCCGGCCTGCTTTTTTTATTTTAGGGGCCTCCCTAGCTTTTTTGTTTCTGGTATCTTGCTTTTTTTATTTTTGGGGCCTCGCTATAGCTTTTTTATTTATGGGTTCTTGCTTTTTTTAGTTTTGGGGCCTCGCTAGTTTATTTATGGGTTCTTGCTTTTTTTAGTTTTGGGGCCTCGCTTTTTTATTTATGGGTTCTTGCTTTTTTATTTTTGGGGCCTCGGTTTTTTTTTTGTTTTGGGAGCCTGTTTTTTGAGTTTTGGGGCCCCGGCGCCTCGCTTTTTCATTTGCGGTACCTCTTTTTTTAATTTTGTTGCATCGTTTTTTTTACTTTTGTACGTGGCCTTGCGGTTTTTGGGGCCCCACACTTTTTGGGCCCCGCGCTAAAAAATCGAAACTGAGCAAAGCGCGGGGCCCCTAAAAGCGCGGGGCCCGTGGCATAAGCCACTTCAGCCATATGGTTAATCCGGCACTGGGCACAGCGTAATCAGGAAACTCACAGCATAATCGGGACAGGCACAACGTAATCAGGACAGGCACAGCGTAATCGGGACAGGCACAACGTAATCAGGACAGGCACAGCGTAATCGGGACAGGCACAACGTAATCGGGACAGGCACAACATAATCGGGACAGGCACAACGTAATCAGGACAGGCACAACGTAATTAGGACAGGCACAGCGTAATCGGGACAGGCACAGCGTAATCCGGGAACAGGGAGCCCATCTTGGCAGCATACCTAATTTTAGTGTGCAGTGATAACCAATTTGTGCAGTGATAAAAGTAAAATGTGCAGTGATAAAATGTAACATGTGCAGTGATAAAATATTAAAATATGTTTTGATAAAGATTTGTGTAGGAGTGTGCCAGAAATTGATCACCTGGTAAAGAAGTTATATGGAATTGCAACATTTTTCCACGCCTCAGCAAAGCGCACCAATGATTTGGAGAAAGCTGGGGAAAAAGTTGAATATCAAGTGTAGTCTATTTTACATTCAGTGGTGTGGTCAGAAATTTTCACGGGCGCGCTCCTGCCCGGCTAAACTTTGAACGAAAATGTGCAGTGATAAAAAATTATTATAATTAGGTATGCTTGGCAGCGCGTGGGCACCTGTGGGCATCCAGCATATCCTCCTACCTAGAATTACCAATAACCAGTAAGTGTGAAATCCCTAGAATTACCAATAATCGTTAATTTTAAAAAACTAATTCCCAACCCACCACCCCAACCCAGACCACAACCCCCCGGAAACCCCAAACCTAACCACAACCCCCCGGTGAACCTAAACCTAACCACAATCCTCCGGGAAAATGTACCTTCTCTCACACCCCGACCACAACACCCCTCTAGGATTTTAGCTTTATGTGTTTAAGTTTAACATCCTGCATGTGGGACAGAGAATTACCTACAATTACCAATTATTGGTAATTCAAGGCCGTTTCACACTTACTGATTATTGGTAATTCTAGGATATAACCAGTTCCTTTAAAGTTAATTTGAATAACATTAAAATAACGCTGGAGTTTTTTACAAAAAAGACGGGAAAAGGAAAAAACGGGGGGAAAGGGGGAGGAAAAAATATTTTCCTAAACCAACTCGATCTCTTTCCAAAATTATGTATATGTCTTAATTGTAAAATAGGTCTCAAATTAAGACATTAAATTGAGAATCAAATTAAGAAATTAAGGCCTTAATTTATCTGTCCCACAAGCGGGATGTTAAACTTGAACACATAAAGCTAAAAATTCTAGAGGGGTGCTGTGGTCGGGGTATGAGAAGCGGCACATTTTTCCGGAGGGTTGTAACCAGGTTTAGGGACACCGGGGGTTGTGATTAGGTTTAGGGATACCGGAGGGTTGTGGTTAGCTTTAGGGTTTCCGGGGGATTGTGGTTCGGGGTTGGGGTATGGGGATGAGTTTTCATTTAAAATTAAGGATTATCCTTAATTTGAGGCGAGTTGACAATTAAGGATAATCCTTAATTTTGGAGTGAGGTCGACCTGCCTAAACACACCCAATCTCGTACCCAGCGCCTGCGATCCTTTTGGCTACACCAAGAATCAGAGGCTCTGGGAAACTCCGATGAAACTCGTCATCTGATTGGTTAGTTTAAAAACAGTAAAATTTCAAATAGTGTGCACGTTGCTAACTTGTTTAATCGATTTCTCGACGTTCTGTAACACATAATTATACACGACAGACCCAAAATATAATTGAACACATGAAATAATTCAAAACAGCAACAATACCGACAATTTACAAGTTAAAACTATTATTATTGTCGCTTCGTCGCCAAACAAACATCCATCGTCTGACTCGTCTCGTAATTCTTCGCAGTTTCGATCGTCTCAGAACTTTAAAATTATATTAGAGAATACAAGGTCGATGTAGTTTAGCTACAATTTCTTACCTGAGCGGCTGAGCCGAGTGCTGACGGCGACGCGGACATTTAAAACACACTCGTCAAATCGTCTGGTTGACGATTTTGAGAAAAGCGAAGAAAGGCCATTTGTATCGATTGTATTGTGGAGAGCTTTGTAAAACATGTTGGGCCTTTTTTATCGGTAAACAAATATTTTTCCTGGTCTTCGAACAAGCGAACGATCGTCGATGATTGTTACAAATTATAGGGAACTGGGAACCAGAGACTGGGAACAAAAACCCAATTTTGGGGTCTTTTTCATTGGAGTTTCCCAGCAGCCGTTCCTCACGTTGTAACCAATAAACTATTGTAATTGTAAGAGCATTGTAGGCAACACATTATTGCATTGTAATGCTAGAAGAGGTTATTAATGAAAACCTCTCCCCCCGAACCCCCGAACCCTAACCTCACAAAAAGTGAATTTCCCGGGGGGCACCCTAATCCTAACCCCAAAAGTGTCGGGGATGTTTTTACCCACCACGTGCCCGTCCAACCACCCCTAATGTGTTCGTGAATTTATGGTCCACAGTCGTTACCAAACATTGTGGGATGCGCAGTGAAGTTGAATCCGTCATTTGGCGCATATTACAATGCAATAATTTATTGCCTACAATGCTCTTACAATTACAATAGTTTATTGGTTACAACGTGAGGAATGGGTGCAGCCAGAGCCTCCGTTCCGAGCCTCCGAGATTGAAACACACCACGATCGAGTGTGCCAGTCCCCCGCGCGTCTTTCGAGTCCGCCACAGGTTCCCACGCGCTGCGAAGATGGGCTCCCTGTGGCAAGCGCTCTGGAATGACACCAACCCACTGACCTATATATATAACTGGACTGCGTGCTCCTATTACCTTTGAGTTAGGAAAAGTGTCCCCATTTTCACTTTCAAAATGGCGGCATTTATGGGTCCTTTTGCTAATGGTGAAGGTCGCTGACCGATACCTAAGAATCTCTAGTTCGTGTTGGACATGTTCGGTATTTCGCTTTTTTTAAGAAAACTAAGCTATTTAGTCGAATAAACTGTACGTATGTTGTAGCCAGATGAATTATCTTTCTTCCAGTATATTTGATAGCTTCTACAGTGGTTTATTTCTCGAGAAAAGATTCGGAGAAGACATTATAATACATACGGGCAAAAATTTCAAAATAGCGGCCGCTATTATGATTTGGACATGTTTAGTATTTCGCTTTTTTTAGGGAAACTAAGATATTTGGTCGGATAAACTGCACGTATGTTATAGTAAGGTGAATTATCTTTCTGCCAATATATTTTATAACTTCCACAGTGGATTATTTCTTGAGAAAACGTTCGGAGTAGACGGACTAGGCAAACTTTGTCGAATTTTCTGTCAGAATTTTTGCCAAATCAGCATAATATCGTCCTGGTCTCGAGTTTGTGTAAACAAAATATTTGTTGAGCGGCCCGGGATGTTTTCATGATAAGAGTCTTATTGTAGTTCTGAACTACAATATAACAATCCTAGACAATTACTCTTAATTGTAGCTTTCTAGCAGTCTGAATTAATTTAAAGACGTGCCGGCCGGCGGTACCGTACGAACACTTGGCAATAAAATAAACAAGACTGTCAATACACATGGTCATGGAAATCTACAAACATTTCGTTTTGTGAAGTCGCCAGCTCTATAAAGAACCGCTGAAGGTCACGAGAAAATCGTAAAGAAGCGAGGCGTACCGAGTTCTTCTAGGGGCTGTTTACATGGGAGGCGATATTCCTATTTGGTCAGACAAATAATCCAGCAGGCCTCTTGAGTCGTTCCACAAGAAATTAACAATGACCAACCTGCATGCATTAACTCTTTCCTGTCCGAATTTATTGGTCTTTACTCTTTAGTATTTTGTTCTGGCTAACGCAGTAACGCCAGACGATTTTATTCACTTCTGGGGAAGCCCTCGCATAGGAACGATTTATTAATATAGTAAGAAAATCGCTTTGTATTTACATAAATATTCTTTTTTCCTACGATAAGTACATGTCAGTGGTCGCTACCATTAGCAAAAGGACCCATAAATGCCGCCATTTTGAAAGTGAAAATGGGGACACATTTTTGGCCAGCACCCGCAGTCCAGTTATATATATAGGTCAGTGCACCAACCTCGTACCCAGGGCCTTCTCTGCTTTCAAAATGGCGCGAGGAGAAGACCCCACTGACCTATATATATAACTGGACTATTACCTTTGAGTTAGGAAAAGTGTCCCCAAAATCGTTTTCAAAATGGCGGCATTTATGGGTCCTTTTGCTAATGGTGAAGGTCGCTGACCGATACCTAAGAATCTCTAGTTCGTGTTGGACATGTTCGGTATTTCGCCTTTTTTAAGAAAACTAAGCTATTTAGTCGGATAAACTGTACGTATATTGTAGCCAGATGAATTATCTTTCTTCCGGTATATTTGATAGCTTCTACAGTGGTTTATTTCTCGAGAAAACATTGGGAGAAGACTTATTAATACATACGGGGAAAAATTTCAAAATAGCGGCCGCTATTATGATTTGGACATGTTTGGTATTTCGCTTTTTTTAGGGAAACTAAGCTATTTGGTCGGATAAACTGCACGTATATTATAGCAAGGTGAATTATCGTTCTGCCAATACATTTTATAACTTCTACAGTGGATTATTTCTTGAGAAAACGTTCGGAGTAGACGGACTAGGCAAACTTTGTCGAATTTTCTGTCAGAATTTTTACCAAGTCAGCATAATATCGTCCTGGTCTCGAGTTTGTGTAAACAAAATATTTGTTGAGCGGCCCGGGATGTTTTCATGATAAGAGTCTTATTGTACATAGTTCTGAACTACAATAATAATAATCCTAGACAATTACTGTTGTAGCTTTCTAGCAGTCTGAATTAAAGACGTGCCGGCCGGCGGTACCGCACGAACACTAATTGGCAATAAAATAAACAAGACTGTCAATACACATGGTCATGGAAATCTACAAACATTTCGTTTTGAGAAGTCGCCAGCTCTATAAAGAACCGCTGAAGATCACGAGAAAATCGTAAAGAAGCGAGGCGTACCGAGTTCTTCTTAGGGGCTGTTTATATGGGAGGCGATATTCCTATTTGGTCAGACAAATAATCCAGCAGGCATCTTGAGTCGTTCCACAAGAAATTAACAATGCCCAACCTGCATGCATTAACTCTTTCCTGTCCGAATTTATTGGTCTTTACGCTTTAGTATTTTGTTCTGGCTAACGCAGTAACGCCAGACGATTTTATTCACCTCTGGGGAAGCCCTCGCATGGGAACGATTTATTAATAAAGTAAGAAAATCGCTTTGTATTTACATAAATATTCTTTTTTCCTACGATAAGTACATGTCAGTGGTCGCTACCATTAGCAGAAGGACCCATAAATGCCGCCATTTGAAAGTGAAAATGGGGACACATTTTTGGCCAGCACCCGCAGTCCAGTTATATATATAGGTCAGTGGAAGACCCTGGCAAAGGCTGGTCACGTGACACCAATAATTTTGGAATCATTTTGATGATGACTCACACTGTACCGGGGGGGCGCGGTACATCACTGATAAACAGAGTATAGTTGGCTTGCGTATATAAAACTATTCAGCGAACTATTTAGGCACTGAAGAATAACCAAATCGCACAAATAACAAGACATTCTCTTAACAAGTTTATCAAATCAGTTAATGACCGTGTTTAGTAAGAAGCGTCTACACTACAACATATTTGCTTTATTATGCAAGCAAGAAGTGTTTATTAATATTTCGGTTTCTGGACTTTCCGAATCTAATTTAAAAAGTTTAGAAATATACAAAGTCAAAGTCTTCAGTGCTGATCTATATAAATGTTCGTCGATCGAAGAATTGTTGTTGATCGTATATTTGTATAAAAGTACAACCTCAAAGTCAACGAGGAGTCGAGGACAGCAGATTCGATTCGAATATGCCGTTTGAGTTAAATCGACAGATACAACAATTAAACTTCCACAAATCCAAAACGTGTGGACAAGAAACATAAATATGTGCTATACTGGACAGTAAATATACTTCCAACAATCAACAGCATTCGAATATTTTTAGTGTATGTATCAGTACCTGTAACCGCAGACTCGCAGAGCGGGTTTCTGTTTATCAGTTTATGATCGTTCGTCGCCTTCGGCTTCATTTCTGGCGATTGACGGCAACAAATATGAATTATCCAGCAAATGTCGTAAATTTTGAAATATATCTAATTTACCGCTCGAATTTAACGTTACCGAACTTGCAACAACTTGACGTTTATAAGAACCGAATCAACCGCTCCCCCCAGGACGGGCGAAGCTCAAATTATCCACGTGACCAAATACTCCAAGAATCTTGGAGTATTTTGGAATCACGTGACCAGCCTTTGCCAGGGTCTTCTCCTCGCGCCATTTTGAAAGCAGAGAGGGCCCTGGGTACGAGGTTGGAATGACACGAAGCTGCGAAACATGGCGACTGTTGTTCAGGTAAGTAAAAGAGAAAGAAATAGTTTGTGTTCGCTTAAAACTGTTAAGACTGTTAAAACTGTTAAGACTTAGATGTGAAGGGACCATCAATATTCTTCAGTTGTCTTTACTTATTCACGATATTTCTGGCACTTTGATTGATCAAGCAGAAGACATTTTCCGTACTTTAGAGGATACATGGAAAGATGTCCAAACTGGTAATCTTTCAAATATCTCCCAGTTAGAAAATATATTTACCGGTTCTCCTGGACAACCAGCATTTACCATTCCAAGGGAAATTCTCGAAATGTTTGTTGAAAACAAACTTACCATAAGCGCCATGGCAAAAATGTTAGAAGTAAGTGAATCTACTGTGAAAAGACGACTACATAGTCATGGTATATTAATTTCGTCCAAATATGCTGACTTGACCCAACAAGATTTGGATGCTGTGGTTATAGAAATACTCGAACAGTTTCCAAAAACTGGCTACAAGCGTATGATTGGCTATCTTTTGGCTAGGGGCCACAGAGTCCAGGAAAAACGAGTGCGAGAAACAATGAGAAGAGTGGATCCACAAGGTGTCATTGAAAGGTCAATCTCACTAAATATCATTCATAGGAGAAGATACTTTGTTCCATCTCCAATGGCTCTTTGGCACATTGATGGGCATCATAAGCTTATCAGATACCATTGAAATACATACTATCCTGCTGTTAAAATAGACTGTTTTACTTTTGGACTTTTTTACAAGTTACAGTAACTACAGGTACAGTTACATTTTGAAGAAACTGTAACTAGTTACATCTTCTTTAGAAGTAACTGTAACTGTTACTTTAGAAGTACTTCACCTTTCTGATGATGTAACTAAAAATCATGTATGGTAACTATTACAGCACTGCTCAATTCAATTTTTGTTAAATTGATATATTTGATAAAAATAACAATATACCCCACAAATAGCAACAATTGGCATATACAGGAATTGCTGTAAATAAATAAACAAACAAAAGAAGATCATCTTTGTTAACTGACAGTTAATAATACAGTTTCTATGACATGATAATTATAAAAGGTATAACAAGAGTATGTAAATAATACAAAAACAGTAAGGTGATCAGTTTGGGTAATTAATTTATTCAACTTTAGAGAAACATGAAAACAAACCCTCATGATTTTCATGTCTTGATCAATATGATGGGCATTTGCCAACTCACCTGTTTCCATGGTTGGGCATTTGCCTCTGCAGGTCATGTCAGGGTTGGGGAATTTGTTGAATGTTGATGTGTCTAAATACAGTAGTAGATACTTGGCTGTTATTGAAGTTTACTTGAAAAGTAGCCCCACTCAAAGAAAGTATATATACAAAGAAAGTATATATACTGTCAATTGACACTGAATTACAAAAATTCTACCTTTAGTACACCACCCATTTCTTATAGTAGTCCTA
Organism: Paragorgia papillata; assembly: GCA_035771165.1. Classification (NCBI taxonomy): domain Eukaryota; kingdom Metazoa; phylum Cnidaria; class Anthozoa; order Scleralcyonacea; family Coralliidae; genus Paragorgia; species Paragorgia papillata. The sequence goes on from JAWNZC010000234.1 coordinate 3,606,091, forward strand.
GCTACATGCTTGTCAAGTTCTCTTTATATAAAAAAATGGTGTATTTTAGCACCTATTTTTCCACCAAAAATGGTACAGCCACTGATTTCACAAGCACAAGAAAAGTTGTCAATTCAAAATTCAAAAATGAATTGTTATGTACAGTACTCTGCTATATATTGCTTACAGTACTTTTTCCTAACTGTCATATCAGCTAGATTATAGGTAATGCATTCACCATTTTCATATACTATAATAAAGGTACATGTACAGCATTTTCATTCTACAGTTCAAGTAAACTTTTCATCAATTTCAAGACCCCTCTGGGGATTTTATATGATTATGCTGACCCCATGGTGGGGTATTTACAAAACCCTAATGCAAAGATGTCAAATGCCAATCAAATGCCCAGGGATGGAGATGGGCATGCTTGGCATTGATGAAGACATCACACTGCCAAAGTTTGCCAATGAAATGAGATGAAATGGAGAATAATCTATGTCAAAAATACCACATTGCTTTGTACAATGTTTATTCCAAGTTGTTGCCATTGACTTATTGAATGATGTGTTAATACCATAGTGTATCCGAGCTACACTTGGTATTTGAGGTGGAGTACTGTACCATGTTTCAGAAATAAGACCCTTGGCCTGGGATGGTGTCTGAAAAATACCCTGATTGGACAATTTAACCGAGGTATATTACTGTACTTTCTTGTACTTTAAAACAGGTGGGGCTTTGTGACACATGCTGGTATTGATGGATACAGCAGGAAAATAATGTTTATAAAGTGCAGCACCAACAACAAGGCAAACACAGTACTTGCTGCATTTTTGGAAGCTGTGGAAAATTTTGGACTACCCTCTCGAATACGTGGAGATCATGGAGGTGAAAACGTGGATGTTGCCAGGTACATGCTGTACCATCCTTTGAGAGGACCAGACAGGGGAAGTTTCATATCGGGAAAAAGTGTCCACAACCAACGGATAGAGAGGTTATGGCGTGATGTCTATGTTGGATGTGTTCACATCTACTATGATGCTTTCAGGTACTTGGAGGATCAGGGTCTTCTTCAAATAGATAATGGGATTCATCTTTTTTGCCTACAATATGTGTACACTCCACGAATCAATCAACACCTAACAGCTTTTCGTGATGGTTGGGATTGTCACCCATTATCAACGGAAAGGAATCGATCCCCAAACCAGCTTTGGATTGAAGGTCTAGTTACTAGTGAGAATCCACTCTTTGGCCAAGATGTGATTTTAACTACACAGGTTAGCACATACATGTACACCTTGAATACTTTAGACACATCTTAAAAATTGCTTTTTTCCTGGATACGTATAACTTACTGTACTGTGCATACATGTACCCCTTTCCCATTGTCAGATTAAACAAATAAACAGAATTCCAACTTTATAAATATGTTAATATACCTGTAACATTGTCTATGTGAATACTTAATTTTGTTTCTCAGTACAGCTAGTATAAGTAAAACAAATGTGAAAATCCACTAGGCACTTGCACTGCAACCATTGGTTAACTGATGTGGTTGTTCACCCATTAAGGGTAGATGAGGCCTGTTGTGCCGAGTTAAATTTTGTGCACCCTTGCCCCTCAATGAATGTACAGTAGTTACTGTGTATAAATTACTGTTGGTACCTTCATGAATACATGTAATACTAATTGTCATATTCTTCAGCAAGGAGTGTGGGCTATATGTACTGTACAACTAATAATGGTTTGCTGAATTGTGTCTGTTTAGGGTGAGATAGACTCATATGGGATCGACGTGGCAGGCCCTATCCCTTTCACAAGTAGCAGTGTCAATCGTGTAGATATTCCAGAAATACCTTGTCCCTTGTGGGATGAAGACAGGGTTGAGATGTGCCACATAATCAACCCACTTTCCCCCAGTAACTGTTTTGGTATGGACATCTACATCCAAAGTGTTTCCTATGTTTCTAATAAGGTAGCACTGCACACTTTGTAGTTCATGTTATTCAGTAATGAGGCTATAATTTCAACAAGATACAGTTAGAAATCTACTGTAATAAAAAATAATTGCAACAGTTTTACATGATTCACAACCACCAGATATACATGCATGTATATTAATTACAATTGCAAGTTATCTTTGTTTTTCATTTGTCATTGAGCACCTTTGTTGTACTGTAGTTTGAATAATAGTAATGTGAATTGTCCATGTAGAATTTTTATCTACTTTCAAAATAAATACCAATAAAGTATAACACACTAAGGTATATCCTACTTTGTCTTTCTGATGACCACATGTCAAAAACAACGTTTGTAAAAACGTTTTGAAATCTAGTGGTCGCTATTAAAAACTGCTATACATGTATTTAAAGTGTGCCAGAAATGAAATATTTTGGCTGCAACACAGCATAAGATGGCATGCTCAAATAAATCAACACAACTGACTTGTCATTTACACCATGCATACAGTATACGTACTGTATATTGTTTACTAGCTTCAGAATTTTCTGATGCTAGCCTGTACGGCACACGTAGATTGTAATAGACCTTTCCACATAGGCTAGTAACAAGTGTTGCAAATAGACAGAAATCAACAACATCACTACTGCAGAATGAAAAGATATTCTTAAGGAATGTTAGAATCCTGATGACAAATATACAGTTCTCCTGCGCATTCTAATAATATGCTAATCTTTAGATTATTTATTCTAACGCTTAAAATGAAATATTAATGGTGACTTGTTTTCCTTATTTAAATGATAATGAAACGGAGTCACCACTGACTGCATGTAAATGTTTGATTGTCGAAAAAAAAAAGCCTCATGGTATTGCCTTGTTAACATACATGTATTACAACTAGTCAAACAAATAATGAACATGAAATATTTACACTGCGTTTGGTTTCTAAAGTTATGATTGAGTTGGCCCCATGTAGCAATTCAAATATCATATTCACACCATACTCGCAGTGCTTTTTTGCTCGCTGTGAGTTCTTTTAGATGCGAGTGCTTGTTGCGATAGTCTGTTTTTGTGATGACTGGAAGAGGATTTACTCGGTTATCACACAGTCGATAAGGTTCCTTTTAATCGTTGTGTTTCCTGAAATTTTCAAAAGTTGATTCAGTTCGTTATTGTATGAGCAGCCGTTTGCTAGATTAGCATGCATTCCATTTATTTGGAACAAATATTATGCAAATACAAGAAATTACGTTGGCCCACTTCAAACACCTTGGTGCTCTTGAGAAATAACAATAGTTCTTGTGGATAGCATGTGGTGATCTTGTTCACAAAATATTTGATGACTTTGTCCAAAATTATTAAGCAGCCAATCACAATGCGACACACATGAATCCTAGCCACCATGTACACGTACTATAGAAAGGTCTATTACAGTATGCTTTTCACGGGAACGCGACATATTAGCTTAAACATAGTATTACATTACATGTATGGGTTACAATATCAATGCAACAATAATGGTTGACTTTCTAACTTTTAAAAGTGAAATGTCATGCCCTTTGCCTTGAATTTTGATAACTGAATCGAAAGCTTTTCTAAACTCTTCATATGAACTGTGGGAAGTTGGGAGTACAACATCTTTAGTGCATGTATTTGGATCCGGCAATTTGATTTTAGCACTTGAGGAAAACTTCACAGTAATTATTTTTGGCATATGGGGAGACCCTGTGAGAAACAGAAGTACATCTTTGATGGATAGCCCTTTACCTAAGAAAAGAAACAGAAACAAAAAATAATATACACTTAATTTCTGGTCACGAGGAAAACATCAGTTTTGTTTTCCCAAGAGTCTAAATATTTCCCAAGACAAAGTCGAGGGAAACATCGAGACTCGAGGGAAAACAAATTAAATGTTTCCCTCGTGACCAGAAATTAAGTGCTTTGTTATATAGCCGGATTTTCGTTGGATTTTTGCTTGGTTTACACCGTTTAGCTTGACTTTCACTAAGCAGTTGTTTCCCGAGCGGGTAACAATTGTTGCAATATTGCCCATGCGGGAAACATTTGATTTGTCTACTCCCACGTGACCATAAATGAACCAATAGCAGTCTGAGTTACAACTAGCAAAATCCCAACTATATAACAAGATGAGCGGTTTACTAATTCTCCCATATCTATTGTGAACGCATGTAAAGGAGTTAGCTGAGGAGTCTTATTATATCGATCAAACCATTTATAAACGGGGACTGGGTATACTAAAGTACATAAATCAAAGAATCCGACGTCATAAACAGAATAACACGTAACTTTTGCCTCTGTATGTTTCCAACACTAAGAGGTATTCTTGAAAAGTGTCTTGTTACATAAACGTCTTTTCAGACTAGTACTCTTAGTGAATTAACAAGAAGAAAGAAAATACAAACTCTCAAAATAATACAGTACATTGTATGGTATTCAAATAACATACAGTATAGTACCTGAAATAACATACATTGTTATATACCAAAGACTTTCGGTTGCCAAAGATGAAATCCTATTGGTCAAATCATGGTCACGTGTTGTTCAACAAACTCAATGTTTCTTTCTGCCGAGGGAAACATTGCACTGTTTCCCTCTGACGTCAACAACGAAGAAGGAAACAGTGCAATGTTTCCCTCTGACGCCAGCTTTAATCAGTCATGCGTTGTTCACGTGAATACACAATGATTATTGCATCAGATCAAGAACTTTGGACTTTTCGGAACATTTTGAAAACAAGAGCTGTTTCGAGCTTGCTTGGTACGAAATAGTCAATTTTCCAAAGGAAAGAATATCTATACATATCTTCAAAGAAGGTCTGAAGAAAATCTGGATAAATTTAAAGCTGTTCTTTGTACTTGTTGAGTCTGGTGTATTTGTTCAGTTGAATTGAAATACGGAGACAAAGTCAAAGTGTTTTGGTAAGTCTTTTTGCCTTTTACAAGTTTCGAAGTGTTTTGGTAAGTCTTTTTGCCTTTTGCAAGTTTCGAGTCAGTTTGGTATTTTGTATTTTAAAAGTCTTTAGTATATAACAAAACGCTTGTTGACTTTTGCCTCGAGAAACATCGAGTTTTACGGTCCCTCAGGCTTCAATGTCACCCTCGGGTGACATTGAAGCCTTCGGGTCCGTAAAACTCGATGTTTCCCTCGGCGCCAGTCAACAAGTGTATAGTATAGTACCTGATTCCCTCTGACAAGTCTCTTGAAGATACTGAAAAAAGAACTGGAAGGACTGATCTTCACTAGAACCTGCATGGACAATGGTATCCTTCTTTACTCTGCACTTGAGCACATCAAAGTTCACAGTAGCTTCGTCCACGGTCTTGAATATTTCTGTTGTCACCTTGAGATGACTTTCCATCAGTCGAACGAGTCCAAGGACATTCAGAGCTTCTCTCAGCTGTTTCAGTTCAGCTAATTTCTTATGCACAACTTGATAAATCGTGCATATATATATATATATATACATAAAGTATAAAGTATAGTTTTACCTTAAAGTCTTAGGGTGAAACCTCTGGTAGCGAAGACTTTAAGGTAAAACTATACTTTATACTTTGTATTTTGCTCTATCTATATATGGTATTGAGCACTCTCTAACATTTCGTGAACCATAACTCACTTATATATATATATATATATATATATGAGGAACATGACTGCAGGTTCAAAGTTGTTTCTATGATGAATATCTTAATTAATACTCAATCTATGCATCAAAATTTATATCAAAATGAAAAGACAACCAAAACGACAGACGTTTTTCTATTTTTTAAATATTTCCCGTTTAACTAGAAGCTTAAATTTCCACCACGAATATAATTTTTCAATAGCTTCTGTATGATATATATCTCGATGTTGTGCGTTAGCCGTTAGGTATTTCAAAAGATATCTAAAATTCTGTAACACTTGTGAGAAGTAATTTCCTGTTTATTTGTAATATTATTTCAAAGTTTAATAAAACGCAGAATCTTGAACTATACATCAATGAAAGCTCATTCAATACCTAACAACATATACGTACACCATATACTTCAACGATATATATGTAGTTCTGAAATCACTAGCCATCTTGTTCCACAATTGACAAGATACCGCACCTCGGGCAACACGCCACTTCAGTACTCCCTTTCGAAACCATTCATGAGCCACCAAATACTTGCTGTTCAACTGCTGTTTGGTTGCAGAGGTTTGGTTCTTGACAAGTTTCAGTCGCCAGATAAAATTTGAAACCCCTCAACCCTTTCGAAAGAACAAGGAATACGGATTTTCAAATGTCGATCCCTTTATATAAAAACCATTGTCAATTATTCAACCAATAAAATGTCGATTTGAAACGGATTATCCCAGAGCCTTTGTTTGCGCGCGGGCGAAGGCTCTGGTTACGAGATTGAGCCACGGACTGTTCTCTCCTCAATCGACCCACTCCCACCTTTCCTCTGCATTTTGCTCGGCATTCAGTCGAATATAGCTCCGTCGTGATGACGTCAGGATTGATGTTTGTCCGCTTTTACCCACAATTATTGCAGTCCGAACAATAGATAATTGCTCATTTGCAATCATTTGAAAGTCAATTTAATTTGACTTGTCTGTCCGCTTTTTGGGCTATTAATAGCAGCTCGACGGTACGCTACTATATTAGCAGACGAGAAACTCATCAGTTAGCAGGTGTTTTAAAATCCGGTAAACGACGAGTTTTCCATCTTCAATTCGTATTTTCCCATCGTTAAGACAAGAAAGCCGGACGACAAACGAAATCAGACTGGGATAGTGGAAGACCGTCAAAACCCGTCAGTCAGAAAGCTTTTGTCTTCTAATATGAAGACTTTATTGAGTTATAAATAACAACACTTGGAAAAGGCTTATAAAGACACTCTAAAGAGAACTAGCTCGGCTACGCCTCGCTTCTTTACGGTTTTCTCGTGATCTTCAGCGATTCTTTAATTTATAGAGCTGGCTACTTCATAAAACCAAATGTTTGTAGATTACTAGATTTCCATGACCATGCATGTGTATTGACAGTCTTTAAATTTATTTTATTGCCAAGTGTTCGTGCTGTACGCAGGCCGGAACGTCTTTAATTCAGACTGCTAGAAAGCTACAACAGTAAATGTCTAGGAATTATTGTAGTTCAGAACTACAATAAGACTCTTATTTTTTCCCGGTCCGATATCCGACAAAATCGCGTGTTCTAATTGGCTAGCGAGCGGTCCGTATTTTCCTATCAGGACCCCGCAACCGGGCCGCTGGCGTTTTTAACAAAACAAAATTTGCAATTTCATCAGTCAATATTAGGAAAACCCATAGAATTCGAAACGGCCAACAAATTAAGACTCGGCCCACCACAGTAGCCCGAGTAATAAAACCAGTGAACTCGATGTAAGTTAAAATCTGATACCTGGAACTCTAACGTCCAGTCGTGGGGCAAAAAGTGAGGCAAAGTTCTAGGCCCCTGCGCGGTTTACAAGTAGGTTTCAGTCTCCCACAAAATGTTTTTTACACGGCCACCGGTCTTGAGCGAACTGCGAAGGCTGGAAAAGGTTTGAAAAATTATTTATTGAATCATTTTATCACGCTTTGCTAAACGTGCATTTTAAATTTTGATTGGTTGTGCTGATGAAGTGATTGGTTATTTGTTGCTATAGTAAAAGTCATTGTCTTTACAAAACGTGGACGAAGTTTGTCAGACGTCAGTGAAGAAATTAAATCAAACTTTTCGTTATATTATAAACCATATATTAGAGTTTCGTCACTCCGAAGAGGATACAAAAGAACAACACATACTTAGTGTAGAATACGCCGTTTAATAGTATCAGTTTCGTCAGTGTCGTTTTGTTTAAAAAGCATTCCGCATTCGTACCGAAAACAAGAACTAGCCATGAGTAAACGTGAAAAATAAACAATCTAGTTGTCAGTTATTTTTTAAAATATCATAATGCCGTTTAACACATTCGAACAAATCAGGGCCTTTCTTAACATATAAGCTGCGGGGGGGGGGGGGGGGGGGGGGGCAAATGCCCCTCCAGTCCCCCCTTGTGCCCCCCCCCCCCACGAATCAATTTTTGCCCCCCCCCCGGAAAAGTCCCTTCTTCTAAAATTTAATACCGAAAACTTTAATGACAGTTAAATACTTTAAGTAGCTGTCCAGTAAAAGATACATTACAAATAGTTAAAATCTTCACATTTGTTAAACATTGTTTTCTATTAGGATATCTACGTAGTGAAGTGGAAAATATTTTATTTTTTACTCTTTACAACATTTTTTATTTTATATATTGGAAGTATAAAGTCGCAAAGACGGTGTCTATGGAGATTGCTTTCTAACAGTTTGCGAGAGTATGCGATTTAAGGCAATAATTTAAGGGTTTTTAAATGTTTTCCCCAATATATATATATATATATATAAACGAAAAAGCCTGCCTCAGAAACAGTAAACAAATATTTTGGCCACGAAGGTCCCTTTTAGGAAAATGCACCTCCACGGGAAAATCCTTATGTGGTGACGAAAAATCTTTTTATAGTTCCTCCCAAAATTTTCCATATTATATTTGAAAGTGAACAAGCTGATGAGTTCTGAAACAAAGCGAAACAGTCGGAAATGTGCTGTATTTTAACTAGTTTTTATGACATTTTATGACCTTCAGTGTTCTTAAAAATCACCCCTCAGAATGCAGGAAATGGCATTTCCGAAACTCTAAATTTCAAAAATTTCCGGGGGGCATGCCCCTGGACCCCCCTAGAAGAGTCCCTTTTTGGGAACTGCCCCTACCCTCCTCCCCACGCGAAAATCCTTAAAAAAGGCCCTGGAACAAATAATTAAAGGAGCAGAAATAAGAATTAGATGTATATTATGAAATATCAAGTAACAAGAATAGCTTTCTCACTCTTGTTCTCACCTTTTCAGCTGGCTGTTTTCATCCAGCTTAGCCAGCAAAAGGACGTCTATTTTCTCAGCCTATTTTCATACCTAGCTCAATTTACTGTATAGTTTTGGACTGCTATACAGTAAATAAAACAGCAGCACTGCACAACAATGGGAAACCATTAAATGCACGTTTAGTCTGATAAATAATTTTTTCAAACTTTTTTTCGAGCCTTCGCAGTTCGCTCAAGACGGGCGGCCGTGTAAAAAGACATTTTGTGGGAGACTGAATCCTACCTGCAAACCGCGCAGGGGCCTGGAACTTTTTGCCTCACTTTTGGTTTTCGCGTTAGCGTTCCAGGTATCAGATTTTAACTTACATCGAGTTCACTGAATAAAACTTACCGGAAGTAGAAGATTCATGGGGGGAAAAACACGTAACTTATAGGTAATTTGGTACTGTTCGTACTTAAAGGTGAAGTGTAAAACGGTATTAATAACAACAGATGAATACTTGGAAAAAGTTAAGATTTGATAGTCAAAGAAATCAAATGTCGTTTACTAGATTGTATCGTCACTGTCGTGCTGCCGTGCATACACAAATAATTTATTCGTATAATTCAAGATTGAGTATTGAAACTCAATCCCAGATTGAGTTTCTAGGTCCGGTAACCGGACCTAGAAAAGTCCTTGGATAAAACCCTGATTGCGATATGCTGAGGTTCATAGGGAGTGATTAAATTATTATTATTATTATTATTATTATTATTATTATTATTATTATTATTATTATAATTATTAATATTATAATTATTAATATTATTATTATTATTATTATTATTATTATTATTATTATTATTATTATTATTATTATTATTATTATTATTATTATTATTATTATTATTATCATTATTATTATTATTAACTACAAGCGTTCCAACAAAGATTCAAGCGACTATCAGTATCGAACTACAAAAACTATGAGTTCTGTCATGATGTGACTGTTGTCTATATAATTTACCATTGAACTGTTGTATAGTCAATAGTATAATTATATAGATCAAGAATTTTGAGAGTATGACGTCAAAATACCCTTCCGCTGACCGGTGGAAGCGTACCTGTAAACTCGAATTTTAATGACGGCCGTGAAATTTGTGAAAAAAAGCTCAAAATTTGAAGACTTTATTTATTATTTGGCTTTAACATTAAGTGAGTTTACTTATTTGGTGCTAAACTTTAACATTATGGGAAAAAATCGACACCCAATATTTCATACTCTGGTATCACTTTAAAGGTATATGTATAAACTATAAAATTACAAATTTTGTTATAAGCATCCAATCAGACGTGGTGTATAAATTTTCTCATTCATCACTTGCTCAAAATTGGTCAAACAATGTTTAAATTTAAAGAAGCTGAATTTCTGACTGTATTTTCTTATTTTATTTTGAAAATATCAAGTTTGGTGAGTTGGTAAAACAACAAGTTAAACAAATGGTCTAAACAAACAGTACGAAACAACTAAGTATTGAATTAATAAATAGAATAGAATTGCTAAGTAAATATTTCAAAATATTTTTGGAATTTACTTACTGTTACATGTACCATTAAACTAGCCAGTAATAATAATAATAATAATAATAATAATAATAATAATAATAATAATAGTAATAATAATAATAATAATAATAATTATAGTATTTATTTATACACGATAAGCATTAGTATTTACATGTATAACTGAAAAGTAGATACCTAAACTATAAAATATACTAAGAGATTATTAACCGAGAACGAGGTCTGTACGGGAAAATATCAGACCGACGTCTTGACAGTACGGACCGAGCCGCAGGCGAGGTCTGATATTTTCCCGTACAGACCGAGTAAACGAGGTTAATAAAGCGTTTATTATATGGCTATTTCAAGTTTTTCGATAATTATTGTATCAAACTTAGCGTTAAAATCTTAGAAATTCACGCGAGCAAAATCAACATGCGGGACAGTGGTCCGGATACGGAAAAAGACGGACCGTGGTCCGGATACGCATTTTTACGGACCGTGCGTTGACCAATCAGAACTCAGGATATTACAAAGCCATATAATAATTATCAATTATTGGATGACTCTGAGCAAAATATCATGATTTGTCAGTGGCGAGCTACTAGTTATTTGTCGATGCCGAAGGCAGAGGCACTGACAAATCATGATATTTTGCGATAGACGAGTTCAATAATTGGTTTATCATTCATAAAACAGTTCATAAAATCTTAAATGCCTGAAGTTAGAGATCGCCACTCTTCTTTGTGTCTTCTGCATACTAAAATCTTCGTAAAACTTACTTTTTGTTGGCACGAGTGTTGCTTTTTATCTCACTAAATCTTCCTTTTAACTATTTCTTTTCTAAAGTACATTGTCGTTATGAATGCTTCCAAATACTCTCGATTATTTCCTCGGATAGCTGAAGAACTAGCCGCCATGTTGACGAAAATTATTTCCAGTCAGCAGCGCTATTGCTAGTGCGCATGCTCATAACATTATTTGCACTCAGTTATTTGCAGGTGAATTAACCAATGAGAATGCAGGATAGAAACGAAATGAATGATAATACATTATACATGTAATAATTTTATCGGGCATAAAATGAATAATTTTCTACCAGTTTTAACAGCTCTAAATCATTATTGGTTTGTTGTTTACAAAATTGTTTACTTTTCTTGTCAAAACTTTGGAGCAAAGATTGTTTTGATGACACATGTTGCATTTTTCTGCCAAGTTATGAGTTATGTAAATATTTGTTGCAATGAAATACACACCGACGTGGAGGTGGCACTGTTCAAGATACTGTTTACCGTATACTGACTTTGATTTTTTTCTAAATAGCCAATAAAATTATTATAGTAGTACTACAGTTGATGTTCTTGGTCATATGTTTTTGGCAAATTTTAACCCCCACCTACGGCTCAGGCTAAATGAGCCTGAATTGGGCCAAAAACATATTTATGCCTGCAAACATCAACTCTATTGTTATATTATAATATCCTATTCTACTAAATATCTTACAACTATAGTCTATAATTACAATTTCCTTATTACATGCTTATTAGGGCATGAGATTTCCGGTATCTCGATATCCCAGGGATAATAGATTTTAAGTTTGGATACTGGGCATCATAAGCTCAGTATTCCGTGGGGATACCATGAAAATTGGGACAGTGAACAATTGTTGAGCAGCTATCCCAATTAATTGTTGTTGTTCTTCGCATCTGGTCTGCGAATGTTGGTGGAAAATTTGACCAACTGTAATCTCATTCCCAGTGGATGCGAGGATTAAATGATAGGCATACATGAAGTAGTACAGGCAACAAGGAGCCATTGGGATACTCGCAGTTGAGGTGACCGCGAGGAACTAGGTCCGAGTCAACTTCGGAACAATCATCGGGATTCGGATTTTTGTACTCGGATTTTTCAAAATGGCGGCCACAATTTCAATCCAAGGAGTGACAAAACTCAACGAAGACAATAGACACCTCAATGAAGAACAAGGTAAGAATGTGTAAGAGTAATAAGATTTAGGACTCTAAAGTTTTTATTTTATTAAGAATCGTGGTGCAAATTTAGTAAAATGCTTGTAGTAGTCTAGACGAATTTTTATGACTCATATAATATATATATATATATGAATTGGACTCTGACATGGTATGGTTTAAAACTTGCGTTTTCATAGTGCAGAGTTTAGGCCCCATGGAGAGTGGCATCTTAAATGTAGGAACTAGGAAGGCTACCTGTTGCATTTTCGTTCCATTTCCTACTGAAATAACAAAATTCCAAAATTAATATTTTCATTTTACAAGTGTGTCAGCGACATGGAACAAGGTCAGCTATTGCCAAAAAGAGTCAAAAGTATACCCGCTAGAAAGCGAAGAAAAAAAGCAAGAGCACCTCCTGTGTTTCCTAAGAAATGGCTTTCTGATCCTAAATACAAGGAATTACTTCGTTATGATGTTCAGCATAACATGATGTGGTGCGATTTCTGTCGCAGTAACAAGATATGTGGCGTGTGGGCCGAGGAAGGAACACAAAACTTCAGGTGATCATATTTCTACCTTGCAAAAAAAGTGACAAATGACAAGCCCAACATATTTTTTAAAATTCATTTTACTTTTTTAACAAATTACAGGAAAAAAACTCTTCTTGTCCACATGGCTAGTAATGATCATGCAAGAATTGCATTGGCCCATGATCCGGCACAATCCACAGTGGTAAAAGCCAGTGAAAAAATGAAAAAACAGGAAGCACGTTCTTATAAATCAGCTCTAAGAACAGTTTACTGGATTGCTAGTGAGGAAATTGCTAACTGCAAATATCCAAGCCTTCTTCAGTTCCAACGTGAGCAGGGTGTCAAGGACATCATTCAAATGAATCGAGGAAAGAATTATAAAAAGGAAAGTCCAGAGTCCTTTAACGAACTCCTCCACTATTGAGTGAAGTACGTAATTGTTATTATTTCTGCAGTTATGCAGTACCTGTTTAGCTCATGCTCTTGATGTTGTAGAGTGAATAATTTATATCTTGTATGGAATTACAGGTTTTTCTGAGAAAAATGCTTGAACACATTAATTCTTCACCCTTCATTGGCCTTGGTATCGATGAGTCCACAGATCGGTCACAGGAAAAGCATATAGCTGCTGTTGTTAGATATGTTGACTCCAACGAAACTAAGATCAAGACCACATTCCTTAAATTATCAGTTATTACAAGTGGCACTGCTCCAGCAATTGTTGAAGCTGTCAAGAAAATCCTGGGAGATTTTAGCATTTCTGCGAACAAGGTACCGCATAATTGCAATAAGTACTCAGGAATATTTGACTAGAGATTAGTGATTTCTGATTAATATAAAAAACTTATGAGGTGCAAGACTACAAGCTCAGTTGTGTATGTATGCATTATATAGCTCACCGGTTTAGGTATAGATGGAGCATCTGTGATGGCAAGTGATATGAATGGTGTTTTGGGGCTTCTGCAGCGAGATAACCCATTTATGATTGGTATTCACTGCATTAACCACAGGCTTCACCTTGCTGTTTCCAAGGCAGCAAAAGAAATAAAGAATGTGAACACACTATCCACCATACTCAGCACCATTTACCAGCATGTGACCAACTCACCTAACAGGCTTCAAAAGTTCAAAAATTTGGCTGATGTGTTAGGTGCGATTAATGCCAGTGAACCTGAAGAGGGAGACGAGAACAGTGCACCTTCCTTAAAGTATCTAAAGTTCAAGCGAGTAAGAATTAATATAGATGAATTAATATGGCAGAACCTAGAGTATTAAAATAGCAGTCCTTTTCGTTTAACGCGTGTGATCGCACGCGCACGCATTGGCACACGCGTGAACCCAACTGTGCGTGCTGTTTATCGCACGCGTGAAAAGGCACGTTCAGTCGAAAACGCACGAGGCAGATTTTGCTAAAACGATTTTCATCGTAGCCAAAAATAAACAACATTGCATTTCCTACTTGAACAATGTATGTTAATTTGTTTTCCTCTGTATAATTTCGCTCTCGAACAATTTGTATTCGAGCTACGTTTCCAAGGAAGTCGTTTGTGATGATTTTTGTGCGCTCAATGGCTGAAAATTCCAAGTTAGCCAATCAGAACTTAAGTGGACGCTGCATAGCAACGCTGAAGGGAAACCCGGCCATATGATCTTTTGATCAGCGCCATCAAAGGTCTTTTCGGGGAGATGGCAGCCAAAGGCAAAAAAATTGAATTTAAAACATTCAATAGCTATGGGAAATCAGAAATTATCGGTAATAAAACTGTTGAAGAAGGAGGGAGAAAATACGTAAACTTTATCTGGTGCAAAGTAGCTATGTGTGAGAAACAAGGACGCCATACTTCGAGACCCAACAATAAAGGGGAGCACCAAGGCATCGGCCAAAGCATTTATTGACGGCACCAATGTGGTTACCAAACATCAGGTTAGTTTACGCTCCCTATTATAATTTTTGTCTTTTCTATTGACTTTAGCACGTTTAGTCTGTCAAATGTCTACATGTAAAGTACTTTGTTTGTGTTCTGCTTTTAATAGATTATGAGGCATCTAAACAACAGCGCTGGTCACAGGTTTGCAATTCAACTTGAAAAAGGGAAACCGACTGTGGAACCTGGACGGCTTTCTGACCAAATTCTTGGACCAGGTCCATCTCAGCCATGTGTGGACCATTTACAAGAAAAGGCGACAATGGTCGCATACAGTAGAATGATTCGGACAGCCTACGAATTGGCGTTCAACCCTCAGTATCCCCTCTCAAGTTTTAAGCTTCTGATTAAGTGCCAAAGGATGAATGGAGTCCAGTTAATCGATGGAAAGTACGACTGCAAGGCTGCCGGGGAGTTTTTTGAGGCAATCGCCAAGGCTGTTGTTAAAAAAGTGGCTGCTGTTATCGCCAGCAAGAACGCAATGTCAATTTTGTCGGACGGTTCCCAAGCAAGGAAAACAAAGTCAGAAAAGGAAATGGTGTTGATAAGAGTTGAACGTAATGGTAGGTTCATTTTTGTTTAGTCACAAGAAGTTAGTAGTTTCTTTCTGCGATAGTTTAATCTGATTTTGTTCGAGTATTCACTTACAGAATCGTACCCCGAATCGAACACAATTTGCATGAAATGCGCCGGTATCTACAATCATCGGGGGCTTTGTGTGATCACTTTGATTGACGCGTTATCGATCTCATCCATTTATAAATAACAGGAATTACTCCCAAAAACACATGTCATGATTTCCGCCCAAAACATTGACCAGTTTGTGGCAAATAGCGATCACATTTCGTTGATCTCTCGGTGTCAATTGCATAGGCTTAGGAATGAGTTTGTCAAATGTTTTGCACCGGAAATCATGACATATTTCTAGGCCATGCCGTGGATCATCGCTTTTTATAACAAGACATTGCAAATGGTATTGATAATTGATTGATATATTCCGTCTAGGAATCCCAGTGTATTTTCTAGTCTCACTTCTGAATATGTCTGAATGGGGAGGCAGCAATGCAGAATCTTTGAAGGATGGTATTGATAGCATTTTTGGCCCATCTGGCAACATTCCTCTTGGCGACTACCAAACGAAGCTCGTTTCCTGTACAGCCGATGGCGCCAGCGTCAACATGTGTTGGAAATTATGTCATAGGAATGAACAGTAGATTGCGTGACCGGAAATAAGCCTGCTCACCAAACGCGCGCGGTAGCCAATGGGAAGAGAGCAGGGTGATTGACATGTTATGCATGCGTTTATTGTTTTTAGCGAGACGAGACATCCAGTGATAGCGAGTAGAGAATGTGATTTAATAAAGTATCGTTTATTTTAGTGTTTTAAATCAGTGACTTTCGTAGATACATACTCTAGGAGGCGAGTAATTTGCGAAACGTGGCACCTCCGACGGGATCAGGTTATTTCTAAATTGTCCTGAATTAATACGAATCCGTGGCTTGAAAATGACGGAAGACAACGTGAAAGCAAACGCTGTTTTGGAGACGAAATTGAAACAGCTACTTATTACTTGTGGAAGAACCAACGCCGTGTTGGATTCAAACAAGGATATCGCTATACAACGGCAAATGGAAGCGCTGAAAGCATTATCGACAGAAGTGGAACATTCGCGAAGAGCTGTGGAGACATTTAAGATTATAAACGACGAGGAAGAAGATGAAATCGACAACTGGAACGCGCAGATAGAAAGTAAATTAAACAAGGCAGACGATGAAGTTAAACGCTTGGAGAGATGGCAGGACGACTGCAGACAAGAGAAGGAGAGAATTGGCCGTGAGCAACAGAGGAATTTTGAGCTTGAACTTCACGAGACGAAAATAAAACTCCAGACAGAATACGAAGCGAAAGTGAAACTAACCGAGAAACAGACGTCAGAATCAGGGAAAGAAGTTCGAGCTAAACTACCGAAGCTAACGATTTCAAAATTTAATGGTTCTTACATGGACTGGACACGGTTCTGGGGACAATTCGAAGAGTCCGTGGAGAAATCAAGTTTAGCAAGTGTCGCGAAATTCTCCTACCTTAAAGAGCTCCTTGACAACAAAGTAAGACGAGAAGTTGAAGCACTTCCGTTTACGCCAGAAGGATATAACCGAGCGAAGGCTATATTAACTGAGAAATACGGAAAAGAATCGGAGATAGTGAAAGCGTATGGAAAGGAAATCCTCGACCTACCGCACATCTCATCAGCAAACCCAAAGAAGATAAGAGAGTTCAGCGAGAAACTGACATATTGCGTTCAATCGCTTCAGACACTCAAGAAATTAGGCGAAGTGAAAGGTCTTACTGCGATGACTCTGGACAAGTTGCCAGCGATACGTGGTGATCTAGTGAGATCAGATAACGACTGGGAGAAATGGGATTTGTCGCAACTTGCAGAAGCACTACACCTTTGGATACGAAGAAATCCAGTTGAAGCATTTAGTTCGCGATCAGATCGTGAAAATGAACAGCGCCGAGAACGCCAGTCGAAAGTGTACCACACTCGCCGGGGGGACACTCGCCGGGAGGATAAAAAAACCCCGTGGGTGCGTTTACTGTGACAGTGTCGACCATAAAGCTATAGAGTGTACCGAAGTTACCGCTGTATCCGACCGCAGGGAAATCTTGTCGAAGAAGAGATTATGTTTTAATTGCGCTATTGGAAGTCATCGTGCAGCCCAGTGCCAAAGCAAAACCTCATGCCAGCTTTGTGAGAGAAGGCACCGCACGTCGATATGCGACAAACCACCTGATGGACAAGATCGGACAGTAAAAATGACAAACTGTGGAGAAGGAGTTTTTCCTGTAGTACTATTGAAAGTCGATGGCATAACCACACGAGCACTTATCGATACAGGTGCTGGCAGTTCATATGTCTCAGCAAAAGTTGCCGGTATGTTACACAAGAAACCATGCGACGTCGCTACCAAGAGGGTGGAGATGCTGATGGGGTCCTATGTTACTAAGTCGGAGACACCATGGTAGAATCAACGGATGGCACATTTCAGATGAACATGAAATTGACCAAGGTGAATAAAAGCGAACTCCTGTCCATTGAAAATCCTTGTTATGAAGAGATGAAAGCAAAATATCCTCATCTGGAACAAGCCAACGTGGCTGACAAGGACACCAAAGCACAACTTCCAATTCATGTGATCCTCAGTGTGGGGGACTACACCAAGATCAAGACTGACAAGAAGCCATTAATCGGGAAAGTTGGTGAACCCATTGCTGAATATACAAGAATGGGATGGTTCATTATGTCGCCTGGCAAAGAGTTTGATAGGAACACTATTCTGTTGACTCAGACAACTCAAGCGAATTATGAGGAACTTTGTCGCCTTGATGTCCTTGGCCTCGAAGATTCATCCGAACACGATCAACAGATAGTACACGCGGAATTCAAAGAGCAATTACAACGTTCGCAGGAAGGATGGTACGAGACAGGACTGCCCTGGCGAAGCAATCATCCACATCTTCCTTCAAATGAAACCGGAAGTTTGCGCCGCCTGAGTGGGTTAACGAGAAAACTACAGCGAGATGGGTACTCAGAAGAGTATGACGCAGTGATCCGCAATCAAATCCAAGAGGGAATCGTAGAGAAAGCACCAGCAGTATCAACAGACAAAGAGTTCTACCTTCCGCATAAGGCTGTGATTAAAGAGTCGTCAGAGTCCACAAAGTTAAGAGTTGTTTACGATGCCTCAGCAAGGGCAAACCCTAATGCCCCATCCTTGAACGAATGTCTCTACGCTGGGCCTGCATTGCAAAATAAACTTTGGGACGTGTTGATACAGCAGAGAGCTTATCCCGTGATGGTTTCAGGTGACATACGACAAGCATTTCTTCAAGTCCGCATACGAGAAAGTGAAAGAGATGCCTTACGGTTTCATTGGCGCAAGAGCGAACAATCACCTGTAGAAATTCTGCGTTTCACAAGAGCATTGTTCGGTCTGACTTCATCACCGTACCTCCTCCAAGGAGTCATCGAGAGCCATTTAGACACATGGTCGGAAAGGTGTCCCGAAGAAGTCGAGAAACTGCGTCGATGTATGTATGTTGACGATTTACTTTCTGGTGGTTATACTGTGCAGCAGGGACAGATGTGCAAGGCAGCAGCTCAAGAGATATTGGGAGACGCAACATTCGAACTGCATAAGTGGAATTCGAACATTCCACAGTTGGAAGCTGAAGAATTACCAGAAGTTCAAGAGGATCAGTCCTATGCCAAGCAACAACTCATGGTAAAACCGAAAGAATCGAAGTTACTTGGTCTCAAGTGGAACAAACACAGAGATACATTAGCAATGACTTTTCCTGTAGTCAGCACACCAACGACAAAGCGCGGCATACTGAGTACACTGTCGAAAATCTACGATCCTCTTGGGTTAGTATCACCATTGGCCTTGGAAGGCAAGCTCATATTTCGAGACGTCTGTGACGCGAAGACGCCATGGGATGCCAACCTTGATGAGAAACACTTGCAACGGTGGAAAAAGTGGGAGCGTTCTTTGCCATCTGAAAAACAAGTACCAAGATCTATTGTTGCATACCAAGAAGAAGTAGAAGAGATTGAACTGCATGCATTCGGGGACGCATCCACCCAGGGTGTCGGGGCAGCAGTCTACGCTGTCGTCAGGCAACCGTCGGGAACAACCCAGCAGCTGGTGGCAGCCAAGAGTCGATTGGCTAAGCAAAGTTTAACAGTTCCACGGTTAGAATTGGTTTCTGCCCACATGGCCACGAATCTCGTCGTGAACGTGAGTGGTGCTCTTCCGAAGATGCCTAAGCCATCTATTTACGCATGGTTAGACAGCACAGTGGCGCTGCACTGGATTTGTGGAAATGGTGTCTACAAACAATTTGTTGCAAATCGCGTAGCGAAAATAAAGGCACACCCAGAAATTCACTGGCGGCATGTACCTACTAAAGATAATCCAGCCGACATCGCTAGCAGAGGTGGGTCTGTCACATCTTCAGCACTCTGGTGGTCAGGACCAGAATGGCTTCAGGATTCCTCCAAATGGCCAGATAATCCAGTGACACAGAAAACTCCTGCGGCTGAAGCCGAAGCCAAGTTAATACGTGAAGTGATTTGCGTGGCAAAATCCGACCCAGTTTCAGAAAAATCTCAGAATAGAGAAATTGGTAGAGATCCATTCGACGAACTTCTCGAGCGCAACGACCTTCGACGCACACTTCGAACATGTGCATGGATAAACCGGTTCATCTACAACAGCAGACGGGAAGAGAGGAAACATGGGCCCTTATCTACCGAAGAAGTTGAAGCAGCGAGGGAATGGTGGATTAAACGTGTCCAACTTCGGGATAGCTCAGAACCCCACTATCAACAAACCAGCGCAAGTCTCGGTCTCCAACCAAACGAACGAGGAATAGCAGTATGCAGAGGGAGAATACAGGGGAGTCACCCTATCTACCTGCCAGACAAAGATGAATTCACGAAGAAGCTAGTTCAACGCCTGCACTGCGATACACTCCATGGGGGAGTTGGCCTCACCATGGCGGCAATACGAGAACGGTATTGGATTCCACGACTTCGAAGTCTGGCGAAGGCGATACGTAGTGAATGCAAAGGATGCAAAAGATTCATCATCAAAGCAGTGACACCACCAATTCCAGGATTTCTACCAGAAGACAGAACCAAACCAGTAACTGCCTTTGAAGTGATAGGTATCGATTTCGCTGGGCCGATCAGATATAAAAGGTCATCCAAAGCACAAGGAAAAGCTTACTTGGCGATTTTCGCTTGTAGTTTGTGCAGGGCTGTTCATCTAGAGTTATTGCGTAACCTCGAGACAACAACCTTCATCGTGTGTCTGAAGAAATTCATTGCCCGTCGTGGTCGACCGCGAGTTATTTATTCCGACAATGGGGGGACCTTTGTCAAAGCAAGCAAGTGGTTAGCGAATCTGCGCAAATACGAACGGCTCCGTGGTCTTGTGGAAAAACATGAAATAACGTGGAAATTCAATCTGAGCCGCGCCCCTTGGTGGGGCGGTCAGTTTGAACGGTTGATAGCTGTGGTAAAGTCAGCAATGTTCAAGGTGATTGGGGGAGGATCTCTAACGTGGGACGAACTCAGCGAAGTATTGCTTGATGTTGAAATTCAGATAAACCGTCGACCGTTGAGCTATTTAGAAAATGACGTGGAGCTGTCAACTCTCACCCCAGCGACGTTCCTGTATCAGCGATCAAACCACCTGCCAGAGAATGAAGCTTGGAGAATTGAAGAAAGGGACCTACGTAAACGGGCCAAGTACCTAAAGGCTTGTAAGGACAGTCTCTGGCGTCGTTGGAAAAGAGAATATCTTGTTGCCCTACGGGAACGACACAATTTGGTCCACAAAGAAAGCAAGTATAAGCCTAAGCAAGGGGATGTTGTGATCGTACAGTCCGATAACAAGAACCGGGGGAAATGGCCTTTAGCTATTGTCGAACAAACCTATCCTGGCAAAGATGGCATCATACGAGCAGTGCGTCTGAAGACTGCTAATGGAACACTCGAAAGGCCAGTGCAGCATTTGTTTCCCATGGAGCTGAACTGCGATGCCATTCCCGAGGAAATACAGCAGCTGAACCCAGAAGCTCCAGTTTTTACGCCGCGACCAAGAAGAGATGCAGCCGCTGCAGCACGATTGCGCATAGAAGAAATCGCGGACAAGGATGATGAATGACTAAATAGTTGAACATCCTGAGCTAGACAAACAGTTACATTTAACTTATAACTTTACGTTGACGTGTAATAATTTTTAGTTTTTAGCAAAAATAGCGTTTAAACCAGTCAGATTATATACATCCCTTTGGGAGTGTATATGGGGGAGAGTGTTGGAAATTATGTCATAGGAATGAACAGTAGATTGCGTGACCGGAAATAAGCCTGCTCACCAAACGCGCGCGGTAGCCAATGGGAAGAGAGCAGGGTGATTGACATGTTATGCATGCGTTTATTGTTTTTAGCGAGACGAGACATCCAGTGATAGCGAGTAGAGAATGTGATTTAATAAAGTATCGTTTATTTTAGTGTTTTAAATCAGTGACTTTCGTAGATACATACTCTAGGAGGCGAGTAATTTGCGAAACATGGGCCACATTTCAGGGTTGCTCACACGTATTGGTCGCGAAAGAGAGTGGCTTTTGAAAATCCATTGCTCAAACCATCGTATCGAGCTTGCAGTAAAAGCTGCCTTCAAAGACTCTGCATTTGAAGAGTTTGACGATTTTTATCAAACCAATTTCAGCCTTTTGAAGAATCCAGGAAAGCTAAAAAGCGCTGTACATGCAGCAGCCTCTGCACTTGGAATTCAAGCCTATGTTTTGTCACGACTTCCTGGAACTCGATTTGTTGGTCACAGATATGAAGCATTCAAGAGTTTGCTTAATATGTGGCCAGCATTTATAACTGCCTATGCGAATTGTTTGAGTGATCAGACCTACTCTATAGCATAAAGCCAAAAGTTCAAGGTTTTCTGAAAAAGTTTCGCCCATACCGAATGTTATGCCTGACTTGCACATACCTAGATGTGCTCGAGAAAATAAGACCGGCATCGAAGGTATTTGAAGGAGATGGTCTCCTTGCTTACGAGGTTAAATCGACGATCACGCTTACATTGGTGGAGTTAAATGATTGCAAGAATGATGCAGGTACTGGTGACGAATTTATCGACAGTCATCTAACTCGTTTTAGGTTGAAACAAGATGATACAGGGGTGTTTTCTCTCTCGTCAAATTTTTTGAAAGAAGGGGATGCGTTGAAAGCCAAAGATGATAGGAGATTTGTTTCCCTCGATTTTGAAGAGATGAGTCATCTCAACAATGAGAGCAGATTAAAAGCGAGCGACGCAAAAAGAAACGTGATAAGCAGCGTAGCAACGCTTTTGAAGGATCGGTTCAAAGATTTTGACAACGGTATATATGCAGCGATGAGTTTCTTTGACCCAAAGAACTGGACGGATGAAAAGGACTATGGCCGGAAACGACGCCATTGTCACCTTTGCCAATCATTTCCAAACAACATTAGCAGTCACAAGCTACGACTCTTCTAAAGTTCTTCGAGAATGGAGAATGCTGAGAAACTACGTTAAGGTTTGGTTCAGGAAAGTGGAGGCGGAAGATCTTTGGAAGAAGATCATCAATTTTAAAAGAGACGAGTTCCCAAATGTGTGTGCTCTTGCGGAGATTTTGATTTCAATAAGCGGGTCGAATTCTAGCGTAGAGCGTGCATTCAGCATGTTAACCAACATGCTATCTGACAGGCGCCTTTCTATGAAGCATAAAAGAATGGAGTCGATGTTGATTATTGGTGCAAACGACAAGAACTGGACTCTCAAAGAGAGAAGTGAAATAATCGAGAGAGCGTGCACTGGAGATTTATCTACAGAAAAGAAGGAAAACTAAATTGGCAAGGAAAGACTTGATACCTGAATCCGGAGAGGCAACTCAGGCAAGCGGTCAAGAGCCTAGCATGGTCAACTCATCAGATGACGAGTCTGAAGATTCTGACACAAGTACTTCCGATGATTATGATGAACAAATTAATATAATACTATAGTCTGTGTTCGGATTGACGTTAAAACGAACTTTTTCAAGTTTTAATGTGTACTACATGTATTTTAAATGTTATTTCTTCCTTTTATATAAATATAATATTTTCTTGTGTTACGGTTACTTAACTGGTCAGATTAGTGGTTTATTGTTACCCGTGCGATTCGCACGCACAAATTTGTTTATCCGTGTGAATTACCGCACGCGTGTGATTTTGCTCCCGAAAAGGACTGAAATAGGCACAATTGGATGATGAAATTGTTTTTTTTTGTAGATTTTTGATGTCAGGTGGTTGTCTGTGGGGCAAGCAGTAAAGGCAGTGATTCATAATTACCACCCCCTACTCGTTCTGCTAGAAGAACAAGCTGCTAATGATGACCCTACCTCGATAGGGCTTTTTGAACAGCTATCCTCGTATAGATATGTAGCTCTTCTCCATCTCTTGGGTGATGTTGTGGGAGCTACAAACCATCTCTGCAGAATTTTTCAGTATCGAGATATTTCATTCTCTACGTTGCAAAGTCAGGTAACTGAAATTCATAAAGTTGTTCTTATAATTCATAACAGACTAAGACAGGCATTCTGGAATTCCGCGATGCCGCGATTTCGCGGAATCAGCTCAAAATCGCGGAATTCTGTTTAAATCGCGGAATCGCGCGGAATTTAAACTATTTTTTTTATTTTTCTCCTAAATTCACAAAAAAATATATTTGTGCAATCTGATAAAGGACGTTTACTGTAAAATAAAAGGTTTTCGAACAGAAATTTCCTTCAAAGTAGAAGGACTTGCACTTTCATTGACTTTCATCCTGCCACTAAGGGCTGTTTTCCACTAGGCGAAATTTTCCGCGTGGAGCGAAATTTTTCTTTGTCTTTTTACATTCAGTCTGCCTGAGAGCTCACAAAACAAAGAAAAATTCCGCTCCACACGGAAAATTCCGCCAAGTGGAAAACAGCCTTAACATTTCCTAGTATTTTTTGAAATTCCTAGTAATATTCCTGCAACTATACTTCCAGTTCAGGCGAAACTAAAACAAAAATGCGACACTGATATAGTTTTGGCTATGTTATACGACACTGATATAGTTTTGGCTGTTCAATAATGTTGGCATGGATAAATATGTTGTAAAAACATTGGCAGAGGGTCCAAAGGCGAAGCCCAAATCTCACCTTGCTGTCAATATCAATGCAATACAGCGAGCAAGCAAATACCCCAAGGGTACTTTTCACGTTGACGACGGTCTGCTGTTTTGTTCAAAGTGTAATATTGTAATTGATCATGTAAGAAAATCTACAGTAGATGACCACTTAAAATCAAAGGGTCATAACAAAGCAAATTCTATTGGAAAGCAGAAGTCTATCAAAACAGCATTGAGGGCTACAACTAACGCGAAGGAGGAGAAAATTAAGGTTTGCCACGAGTGGATATATGCATGTGCTGCAGCAAATATTCCACTGTTAAAATCTGATAACCCAAGTCTACGTGAGTTTTTGACCACAAGGGTACAAAATGGTGGTGCTATTCCTGGATCCTCTCAGCTACGAGATGAATATCTTTTTGATGTATACTTGGTGGAGAAAGAAGAATTAAAGCAGAAACTTAGTGGGAAAAAGGTTGCTTTATTGACTGATGAACTGAGTGATGATGAGGGACGTTATGTGATGGATGTTCCAGCAGTTATTCTTGACTTTGATGAGCTATCCCCTCATGGAAATACTTGTGCATATTTACTGGATACGCACTTTTTGACAAGTACAAACAACGTGACAGTTTCTCAGACAGTCACCAAAGTCGTAAATGACTATAATATTTCCTTTGATGATGTTCTCATATTTAATTCTGATAATGTGGCCTACATGAAGAAGGCATTTTCGTCGACACTTTCAGTGATTTTTCCAAACTGTGTGCATATCACTTGCCATAGTCACATTGTTAATCTCGTTATTTCAGACTTCAAGAAAACTTTTCCTGAAGTAACGGAGTTTGTCAAGTTGTTCAGAAACCTGTTTTACGTACCAAGTGGCAGAAAAAGCAGATTTTTAAACTTTTTGCGCAAAATCACCACTGAAAACGAGTCTGTGTCTATGCCCCCAAACCCAACAACAAAAAGCTGGAGTGCTTGGTTGGATTCAGTTTTATATCATGCAGACCGTTTCATGCGCTATGGAGATTTTATCTCATCAGAGCTCGATCTTGCTGGACAACCTTCTAATTCGTTGTTAAGGTTGGATGAAATATTTAAAGATGAGATGCATCTGTTAAAACTAAAGATTCAAATGGCTTTCATCAAAAACAATGCACCAACCTTACTTATCTATCTGGACTACTTTCAAATGAATGTTCCTCATGTTACTCAGGCTTACAATAAAATGAATCAGCTACTGGATTACTTAAAGGAAAACACAAATGTGGATTTTAATGATCTTCCAGATTCATTCCATGATTTAGTCTTAGAGATAGACGAACAGGATGTTTTGGAGTGGCAGTTTGAAAGCGCTTTCAAACAAGCAGAAGCAAAGCTTCGGAAGTACATTGTTGATGGAGGACAACCAGCGTCTGATTTTCTGAAGGAAGTTAGAGTTCTTGACCCACGTAACATTGTCTCCTCATCAAAACTTCACAGTTCATACAGCAATATCCCTGGATTTAAAGACACCGTCACCAATGAAGAATGGCAGAAATATGTTAATATTCTAGGACCTGATGCTGTGTCAGAAAGTGAACATGGTAAGGTAGACCTGAAGCTATTTTGGAAGTCCAATGCCAATGAACTTCCAGAACTTTACAAGTTTGCCTCTTGCTATTGCACTGGAACATTGGGATCATATGATGTTGAAAGATCATTTAGTTCATATAATTCTATTCTTGATTCAAAGAGAAGGAATTTAAATGAACAAACGCTCAAGGCAATACATTTTCTTAACTGGAATTTAAGAGAGAAAAATTCCATCAGAGAGGAAAGTACGACACCTAAACCAGTACATGAAGTTACAAAGAAGTCTTCACGTCACCTGAGCACAAAGTTACCAAAACCATGCCCACAACCTATTAGTGTTACCAAACAAGATCAAGATGAAGAAGGAAGATGTCAGGAGAAATCTGAGGTTCTTCACTCTTCTCCAAGTACCAGTAATACAACTCCGCAACAGACATCAATCAGAGGAGCACTTGATGTACGAAAAACAAAGTTATGCAGTCAACCACTTACCAACCAAGAAAAAAGAAGCCAAGAGAAAGTTACTATCCATAATAGTCCTCCTATAGATCCAAAATCGCAACCCCGAGACACATTTCAATCAAAGAGGCAATAAAACAGAAGTCTGTCCATGATTCAAAATGTTGTTACCTTTGTCAGAGAGAAGTGTCATATGGACACAAGTGCAGCGAATGTAAAATAATAGTTTGCACGTTTCCAGCATGTTGCTCTATCGAGGAAACATCCAATGATGTACTTCATATTTGTACGGCTTGCAGAGGTGCTATTGCTAAGGAAAAGGAAAAACAGCCAAGTAGGAACAAGAGAAAGTCAAAGAGTCTAAATGAAAGCACGACGCAAAGGCAAAAGAAAGTTAGCAGGAAAGGAAAAAATTAATGAGACAGTTTCCAGTACAAAGGAAATTTCTTGTGGAGTAAGTACCAGCAAAGAGGGAACAGGAGACATCACACCTCGCAACCTAACAAGTGGAATGTATGTCCGTGTAAAGTTAACAGCACCAAGAGCCCAAGACCCAAAGATCTTTGTAATGTTGAGTTATATTTAGTAACCAATCAGAATGGACGAGATGGCGGGAAAAGGACACATGTTAGTGCCAAGCGTGGGAGTAGGAAGGTAAATGTAGAGTACTGTGATTTAGTTATATATATTGTGAATAAGTAATAAAGAATTAGAACATTATATTGGGCGGCGAGGATAAAACAAATTCCGCAAATGGCAAGCCATCTTCTTCAAGCGCCTCCGATTGCGCCATTTGACACAAACGACCCAAATAATATAGGAACTCGCTGGGACATGTGGAAGAAACGATTGGAAGTATACATAACCGCTACGGGTCTTGAAGAGGACAAACAAAAACGTGCATTATTACTATTCTGTGCTGGAGAATCTGTTCATCAACTATTTGAAAACCTCCTCTAATGCTGGAGATGCAAAAGATTACAAAGATACCTTACAACTTCTCACCGACCATTTCTCGCCAAAGAAGAACCGCACATTTGAAATATACCAATTCCGACAAGCTCAACAACTGGATGGCGAAAGTGTCGATCAGTTTTACACTCGTTTACGCCAGCTAGCCTCCACTTGTCAGTTCACCGATACCGACAACGAGATCCGCACTCAGATAATTCAACGATGTCTGTCAACAAAACTACGCGAAGCTGCCTTACGAGATGACGCCATAACTCTAACTAAACTACTTGACCATGGTCGTGCCCTTGAAAACTCTACGAAACAAGCGTCGGATATGGAAAAAGTCCTCGCAACCCAAAGCAACGAATTTTCTGCTCTTGCAATAAACGATGGTAGACCGAATGAACGTCGTGATAAAAGCCCTTACAGAACAACAACATACCGAAATAAAGGTCGTCAGTCAACAGATCGCAACTCACCGAGAAAACCTCGCGTATTTTCACATGGAAACTACAGTGATCGTCGCACTACTAACCAACGCCAATCCGCATCGAAATGTTATAATTGTGGCAATTCGTGGCCACACGTAGATAGTCCATGCCCAGCCAGAGGAAAATCTTGTCGAAACTGCGATCGTCTGGGACATTTCGCCAAGGTATGTCGCTCAGCAACAACGATGCCTTCTCGCGCTCGAAACAAAGAAACTGTCAGAAACATTGATCAAGATAGCGCGTCAAGTTCTGATTCTGATGAATGGCTTTATACGTTACACACAGAACAACAGAAACCGACGAAAACCCCGAGCACAATACATCGTGTAAATCTACCTCAAGCCACGATTAAAATAAACAATGTCAATTTCAAGCTCATGATTGATACGGGTGCTTCGTTTTGGATGAAAATACCTTTACCAAACTGCAGAACGCAAGAAAAGTCCATCAAATCAAACTTACCAAACCGAAGACTAAAATATACGCTTATTGGTAGCAAAGTCCCATTATCTGTTCTTGGCACCTTTACCACCGAAGTTGAATCCCGCCGTCGATTGACTTCCGCCACATTTTACGTCGTGAAAGAAGATCATGGTTCACTTCTTAGTTGCAAACCCGCACAAGAACTTGACCTTATCAAACTTAATGTGAACTCAGTCAAGAAAACAAAGAAAGCATTGCCAAAAAACCCTCAGTCTGTGGAACAGTCTCCAGTCAAATCGCCAAAATCAACATCCGACAACTGCACTATCAAATGCCTAGCAACCGCCACGTCTGCCAAAACCCGAGCCTTAGTAACAGAACATCAACAACTCTTCCAAGGCGTTGGAAAGATGAAGGACGTCGAAATAAAGCTTCATATTGATTCTGATGTAACACCAGTGACGCAACCACCGAGAAGGATTCCTTTCCATCTGCGCAAACAAGTTGCTGCAGAATTAAAGCGATTAGAAGAGAATGACATCATCGAAGATGCAACAGGCCCGACACCGTGGGTTAGTCCAATTGTCGCTGCACCAAAACCCAAGAATCCAAACAAGGTTCGTGTCTGCGTAAACATGCGTCTTCCAAATCGTGCAATCCGACGAGAACGACATCCCTCGCCCACTGTAGATGACATCATCAACTCACTGAATGGTGCAACAAAGTTCAGCAAACTTGATTTACGCTCTGGTTGTCATCAGTTAGTTTTGGCACCTGAATCAAGATACATAACAACTTTCTCCACTCACAAGGGTCTGAAGAGATACAAGAGATTAAACTTTGGTACCTCTTCAGCTGCTGAAATTTTTCAGCATGCAATTCAGCAAGCTCTGGAAGGTGTTCAAGGCGCCCTGAACATCAGTGATGACATTATCATCTTTGGAAAGACAACTGCAGAACACGACCTCGCCCTAGCACAAACCTTTCAACGCCTGAGTGAAAAAGGACTCACTCTGAATCCAGACAAATGTGTCTTCGATAAAGATCACCTCGACTTCTTTGGATACACTTTCAGTCCAGCAGGAATGTCACCTGACCCAAAGAAAGTTCAAGCAATAAGAGATGCATCTCCACCGAGCAACGCAGCAGCGCTGAGAAGTTTTCTTGGCACCGTCAACTACGTTTCGCGTTTTATATATAATTTTTCCACCGTCACTGCTCCACTTCGAGACCTCACTTGTCATGCAGCCAAATGGCAGTGGACACCACAACATCAGCATGCCTTCGACGAATTGAAACATCGGCTTACAACCAGCCCCACCATGGCATATTTTGATCCTGCAAAGAACACTGAAATACTTGTTGATGCAAGTCCAGTTGCCCTTGGAGCCATTTTAACCCAGAAAAGCACAACAGGTGATGGTGAAACCAAAATCGTAGCATATTCTAGTCGTTCTTTAACTGCCGTTGAGCAAAGATACTCACAAACTGAGCGCGAGGCTCTGGCCTGTATATGGGCATGTGAAAAGTTCCACCTATACGTTTATGGTGCACCATTTACACTAGTGACAGATCACAAGCCACTAGTTTACATCTTCAGCAATCCTAAAGCAAAACCTCCTGCACGACTAGAGCGCTGGAGTCTACGCCTGCAACCGTACAATTTCACCATTCGTTACGAACCTGGAAAAAACAACCCTGCAGACTATATGTCGCGTCATCCCATACCAAACCAACCACAGCGTGAGCGCAATATCGCTGAAGAATATGTATCTCTACTGACAACAGCCGCTGTTCCAAATGCTATGACCCTAGCCGAAGTCCAAGAAGCCACTTCAAGTGATCCTACATTACAAAAGTTAGCCGAACATGGCTAGAAATCCAGGACACTCAGCGGCAGTGGCCTGTGGGCTCATATTTAGATGGAAATATTAATTTGAAAATTCTGATGGCTAAATATCGATCATTTCGGCTATAAACAGAAGTCTATAGCAATAAATTAAAGTAGAGTTATTCGCTAAAATATCTTATTGACCCATTTCTTACCCAAATATCAAATTACAAAAGGTTTAATCGTCTAGACAGGCCTGTACACTCATACTCACAAAAATTGCCGCATAAATTTCGGTTATTATTTCTGAATCCACAGTCACATTTAATAATAATAACAGCGGTTAAGACCCTGGCAACCTAGCAATGCCAGCTCCATAAGAAATGGCGGACAAGAACCCGAAATTATCGAGGAATGCATTGCTTCTTCACGCCGAGTTCAGTATTTATCTCGGCGCTTGATGGATTAAATTACAACGACTCGGCTGCAATAAATCGTACATTTTAAGGTCTTTGGGAACCTATTAAACAACGAAAAAGTGGAACGAACAACTCCGCAAAACAAAGTAACGTTTATCCCGAGCAAATTCAGACGTTCGCATCGTGGACAAACAACATAGACGGCCGGCCAACCTCAATAAAAGTGCCTGAAAACACCATTGATGGCATTTCGTGTTACAAGCAGGCAACCACCACAGAAATGTAGCTTAGACTTCGACAAACACGACTAGACCGGTTGCCATCCGAGTTTCGGGATTTTTATGTGAAAATTTTGAGGTTTTCTACAGCTATTTCACGCGCTACGAGCTGGATTGAAAATTCCAAGTTCGGTTTCCCCAGCAACAATTTCGTTCGGGTACTTTCTTGTGATTGGCCAGGTTATAATTACATAGCCAATGAGAACATGCGAATCAAAACAAGCCCCCTGGCACATAGATACCGGCGCATTTCATGCAAATTTAATATTCGATCTCAAGTTTTTATATTGAGCGAAATCAGGCTATTATTTTATTGCAAGAAGGCAAAAGTACAACAACTGAAAGTTTGTATAAGATTGTAGATATATTCAAGCGTTTATTGTTATAAAATATTATTACAATATCGTAATTTTATTGGGTGTTGACATCTATCTTGTCGGGGTGTTGAGAGGTGCAGATTTGACTTTGTCAATTTGACATCGTTTGGCGTTTTTATTTAAAAAGTTTACTGTTTTATACTCGTGTACAACAAAGCGACTAAATAAATAAATGTTAAACAATGGCTTCAACATCGGGTTCGAAACGTAAACTGCCGAATATAATCCCCGTTACGGTTTTAAAAAAGAAGAAGGAAGAATCGGAGTATTCTCTAGATGCTTGTTTGTTTTGTCAAAAACCCAGTGACCTGTGTTGTTTCTCTGCAGATGGAAGAGAGTTGTACAATCTGCAATAGAAAGAAGGGAATTAAACGACGTTACATAAGTAGCATAATTGATAGGGTACTTCACATCATTGGCAATAACCAAAATTGTTCGGATCATGCATATTAAAGTCGAGCTAAGCAGTCATCTCTATTCCCTTGTCCATCTATTATTTAACCTTACTTACCTTTCTTTGAAACTGTACCCAGCACTTCAAATGATACTTACTGTACCCTCTGCTACTACTAATGTTTGCCAGTCTGACATGCATGGTAGAATCTAATTCTGACAGATCTATTATTTTTTGGGAGAGCTCCATTGTTGCACTTGGCAAAACATACACACCTTCCAGTCAATAGCTTTTTCCCTGTTACTATGTGTAGAAGGTTGCTTAGTACTTAGACCTTTTGTACAATTCAAGTCTGCTTCATCTAAAACTGCCTCATGTTTTTTTCGTAGCCTAGTTAGCTTTCCCTGGTGCATAAAGTTACTATGTGCAGACATAATTACAGGGTTAGGGTTTATAGGCCATGACAGTGTATGATATGGGAAGGGTCTGGCTTTACATGTACTACACCAAAATGTGTCAAAAAGAAATGTTGAACTTCCACAATGGTATACTACATGGTGAAGTTCTTTTTACAACGATGTTAAACAACTACTAGGTGAAAAGGCTGGTTTTGTTTGACCGATTGATGCAAGATCACACCTCCTCATATACCCCAGTGATAAGTCTAATTTTGTTATTGCTGAACATTTGACTACTGAACAGGTTACAGTAGATGATGAGTTGGTTGCTGATGACAACTCTGATGAAGTTGTTCCTCTGCAAAATAACATGTTAGTAGATTTGATCCATACTGCCCTACACATCCAAAATGATTTGGAAAAAATGCCAGGTCATAATGCTGGATGCATGGACTGGCATTGACCAATAGCATGTCACCAGAGTTATACCAGATAGCTTGTACCTTTTCATTCAATTGCTTTTGGTGCAAATGAATGAAGATTGTTTGCAGAGAATTTGTGATTCATTCTTCAATTGTGTTTGGCAACCGAAGACGATTTGGTGCGACTATTTCAGCAGCAATTAAGGTGCTATTTGATAGAGATAAGAGAGTGAGATTTCAGCCATGGGATATTCTTCTCAGTCTTTGGAAGCCCAAACCAAACTCTTGACAGCAGTGTATACTTTCAACACTTGGCTATACAGACAGACAGACAAGAATCTCTAATTTCATGGACTATCTGAATAACTAACTCTGGCTTTCAACCAAAACACTGGGGAAAATTGGCCAAATGTCTGGAAGAGAACATCTCGGTTGTTGTTCAAATGGTTGTTGTTCAAATGGTCGCTGTGAAAAGTCTTCTGCTGCCAAATACATCTGGGCAACGGACCACAAAATTATTTGGAAAGAAGCTTCTCTCATCTGTACTGAAGATAAGTACTTCTCTGCTTGGATTAGGAAATCAACAAGAATTCACAAGCACCAAACTATTTCTCAAGAAGGCCAACCTCTCAACGATAATAGGACAGAACTTTTCAAAATAATTATAAGCTTACCATAAGCTGTAGCGAACACAAATACGGTTTAAAACTAATATTGTTAAACGAAATCAGAATAAAATATAAAACTTAAAGATAGTACACACATTTACCAGATCCAAGGTTAATATTTATGTTTAAGTGATAAGTCATAACGAACAACAACTCAGTTTGGTTCGCTAGCTCTGGGACGACTGCTTTGCTTTAAAAGGAAATATATTATAGTTGTATCTACAAATTACCAAAACCAACTGTAGCCCATAATATAAAGGACTTTACCGTAGCTACCAGATCCAAAAAAATTATAAAACTTTACAAATTTACCTTCTTGTCGCCTTTCTTCGAGGTTTTGTGTTCAAATTTAGGTGTATCCACGCCATGTTTCTTGTTTGTTTGTCATTGTGGCCGATGCGAATTATGACCTCCGAAACTTTACGCGCGCTGATTGGATGACAGAAAAACATTAGCCAATCATCGTAAAACATTAGGACTCATTTCATTACTTCACCAAATTTCCATCTGTCGTCAAAGCGGAACATCAAAGCTGTAGTGTGCTTTCAAAAAACTCCAAATTTTTATATTGAAATCCCGAATTACGGATGGCAACCCCCCAATCCTTCAAAGTAAACACTATTCGGTGCGATCTAGCGTGGTTGCCTGCTTGTAACAAAGAATGCCATCAACAGTAATATTTTGGATCCTTGGCCGGCCGTCTAACACAGAAGCAGCCAAAATTGGAGCTCCAAAATAAGTGATATAGCAGATTAATAGACTTTAAACAGCGAATAAGAGGTATGTTTGTGAGGGGCTCGGGAACCTATTTAGGACGCTCCAAACTTAATAGAAATTGTAATGCTGAACGATTGTTCAATTTGGTGAAGTTTTGGACGTTCGCATGTCGGAATTTACAATAGTAAATAACCGAAAATTATTGTTCTTTATATTTCCTTAAGACATCTATTGAAGGACGCCATATTGAATTAATTAAAAAGGGATTCAGTGCGCATGCTTTGCCGCCATGTTGTCCTCGATTTCTGGCCATGCTAATCCGCTCACAACAATGGCATTCAATTTTGAAACAGAATGCAAACGCCACCAGTGGTACTTCACTGATTGATTTGAAAGACCTGAAAGCATTTCACAAAATTCGCAATGAGTTGACCGTGTCTACCAACAATGATGTCATCCTTCGTGGTTCCCGTCTTGTGATGCCTGCTAGCCTACGTTCCAGAGCTCTAAGCCTAGCCCATGAAGGACATCAAGGCCTCATTAAACCCAAACAACTACTTCGTGAAAAGGTATGGTTCCCTCGGATAGATCAAGAAGCTGAAACCATGATCAAACACTGTCTTCCTTGTCAAGCTGCAACCCCAGAAAACCGACAAGAACCACTTCAAATGTCACCACTTCCCAATGGGCCCGGGAAAAATGTTGCTGCTGATTTTTATGGACCCCTTCCAAATGGCCAAACTCTAATGGTCGTCATTGATGAGTATTCACGCTATCCAGAAGTCGAAACAGTCTCTTCCACCTCTGCCACAGCCGTCATACCTAAATTAGATAAAATTTTCGCTGCACATGGAATTCCTGAACAACTAAAAACTGACAATGGCCCTCCATTTAACAGCCATTCTTTCAAAGTTTTTGCCAAAGAACTTGGTTTCATGCATAGAAGAATCACACCACTATGGCCAAAAGCAAATGCAGAGGCCGAGCGCTTCATGCGCACGCTTGGTAAAGCAATTCGCACAGCACGCACCGAAGAAAAAAACTGGCAGAAAGAACTCCACAAATTTCTAAGAAATTATCGTTCCACACCTCATCCAACAACAGGAATTTCACCAGCAGAATCGTTGATGGGTCGCAAGATTAAAACCAAACTTCCTGAAATGCCTACTACCCATCCAACTCACCCTTCTATTTCCACCAGAGATTCTTCTATCAAACAGAAGATGAAAACTTATGCTGATGAAAGAAATCATGCCAAGTCACGCAATTTCACTGTTGGAGACCTTGTACTGCCCAAACAACAGAAAAAGAATAAATTCTCCACTCCCTTTCAGCCTCAGCCATTCAGAGTCATTGAAGTAAAAGGGTCCATGATTACTGCAACGTCAAAGGGAACAAAGATTACCCGTAATTCCTCCCATTTCAAACTGTTACCTCCAGATATTGATTTGTCCATACCGCCGATACCTGTACCACAAATGCATACAGAAGAAGAAAGAGGGGAAGAAAATAATCTAAATCCTATTTCCAGATCTGAGCTATTAAACAATGATGAAAATCGTAGATATCCTATCAGATGCAGTCGGAATACAAGACCAGACTACTACAAGGCGTGAACTGTTTATGTACTATGATTTGTATATAATTCCTATGTACATTTACTTCCATTGAACCATTAACTAATGAAGTTTAAATTATAGTTATTCCTTCATTCATTAAGGATGGAAGGGATGTAATGTTGAGTTATATTTAGTAACCAATCAGAATGGACGAGATGGCGGGAAAAGGACACATGTTAGTGCCAAGCGTGGGAGTAGGAAGGCAAACGTAGAGTACTGTGATTCAGTTATATATATTGTGAATAAGTAATAAAGAATTAGAACATTATAATGTTTTGTGGGGTTATACTAAAGGCAGAGCAAGAAGACATTGAAGTACGTTTCATGAGAGAGATAAAAGCCTCCGGTAGTAACACATGTTATTTTCTCTGGCCAGATATAGATGATGATAGCTGGATTTCCAACGGTGATGTTGTTGAAACTTTGGCATGCCCAATTATAGACAAAAGGGGCCACTACCACTTTTCCTCGTAATAACGAAACGGTTTTAGTTTAATAACTATTGACATTAGTAATAGTACATAGCATAGCAAAGGTTTACATAGCATAGCAAAGGTTTTGATGAAAACATTTAATTATATGATAACGATGAATTATGATTTTTTAGAGAAATATTTTGGTGTTATGTTGGGACTCTATAAATATGTCAGATTTTATATGAAACAGAACTTTTATTCCTCTTTCTAATTGTTAAATTTCTTACTATCTGAATTTAAATGCCATACAATTACTGTTTACTAATTACAGCTGTAGAAATTGATATTTATCCTAGAAACGTATCATTTTTTCCCGCGGAATTTCATATTATGGCCGCGGAATTTCTCATTTTGACCGCGGAATGTCTCATTTTGGCCGCGGAATTGACCTAAAAAATACCGCGGAATTTTCTATTTTTGCCTGCGGAATTCTAGAATGCCTGCTAAGAGTTGTCACTGAGTCATGATAAATCATTCTAAAAATAAATATCAATTAAATCACTTTAGCTACCAATATTTGTTCAGACTTTACAAGATATGAAGCAGCAACCTGGAAGGTACCTTCAGATGTTGCTTGAGTGTATAGAGGAAGAATCTGAAGAGATAATTTTTAAAGGAGTTCACTTAAAAACTAATCCTCGTCGAAATGTAAGACAAAATCAGCTGGAAGAGTTTGAGACAGACAGGCGGGCATTCATCGATGCACTGTTAAACAACATCACATCAAGGTTCCCCAATGTTCAACTACTCATTATACACTGTTTGAGATATACAAGCTCATGGTCTTGGCCTTGACAACGATGCCCTCAAATGCAGAGGCTGAACGAGTATTTAGCGTTCAGAATAGGGTCAAGACCAAGCTGAGAACAAGGCTTGGGATAACTATACTGGATGAGCTTATGAGAGTGTCATATGCAAAGACATCAGGAGAGTCCCTTAATTTAGATAGTGCTCTAGCTAAATTTAAGGAACTGCCACACAGGTGGTACTAGATCACCATAACTGTATTTTGAAATTTGAATAAAAGTTCTGTTTTACATGTTGGTTGTTGGTTACAGAAGGTATTAAGCAGGTTACCTGATAAAAGTATTTCGTTGAAACTTTGGAATGCATAAAAGCCTACTGTTTTGGGCTTTTTGCTATTCATGGCAAATTAGAATTACATTGTATTTAGATGCTTAGCATGTAATTTATCACAAAATGCACCATTAAGATCTTCTTTTGAAAACCTAAAATTTTTCACAAAATGTGCTCTCAGAATGCTGGAAATGCCATTTCAAAGACCCAAATTTTAAAAATTTTCAGGGGGAGCGCCCCCCCGGACCCCCCTAGAAGACTTGTGCTTACGGCACTCCTTGGATTGAAATTGTGGCCACCATTTTGAAAAATCCGAGTACAAAAATCCAAATCCCGATGATTGTTCCGAAGTTGACTCGGACCTAGTACCTCGCGGTCACCTCAACTGCGAGTATCCCATCTAGCCACGACCTTAAAATATTCTGCATATTTTTTTCAATCTTGTGTTATTCATTGTTATTACAGTCACACTACATAGTCCTGAATTTGATGGATTTTGACAATGCCATGGACACTTTACAATTATGTTCAAGACATAAATAAACTAAAGTATTAACACTCTTATCGATCTGTTATTGTACAGCTAGGCATACACTAGTGTAGTATGAATAATGTTGTCAGCCAGACTGGAAAGTTTGTAAAATGCACAACAGAGATTCATATATTTCTTATATGCGGGCAATTGTCAGCCTGAAACTGCGCAATGGAGATCTCTGTTGCATGGCACAAACTTTCCAGTCTATTGTTGTGTTAAATAAAAGTTAACCTTGTTTGGATACTGCATATTGGAATATCTACTATCCAAATGTGGGATAATAATTTTCAAGGAGGGATACCAGATTTTAAGTGCCAGTATACCACTGGATACTACCACTGGATACTGCTAAAAAATTTCCAATCTCATGCCCTGCTTATACACTCTTGGTGTTATATGTATAGTGATACACATTGCATTGTCAATCAAATGATGCTACTTCATAGAACCTGAAGAAATTTAAGACTGATAAAGCATGTGGACCAGATAAAGTTGCACCCAAACTATTAAAGTATGCCAGGGATGCTTTAATTTCAATAGTTTGGGTGACTTTATCCTTACAGTGTGTACAGTACACTAGCTCTTTAATGACCTTTGTTCACATGACTTACCAAATCACGGGCTAAGTCAAATCTGGCATCACATTGTAAACATATGTATTCCATCCCAGTTGGTTCGGTGGCTTCCAGTTCATGGATTAACAAATGTCTATCAAATATTTCACTACAAAATGTTCCACTGCAGAAATCACATTTGAAGGTTTTTTCCTTTGTATGAGTTCTTTGGTGTGATAGTAAGTCACTTGATTGTCTAAATGTCTTGTCACAAACATCACATTTAAAAGGCTTCTCTCCAGTATGTGTTCTTTTGTGATATACTAAGCTCCCTGAATGGAAAAATGTCTTGTCACATATATCACACTTGAATGGTTTCTTCTTGGTACATGTATGTGTTCTTTTATGAACTATTAAGGTACCTGTGTGGGTAAATGTCTTGTCACAGACATCACACCTATATGGTTTCTCTCCAGTATGTGTTCTTTTATGAACTAGTAAGTGACCTGACTGAGAAAATGTCTTGTCACAGACATCACATTTGAATGGTTTTTCTCCAGTATGTGTTCGTTTATGAAATAGTAAGTTACTTGCTTGAGAAAATGTCTTGTCACAGATATCACATTTGAATGGTTTCTCTCCAGTATGTGTTCTTTTATGAACTAGTAAGTTACTTGAGTGAGAAAATGTCTTCTCACAGACATCACATTTGAATGGTTTCTCTCCAGTATGTGTTCTTTTATGAACTAGTAAGTGACCTGACTGAGAAAATTTCTTGTCACAGATATCACATTCGAATGGTTCCTCCCCAGTATGTGTTCTTTTATGAACTAGTAAGTTACCTGATTGGGAAAATGACTTGTCACAGATATCACATTTGAATGGTTTCTCTCCAGTATGTGTTCTTTTATGAACTAGTAAATTACTTGATTGGGAGATTGTCTTGTCACAGATATCACAATTGAATGGTTTCTCTTCGGAATGTGTTAACATATGACGTCTTAAACTTGATAAACAACCAAATGTCTTGTTGCAGACAGAACAGCTATAGGACCTTTCATTCCTAATAGGATTTCCCTTAGCTTTGTCAGATTTTCCAGTCATGGTAGACGTCGATCTCTTTACTTTATTTACTATTATTACTTCCTTGACAAGATTCCTACCTGAGTTTGAACAAAACTATACGAAATAGTCAGATATCCAGCATGAATTTTCCTGCAAATATCTGATTCTAATCACTGGTCTATATATAAGAGACTGGATAGAGCATCTAAAATCTGAAGCCGGAAGTTACACCCTAATTTGTAAGCGACGCCATATTGGATGGCCCCACCATGAGGGTCGTGGCTAGATGGGGAGGTATCATCGGTTACAAAATATGAAGCTTAACCATCTAATATAACCATCCCACATGCGGGATGTTAATCTTGAACACATAAAGCTAAAAATCCTAGAGGGGTGTTGTGGTCGGGGTCTGAGAGGAGGCACATTTTTCCGGAGGGTTGTGGTTAGGTTTAGGGTTTCCGGGGGGGGGGGGCATTACCGGGGGGGTGGTATGGGGGTGAGGATTCGTTTTAAAAGGTTGTCCAATCAGATGGTGGTTTTAATGTTGGTTAAGCTTCATAATTTGAAGGTAATGATAGCTCAGGAGTGACAAAACTCAACGAAGACAATAGACACCTCAATGAAGAACAAAGTAAGAATTTGTAAGAATAATAACATTTAAGACTCTAAAGTTTTTATTTTATTAAGAATCGTGGTGCAAATTTAGTAAAATGCTTGTAGTAGTCTAGACGAATTTTTATGGCTCATATAAAAATGAAATGTTGACAAAGATAATATAATATAATATATATATATATATATATATACAGTGGTGTGGTGGCAGGGGGAGGCAAGGGCCCCCCAACTGGGGTTGCCCGAAAAGGGGCACCGAAACTAGCAAGGGCTCCAAAACTGAACAAAATAAACCTATTTCTTTGTATAGCTAGGTCTTCA
Organism: Paragorgia papillata; assembly: GCA_035771165.1. Taxonomy (NCBI): domain Eukaryota; kingdom Metazoa; phylum Cnidaria; class Anthozoa; order Scleralcyonacea; family Coralliidae; genus Paragorgia; species Paragorgia papillata. The sequence goes on from JAWNZC010000234.1 coordinate 3,646,300, forward strand.
ATGGGGGGATATAAAGATCTGAAATCTGTAATCTTTTGTGTTTTCTATGAAGTTTTATAATCTTGAGAATTCTGTAAAATCTCACTCCAAAATGCAGGAAATGGCATATCAGAAACTCTCAGACCCCCCCCCCCCCCCCCCACCTAGAGGTTTGGCGCTACTTTGCCACTTGCATTGGCATGGTCTTTGAGAGCACCCGTTGTTTGTTGTAATATTATATTATATTGCTACTTCAGTTATTTTTAAACAAAAAATGTGATCATTTATCGAATACAGTAATGTCTTTCTTTCATATATTTTTTTTTTTTTGGGGGGGGGGGGCACCAAAGCTAATCTGGCCACCCCAGCCTGAAACTTGCCACACGCCACTGTATATGTATGTATGTATATGTATGTATGTATATATATATATATATATATATATATATGACTTTATTAATTAATCACAATACAGGAGCATGAATCTTAAATGGCCTAGACATAAATACCAAGTCTCTACCATTAAATCCAATTAGTATTCTTTTCAAACAACCTATTGCAGTAGTTTGAAAGCCCTAAACACTTCTGAGCCACGGTGCATAAAAAACACGGTCTAATACACCTGCCGGGAAATTAAGATAACTTGAAGTGTATGCATGGTGAAAGTATTTAAAAGCTTTTTCTCTTCTTGTTTAACTTATGTGCTGATTAATTTATATCTTAATTTCCCAGGTGTGTAAAACCGTGCTTTTTACGCATCCGTGGCTTCAGAGAAGTGTTTAGGGCTTTCAAACTACTGCAGGTGTACTAGTTATCTAGTATGGGACCTCATGTCCTTTTGTAGTTGCACCTGCCCCTGGGCAAATTTAAAAAAAAAATTTAAAAAAATAGGTTGTTTGAAAAGAATACTAATTCATTTTCTAAGGGTTCCTGTTTTTTTTATACACACTGTATATATATATATATATATATATATATATACAGTGGCGTGGTGGCAAGTTTCAGGCTGGGGTGGGCAGATTGGTTTTGGTGCCCCTTCTGCACCCCCAGTTGGGGGGCCTTGCCCCCCCTGCCACCACGCCACTGTATATATATATATATATTTGTAACATTTTATGAGCCATAAAAATTCGTCTAGACTACGACTACTACAAGCATTTTACTAAATTTGCACCACGATTCTTAATAAAATAAAAACTTTAGAGTCTTAAATGTTATTATTCTTACAAATTCTTACTTTGTTCTTCATTGAGGTGTCTATTGTCTTCGTTGAGTTTTGTCACTCCTTGGATTGAAATTGTGGCCGCCATTTTGAAAAATCCGAGTAGAAAAATTCTAATCCCGATGATTGTTCCGAAGTTGACTCGGACCTAGTACCTCGCGGTCACCTCAACTTGAAGCTTAACAAACTTTGAAGAGTTTCACTTCGGTAAAACAATTTCATTGTACTTCAGTAGGATGAACTAGCTGCTACATCACGTCTTCTTCACTTTATATTCGAAAGATCAAGAAACACGAGAAATCCAGCTCATCAGAGCTACTGCAATGAAACACCTTCGCAAAAACAATTCGCACGCACAGGATTTGTCAACAGCTTGAGGTATCATTACCTTCAAATTATGAAGCTTAACCAACATTAAAACCACCATCTGATTGGACAACCTTTAAAACGAATCCTCACCCCCATACCACCCCCCGGTAATCACGCCCCCCGGAAAAATGTGCCTCCTCTCAGACGCCGACCACAACACCCCTCTAGGATTTTTAGCTTTATGTGTTCAAGATTAACATCCCGCATGTGGGATGGTTATATTAACAAGCTGCATTTCGAGGTTGGACGAGCAGGGGAAGAGAGAAAATGGTAGAGCGAGATCGGTACAAACGAGTTCGTAGATTTAACATCCAAGACGTAAGAATTGGTGATATTATCATGCCGGATTTTCTTATAAGGAAATGATTAGTGTTTCTTCCGTATTTGGCCATACAGAACAGCAAACTTTTACCCTTGTGTTTATTCGATGTGTTCTGACTGCTACCATCAACAAGACAGTTATTCTTTGGTTGTTTGGCCATAATTGATGAAAAATGTAAGTGAAAGCCTTCTTTTAATATTAAGTTATATTTTTGTTCTTTCTTATGTTCATGTCTTAGAGTATTGTCGAAAGATCGTGGAAAGAAACTATTGCCGTGCTTGTAAATGTTCGAAAATAGTGCGCCATGTTGAAAAGCACTTGTTGACCGTTAACTAAAAATTGTGTCTTATGCCTCAAAATTTTATTGCCAATATGTTGTTGTTACATATTATTCTTCGTATCTAAGGGGCTGTTTACATGAGCCGGGCTAGCCCGGTTAACTGGGCTCACGCGATTGATTAGGATCTCACTGTGGTTTTCAAACTCGCATAAATTAAATGTACAAAGAAGAATTGGTTTGGTTTAGATGTAAACAAATCCTAACGTTGATTAAAATCTCCTTTTGTGGCCGAGGAAAAAATTTCGTGACATGAGTCAGCCTGGTTAGCCGGGCTAGCCCGGCTCATGTAATCGGCCCCTAAGAAGGAATAGGCCTTCGCAAAATTGTAGAATGTATAGAAAATTGGCCCATGATCTGTGCATCTAGTGAAAGTTTACGCAATGTATCAAGGTACTTCAAATGAGCGGTCATCTACTGGCGAAAACAAACCTGGTGAGGTCTATATTGAGGATTAGCATTCTCTTGAATGATAAATTTCTTCGTTACGCTAAAAAAGCCCAGAATCAAGTAGGTTTCTTTGGAGCAATTTTGCATTGTTTGCTTTGTTGTTTTGTTATCGTTAGTTGAAAGTCTCCATTGATCTGTTTAAAATGATATACTGCAAAATCTGCCCTATAGCCTCAAAATATTTTTACCGATTGTCAGTCTTTAGTTGATTTTTTTAAATTTTAACGGCACTTTTTTGTTCTAAAAATTGTAGAAATGGGGTTTTGAGCTCAATTAAACTGCGTGCATTTGAAGCCACGGCATGTTGACCAAAACGTACTCAAGTCGTTGTCACCCAATTTAATATCGTACGATTCACTAAAATATCTTTCTATTTCTTCACGTTGTGGGAGGCTGCTTCTGACTGTTTCCAGTGTCATTTCACAAGCTGTTCTACAAACTATACACCTTTTTCTGGGGGAAATAAGGCCATAATGGTTGTGGGGGGGAAAACATTTACCGCCGTCTTTGTTTATGTTTTTGAAGTCCCCAGACTCCCCACGACAACTCGTGCGACGCATGCGCAGACAAAATTCCCTGCTGTTGATCAGTGATTCTAATCTGTTGCCAGTCTCAGAGCCCGCGATCCCTTAGGTTAATTAATACTTCAAGTACCACAAATACTCTGCCCAAGCAACAATCTAATTCTGTTCATTTAGCCACTACAACCTCGTTAACATCAATTTCTTTTTGCGCGAAGCGACTTTTTCTCTTTTAGTTATAAGCTCTGGCCTCTGGACTGGGGCTAAAGCGATTAATTAGAAATCTACTCTATTCTAACAATAGAAGGTCGATTCGCCCAAAAAGGAATACCCGCTTTATAAGGTCGCTAATCACGATCGGAAATGGCGGCTGTCGAGGCACGCGAAATACGGGCTGACCCGTATTAGCTACGCATGCGTAGAACGAATATGTTGCGTGTAAACGTCATCAATACACGGCCGACAACTCACTTGAGCCAGCACGCACGTGGACTGCGAACTGCCCCATGAAAGTGGCCGATTTTCTATGCGATTTCCGATCGTGTAAACGCTCGGAAAAACGGTGAAAGAGTTTGAACCAGTGAGGTCTACATGTAATTATAAGTAATATTGTAGAATATGCGAGGGCGTGAAGTGGGTGATGACGTAGGCATTAGATTACGAGGATATTGAATGACAGTGAACACAGACTGTGAACACATTCTTGACTTGACTGGGAGCTGTGTATTAGGGTGTATTTTTATTAAAGAGATTTATTCGAGTCTTCTTTGTAGTTGTGCGTTATACTACATTTTGGTGCCGTTACCAGGATGACAACATCAACAAGAGCAAGCCTCTTGGCTGTTCCAGAAACGTTTTCGGATGGTGATTTCGGGCTCTGGTTGCGCAAATTCGAATTGTGTTCAACGAATGGATGGAAAGCAGAGGAAATGTTGAAGCGTTTACCGACACTGCTGCCGGGCAAAGCTTTCGCCGTGTTCGAGCGCCTTGGAGACGACAAGAAAAAAAGCTTCAAGACCTTAACAGAGGCGATCAATGAAGCATTCGGTGGTGATGCGACAAGCAAACATATTGCCATGATGGAGTTTCGTCGACGCGCCCGAAAACCCAGAGAGGATATCCAAGTTTTCGCTTATGGCTTGGAAACCTTACTCAGCCGAGCAATGCCCAAGATCGCGAATGACGAGAGAAATACCCTTCTCAAACAACAATTTATTGAAGGATCTCCAGAGTCGCTGAGAAGATAATTATTACAGAGACCTAATCTGACATACGAGGAGACTGTGAAAATTGCTCAACAGCTTGATTTGACACCAGAGCTGTCATCGACGAATGCCAATCCTGATGTAAATCAGACGACGGTTCACCCCCAACAAGTAACGAGCAGAGAATCCATCATGGTCAGCCAACTAACAGAGAGCGTTCAAGTCCTCGCCGAGAAAGTGAACCAGCTTTCAGCGTCAGTGAGCAGCATGAGCGAAGTGGCAGCAGTGAGAAGGATGGACCACAGTACTGATACCCCCCATATAGGGACCAAAGGGATGCCGCCTCATTAAATATTCAACTTATTATTTATTCATTCTCAGGCTCCTTTGGGACCTCCAAACCCTAACCTCATTATTTATGCTTACATCATTATTTATCAGGCTCCTGTGGGAACTCCTAACCCTAATCTCATTAGTTATTCATCTTATAGCGGCCCATTACGTCATTAATGGCTAGCCCTAACTAATATCCAACCCCATAGCGCTAAATTTTATTTAACCCCCTGGTATTCACTACGTCATACCGACTTATCATTTATGCATACGTCATTCATTCTCAGGCTCCTTTGGGACAATATAACCCTAATCTTATTAGTATTCATTTTATAGCGGCGCGTTACGTCACTAATCCTAATCTCATTATTTATGCTTAATTATTTCTCAGGCTCCTTTGGGACCCTTTAAACCCTAACTTTTATCCAACCCCCAAACCCTAGCTTTTACTCAACCCCCGTGTAATACGTCATAACCGATAGATCTCCGACTAATTTCCGAAGTTATGTCAATATCAAAAGGCATTCCACTTTCTTCCTTATAAGTATTAGTAATTACCTTTTCATTTATACACTTTACCCCACTGTCAGTCAACACTTGTGGGACACATAGGTACAAAGAGCATGCGTACAGTAAGCTTTAACGAAATAGACGTTCTTTACAAGGAACGAGAGAGAAATTGATTGAGACACTTTATATTTTTTATCTGAAACCTCATCTGTGTGAGTATAGAGAGATTGGAGCATTCTAAATGTCTGAATTGGCAGAGATAACTTGAGGTAGTTCTACTTAATAACATATCATGAATATTATATTAAGGTTAGAACCTAAATATTCAAACAGAGTAAGTCATCCTAGAATCATTGCTAACTAAACCTTCGTTTATAAAGCAAGTCAAGATATCGTAAGAAGAACTTAAGATATATTTTAGATGAGGAATCACTTCGAGAAGTCATGAAAAGAACGATTTTAAGTGTCGAAATATAAACTAAAGGCAAAGCGATTTATTACTTTGAAAGCGTTGCCACGCTTTCTGTTACTAAGTGTGATATTTGCATATTTATCCTCAGTGCACGTGCAGGAGACAAAAGAGAAACTCATTAGGGGTCATTAAGAGGATTAACCGCTTGGGCAAGTCTAGTCAAGAGAGTCATTAGCAACACGCGTACATGTAATACAGAATTTAAAATATTTTATTGAGAAATATATCTTTACACAAAAAACTCTTGATTATTTAGTGATCTATCGGTAACACTAGCATATGGGCATACAGTACATCTTATAATCCGAAGGCATGGATCATGAGCCTTGAATTCTGTACCACAAACATTACATATCAGATTTCGATTAACGCATTTGTTAAAATATTTCCACGAACACTTAGGACACTCAATTACATGTGTAAAATTAACAGGATTCTGACAACGTTCGCAATCAATAGGTTCGTCAATTATAGAATTTTCTGATTCTATTTCGGAAGTTTCTTCGTTTTCGCTCTCTGATTCTGTTTCTTCTTCTGCCTGCGCCAACATTGTTAGCACTCGAACATTTTCGATAAGGTTTTTGTCAATGTTAATGTCGGCGAGTCCTTTTACAAATACGTTTAAACCAGCTGGTTCGGGAATTCCTGAGAAGTAAGGTGATACACAGTATTCTACCAATTCAGCTATTTTTGTGTTTGGTATAGTTCTTCCTTGATACACAATTTCTCCTTTGGGATTCCATGTTAAGTTGACATAGGATGCTAGTAAACTATTCAACAAAGAGGACGCGTTCGCTTCATCGACTCCGTAGTCAAAATGTGACAGTATTTCTTTAACACGAAAATCGTCATGTAACCTTTCTCCCATAGTGTTCAGGGTTCGAATGATGGTCTTTAAAAAATATCGTTCTCTTTATATTAGTTCTGCGAGTCCTTCTAAAACTGGACCAAGTAGGACATCAAGAAATCCTTCACCTTTTTGAACCAGTATTTCTTTTTTTCTCATAAAACTACTTCGGGGACTAGCCAAAGTTGATCTGTCGTCGCTATAAGGCCTAACGACTTCAAGCAAAGCAGGTGATAATTGATATTGCGTTGACCAAAAGTTCAACATACAATCACAAATGCATCTAATTTGCTCAGGGCTAGCAATCTCCAACAGACCTCGCTGTTGAATAGGTTCACTTGTACATAAAAGTTCAAGAAACGGTTTGTGCTTTTTGATCAACATCTCTATTTGACAGTCGGTGTCTAAATGAGGAAAACGCTACCAAAACACATATTTTAAGAGGGGGGAAGAAGAGGAGGAGGAGGAGGAGAAGGAGGAGGAGGAGAAAGAGGAGGAGGAGGAGAAAGAGGAGAAGGAGGAGGAGGGGAAAGAGGAGGAGAAGGAGGAGGAGAAAGAGGAGGAGAAAGAGGAGGAGGAGGAGGAGGAGCAAATAGACACACACACATACAAAAGCATTTAGCTTAAAATATTTATTTCGGTTTTCGCTCAAACATATACATATCAAAAGTTTTAGTAAGGTCTGCTTCTTAGATTATATTTAGGCGTTTTTATTTTAAAAGTAGCGTGATTGTCTTTCTTGTCTTCTGGTGATAATTGTGATACAACTTCTTTTGTCATGGGTAAATATTTTGATCTAGTCATCATGCAATAGATGATGTTCATACTCTTCTCTATCATCTGGGGTCATCTTTGCCAAGTCGCTTTCTTTCCAATCCGAAGAGCTTTCCCAGTTATGAAAGAAATTATGTTTAAGCGTTGGTTGTTCAACGGTAGGAGGCGGTGTTACAAAATAGGTTTTAGGTATAGCAGGAGCTGTAGGGAAACACCACGGAAGATCGTCAGTTTCTTGCTTTATCTTTGGTGTAAAATTTTCTGACGTTTTTGGTGGCTGAGTTTGAAGATTAGTCAGAGGTTGAGACTGATTCTGCAATTGGTTTTGAAACGTCAGAAAACGTCTTAACTGATTGGAGTACAGTATGTTTTTTTCTTCAGGTGTTAACTGTGACGCTTGTACAATATCTTGCATTTTTTGTTCTGTATTGTACATGGCATTAACGATCGGAGGTAATTGATAGGATTGCTTTTGTATGAAACTACCCAGCTGTTGCTGCAGGCTGGAGCTATTTTCTCCGGGTAGAACATTGGTCTTGAGGCGGTGATCGTCGTCCGTCGTCGGCTTTAGATCAAGCATTAAATAACCATGAGGGCGACTTGTGGCTTCCTCGTAACTCTTCATAAATTCATGGACATGACCTGGGTTCACCTGCCGTGCCAAGACAGAAATTTGTTGCTTATCCCTCGGAGACTTGAATAGTACGATATAGTGTGCGTTGAGGCTGATGTTTCTGGTTTCTTTTCCTTGGTGAAATATGTTCTGAACAATATAGATCACGGAGAGATTCCGGTGATGACTTCCCTTAGTAAATAAACTAGCAATAAGTTTATCTCTTCCTGACTGATCCATGAGATCGTCAAGAACAATAAGGTTTCGCTTAGAAACATCAAGAAAATTATCAGAGTCTATATCAGAGGGTATGCCTTCGTTAAGCTCAATGCCTGGTATTGTCTTGATCATTTCTAAATACATGGGCTGCCACTGTCCATAACACCAAATGATACGTTCGGGAGGAGGATTAATCGTAGTTTTGGCGTTTTCCAGAAGTGTCTTCACCCAAACTGTTTTGCCGCTCTGAGTACACCCTGCAACAATGCATGTGAACGGATGCTGCATGACTGTTGCGTCAGTGAGAAGATGTGCTGGTCTTGAATAAGTACTGTTTTTATGCGAATTTTTTATATGACGTTGCATGTTGAATAGTGTTGAAAACGTTTTCCACAAGTGCTGCAAACATAAGACATGTTCACTCATTTAAGAGCATGAGCAGAATAAATACTTCTAGAGAATTTCGTATTGTATATTTATCTTTCTCCTCCTCCTCTTTCTCCTCCTCCTCCTCCTCCTGCTTCTCCTCCTCCTCCTCTTTCTCCTCCTCCTCCTCTTTCTCCTCCTCTTTCTCCTCCTCCTCCTCTTTCTCCTCCCCTTTCTACTCCTCCGCCTCCTCCTCTTTCTCCTCTTTCTCCTCCGAGGAAGCCACAAGTCGCCCTCATGGTTATTTAATGCTTGATCTAAAGCCGATTACAGACGACGATCACCGCCTCAAGACCAATGTTCTACCCGTAGAAAATAGCTCCAGCCTGCAGCAACAGCTGGTAGTTTCATACAAAAGCAATCCTATCAATTACCTCCAATCGTTAATGCCATGTACAATACAGAACAAAAAATGCAAGATATTGTACAAGCGCCACAGTTAACACCTGAAGAAAAGAACATACTGTACGCCAATCAGTTAAGACGTTTTCTGACGTTTCAAAACCAATTGCAGAATCAGTCTGTTGAGACTGGTGGAGTTTCCATACAGCTCCTGCTACACCTAAAACCTATTTTGTAACACCGCCTCCTACCGTTGAACAACCAACGCTTAAACAAAATTTCTTTCATAACTGGGAAAGCTCTTCGGATTGGAAAGAAAGCGACTTGGCAAAGATGACCCCAGATGATAGAGAAGAGTATGAACATCATCTATTGATGACTAGATCAAAATATTTACCCATGACAAAAGAAGATGTATCACAATTATCACCAGAAGACAAGAAAGATTATCACGCTACTTTTAAAATAAAAACGCCTAAATATAATCTAGGAAGCAGACCTTACTAAAACTGTTGATATGTATATGTTTGAGCGAAAACCGAAATAAATACTTTAAGCTAAATGCTTTCGTATGTGTGTGTGTCTATTTGCTCCTCCTCCTCCTCCTCCTCCTCTTTCTCCTCCTCCTCCTTCTCCTCCTCCTCCTTCTCCTCCTCCTCCTCCTCTTCCTCCCCCTCTTAAAATATGTGTTTTGGTAGCGTTTTCCTCATTTAGACACTGACTGTCAAATAGAGATGTTGATCAAAAAGCACAAACCGTTTCTTGAACTTTTATGTACAAGTGAACCTATTCAACAGCGAGGTCTGTTGGAGACTGCTAGCCCTGAGCAAATTTGATGCATTTGTGATTGTATGTTGAACTTTTGGTCAACGCAATATCAATTATCACCTGCTTTGCGTGAAGTCGTTAGGCCTTATAGCGACGACATATCAACTTTGGCTAGTCCCCGAAGTAGTTTTATCAGGAAAAAAAGAGATACTGGTTCAAAAAGGTGAAGGATTTCTTGATGTCCTACTTGGTCCAGTTTTAGAAGGACTCGCAGAACTAATATAAAGAGAACGATATTTTTTAAAGACCATCATTCGAACCCTAAACACTATGGGAGAAAGGTTACATGACGATTTTCGTGTTAAAGAAATACTGTCACATTTTGACTACGGAGTCGATGAAGCGAACGCGTCCTCTTTGTTGAATAGTTTACTAGCATCCTATGTCAACTTAACATGGAATCCCAAAGGAGAAATTGTGTATCAAGGAAGAACTATACCAAATACAAAAATAGCCGAATTGGTAGAATACTGTGTATCACCTTACTTCTTAGGAATTCCCGAACCAGCTGGTTTAAACGTATTTGTAAAAGGACTCGCCGACATTAACATTGACAAAAACCTTATCGAAAATGTTCGAGTGCTAACAATGTTGGCGCAGGCAGAAGAAGAAACAGAATCAGAGAGCGAAAACGAAGAAACTTCCGAAATAGAATCAGAAAATTCTATAATTGACGAACCTATTGATTGCGAACGTTGTCAGAATCCTGTTAATTTTACACATGTAATTGAGTGTCCTAAGTGTTCGTGGAAATATTTTAACAAATGCGTTAATCGAAATCTGATATATAATGTTTGTGGTACAGAATTCAAGGCTCATGATCCATGCCTTCGGATTATAAGATGTACTGTATGCCCATATGCTAGTGTTACCGATAGATCACTAAATAATCAAGAGTTTTTTGTGTAAAGATATATTTCTTTAAATTCTGTATTACATGTACGCGTGTTGCTAATGACTCTCTTGACTAGACTTGCCCAAGCGCTTAATCCTCTTAATGACCCCTAATGAGTTTCTCTTTTGTCTCCTGCACGTGCACTGAGGATAAATATGCAAATATCATACTTAGTAACAGAAAGCGTAGCAACGCTTTCAAAGTAATAAATCGCTTTGCCTTTAGTTTATATTTCGACACTTAAAATCGTTCTTTTCATGACTTCTCGAAGTGATTCCTCATCTAAAATATATCTTAAGTTCTTCTTACGATATCTTGACTTGCTTTATAAACGAAGGTTTAGTTAGCAATGATTCTAGGATGACTTACTCTGTTTGAATATTTAGGTTCTAACCTTAATATAATATTCATGATATGTTATTAAGTAGAACTACCTCAAGTTATCTCTGCCAATTCAGACATTTAGAATGCTCCAATCTCTCTATACTCACACAGATGAGGTTTCAGATAAAAAATATAAAGTGTCTCTATCAATTTCTCTCTCGTTCCTTATAAAGAACGTCTATTTCGTTAAAGCTTACTGTACGCATGCTCTTTGTACCTACGTGTCCCACAAGTGTTGACTGACAGTGGGGTAAAGAGTATAAATGAAAAGGTAATTACTAATACTTATAAGGAAGAAAGTGGAATGCCTTTTGATATTGACGTAACTTCGGAAATTAGTCTCGGAAATCGGAGATCTATCGGTTATGATGTATTACACTGGGGGTTTGAGTAAAAGCTAGGGTTTGGGGGTTGGATAAAAGTTAGGGTTTAAAGGGTCCCAAAGGAGCCTGAGAAATAATAAAGCATAAATAATGAGATTAGGGTTAGTGACGTAACGCGCCGCTATAAAATGAATACTAATAAGATTAGGGTTATATTGTCCCAAAGGAGCCTGAGAATGAATGACGTATGCATAAATGATAAGTCGGTAGGACATAGTGAATACCAGGGGGTTAAATAATAGCCATTAATGACGTAATGGGCCGCTATAAAATGAATAACTAATGAGATTAGGGTTAGGAGGTCCCACAGGAGCCTGAGAAATAATGATGTAAGCATAAATAATGAGGTTAGGGTTAGGAGGTCCAAAAGGAGCCTGAGAATGAATAAATAATAAGTTGAATATTTAATGAGGCGGCATCCCTTTGGTCCCTATATGGGGGGGGGGGGGGGTATCACTACTGACCACCGTCGAGGAAGACGCAGTTCGTGTTGCAACTGTGGTCGAGTAGGTCATTTCGCAAGCGATTGTCGCCAAACCAATCAGCGAAATGCCCGTGGGTAACGCCGAAATGAAAACTACTGTTTCGTCTGTGGTCAGCTGGGACATTTCGCTCGAGACTGTCAGCATCGCTATCAGGCTCCACAACAACTGAATCAGGGAAACTTCCAAGGGCTGACCCGCAAGTAGGCCAAGCTCAGCCCGCGAAGACCGCGCCATATCGATTAACAGTGTCTCGCCAACTGCAGTTTTCATCAAAGCTACATTAGGTGAACATCAGCAACGATGCCTTGTCGATACGGGGCCGACCGTGTCGCTAGTGAACAAAGATATTGTCCTCGAACCAATAAGACAGTGCAAGCTACGAGCGCGAGGGGTGGGTGGAGAGAGTCTTCACGTGATTGGTATGACTGATATTTCCTTACGAATAGGCGATCTGAACGTGGTCCACATATTTGTGGTAGTAAACATGCAGAATCAGTGCATTCTGGGTACTGATTTTTTGAAAGCGATGGGAATGGTCGTAGATGTGGGACACGGGCGATTATCATGGGAATCGGGAGAAACGCCATTGCTAATTGAATCAGCAGCACCAACTATCAACAAATTAACAGTTCTCCTGTCCATTTGAATCAAGTCGTGGAAAAAACAAGTGCAAGAAATGCTTACCCGAGGTCTCATTAGGCCAAGCAATAGCCCATTGTCGTCGCCGATTGTAATGGCCCTAAAAAGGACGGTGACTATAGATTTTGTGTCGCCAGACTTTCGACGCTTAAACGCGGTCACGAGAAAGGATGCATATCCGATGCCATGAGTAGATGAGATCCTTGATAAGCTTGGTGGTGCACGCTACTTCAGCACATTAGATCTGGCGTCAGGATACTGGCAGGTGCCTCTGAGAGAAGAAGATATCCCAAAGATATCCTTTCGTCTGACGAACGCCCCGACTACTTTTCAGCGCATGATGACAAGACTGCTTCACGGGATTAACGGTTGTATGGTATTTACCGACGACATTATTATTTTTGCCGATACGTGGGAGGAACATCAGAACATCTTGGAGAAAGTTCTTCAACGAATTCAAGAAGCAGGGCTGGAGATTGAAAGAGCAAAATGTCAGTTTGGAAAAGAGTCAGTGCAGTTCCTGGGGCACATTGTCTCCGCGACGGGTATCTGCCCAAATCCAGAGAAAGTCCAAGCAGTTTTTCCCACAGTTTTTCCCGGGATTTTCCCACTCCTTCTTCTTTGTCCGACGTCAGAGCATTTGTCGGAATGGCATCTTACTATCGCAGATATGTCCGCAACTTCGCTGATATAGCAGCTCCCCTGCACGAACTAACAAAAGGTGGTCGAGACTTTAATTGGACGGTGACGGCAGAGGAAGCATTTACTCACCTGAAGAATCGACTATCCACCTCACCCATCCTTGCCAAATTTCACGGTTCCATTCACGAAACCTTTGAATGCAGGTGACACCGTGTGGTTACACAATACTGCTGTACCGAAAGGCCATTGCAGAAAGTTCCACAAACCCTGGACTGGTCCGTTTGTCGTGTCCGTCATCAAGGAAGCGTGAACTACGGGATCAGACCACAATCAGGGAAAGGGAGGACACTGTGCGTACATCGTAATCGACTTAAACTTTTCCAGCATCACAACCTCGTGGAGGCGACGGATGAGCAATTTCCGCAAGTGTAACGTGACGCAGGAAAAACGATTCGACGGGCCAGTGGTAGTCTACCAAGAGGCGGAGACTACGAGTGCGGCTCCTCTCCGACGGTCTACGCGTCATCGTCGCCCCCCTGATCGGTACGAAGATTTTAACTTGGACGAACTAGAGATCGAGGACGCTCTCACTTAACGGGAGGGTAATGTAGAATATGCGAGGGCGTGAAGTGGGTGATGACGTAGGCATTAGATTACGAGGATATTGAATCACAGTGAACAGACTGTGCACACATTCGTGACTTGACTGGGAGCTGTGTATTTGGGTGTATTTTTATTAAAGAGATTTATTCGAGTGTTCTTTGTAGTTGTGCGTTATACTACAATATCATAAAAAGAGGTGTATTAGCTATTGAGCTCATTAGTAAAATTTTAGGGTCAGGTTATCAGGGTAAACGAAGTTTAAAGGTGACGTACAGTCCGTTCTGCGCATGCACGAAACTAATGTTTACATCTTTATTTACAAAAAATATACTGATACCTTATTCAAGATTGTAAGCTTTGCTTTCTCTTCATTACTTGTACTTGAAACAAAACATTTTCAGAAGAAATAGAAGAAATCTGGAGAGATATCCTCGCCGAAACGCTTGGTTTTCTGCCATGTTGCTCCCAACGGTTTACATTGAGCTGAGTACGTACTTCATATAATTATCTACGAATGTCATGTTTTGGGGAACATCACCTTTAAGCAAAAAGGACCTATAAGTCTCCAAAATTCCAAGGCCTGCAATAAATACAAGTCAATGGTCGCTACCATTAGCAGTAGGACCACTGATCTCTATACTATGTTGGTTCCCACAAAAGAACGAAAACAACATGAACTAAATAAAATTAATTTGCTTCCAAAGAAGACTGCAATATTCCACCAGGTTGGTCCAGATAGCTAGCTCGAGTTTCAAAGTTGGTTTCGCAATGATTATGCAATTTCTGATGCTTAAAATCCTGGCTGAATTCGAGATTTCGGCTATTTATTCACTTTCCAACTCCCGACCCTAGCGTCCATCTTGTATTAAGACAATAATTTTAATTATAATATGCATGACAAAATTACTGCATTTTGATTGGTTGAGAGGATCTTATGGGTGTACCAATATGGCGCTGCCGGTAGGGTCAAACCTCGCAAGGCGATCTGTTCTAGGCCGCCCATCCAGTTAGTATAGAGATCAGTGAGTAGGACCTATAAATGCCGCCATTTTGAATCTGAAAATGGTCACACATTTTTGGCAGCACCTGCAAGCGAGGTCAATAAACAGTTTATTATATGACTATACAAGTGTTGTAAACGTTCTGTGAAAACTTGACAAAGTGTCAGTTTTCTAACAACATAACGAAAGTTCGTAATAAACCTGATTTCAAGCAGAATGAGCAATTGTTTTGAATTACGAAAGAAAAAACTCACATGAAATGAGTTTTACAGGAAGCAGTGTGCGCTTCGTTACACTGGCAAAAAAGTTTCTGGTGTTCCTTTTCGGTCCCGGAAACTACAATATTTTTTGCAACTAAGAATACTGAAAAGATTTTAAACCAAGTCAAAACGTAGAATTGTATTGAAATGTTTTCAGTATTCGCAGTTACTGTTGTTGTATATTTTAGTATACAATAAAAATACTCAGTGATTTCCGTAATCATCTTTACAAGACTTTAAAAAGAAGAGCAAAAAAAAACAACTTACGATCTTCTATCTGGCTTTCTAATCTTGCTTTTGTTTTTCCTTGATAGTTTTCATTAAAATCACTCTAAAATGGTAATAATCTTCAAGTAACCTTGAATTATTCTCGCATTAAAAATGTCATCAAACGCTTGTTAGGGGGAAGACCAAATCATAATCGCACTGGCACCAATTAGTCCATTTTATGAAAACCGCTGATATTTTCTCGCTGACGACTAAAATTGTCTGGCGTTAACTGAAAAATGATAAAGTTGTCATCCACAACAACAATACAAGTGAAAGGGTTAATCAACAGTATGTTAATTTAAACTTTTTATGCATGCATGGGATTTCTGAGACGTCTCTCCTTGACGAGTGGCAATGCATATGAAAACGTTAACTTTACAGGTCGAAAGCTTAATAGCAATAAATAGACGATGTGTTACCTCAAATTCTCGTTTATGGAAATTAATTACTTTTTAATATAACTATTTTCAAAGTAATCCTTTTTAATATTCAAGTGTATGGGTTTCGACCATTTTTTACATTAAAATATTCATACTAGTGCTCGTCACAGAGAATAATTGATGAATAGTGCTAGCTATTAAAACCGTCCACTTTATTAAATGCCGATGATAAAGCAGATGAGCTGTAGTGTCAAGTAGTGTATCGAAGACTCTCGTCTCGTGAGACGACTGCATGAACTTGTTGCTGCTTATATCTAATTTTATCGCTAAGAGTTTTTACAACAAGCATAGAAATTATTATTAAGGCTATAGCTATGGATATCACCAGTTTTAACTCAACGCTGAACAAAACACTCGAAGCATATGGATTTTCCCAAGCATCATTCAACAAATGCGTTCTTTCTTTAGCGAACGTTTTAATAGGGTAAAGTTAGATGGCAAAATGAGTTCATGGAAACATGTCACAATGGGATGACCTCAAGAATCGTCTTTTGGACTACTTCTGTGGAACTTTTGCCAAAACGATTTGGCTTACCAAATTAAGAACAATACTCTGTACATGTACGCGGATGACCATCAAGTCTATACGGTAGGGAAACACATACAAAATGTCGAAAGCAATCTGAAGAAAGAAAGAAAGCTGGCCTTTTTGTGGTACAAAGAAAATTTGCTTCAAACCAATACAAAAAAGTATCAAATCCTAGCTTACAATCAATTCAAAGCGACAAGAACAAAACGCCAATAATGGAATAACTATTAACATCGATGAAAACGAAATTAACTCGGCAAAGACCCTCAAGATTTTAGGCGTTAACCTGGACGATCAACTAAATTTCAGTGAGCATATCAGCGAAATATGTAAACGATCAAGTCAGAAAATAGGAGTAATTTTAAGGCTCCGTATAACTTAATCCCGACAAGAGCCAAGCTGGATCTCTACAAGTCTTCAATACTCCTACATCTCATTTACTGTCATACAGTTTGGCATGGCATTTTTGTAAGGTATCTGATAAACGCAAATTAGAAAGGGTTCAGGAACGTGCATTAAGGGCAGTATTTAACACTAAAGCACATTCATACGAGGAACTGTTAAATAAATCAAAACTCCCCAGTCTCTATAATAGGCGTTTACAAGATATAGCAATTTTAATGCTTAAAGTAAAAAATGGTAAAAGCCCAGGCTATGTAAATAGGATTTTTGAGAACATTGATAAGGGTTATTCGCTACGCAATGCAGACTTTCATAGACCACGTTATAACACAGTGCAGTATGGCAAGCACTCTTTAACGTACTTTGAACCCTATCTGTGGTCTAAACTAAATCACGAAGAAATAGAAAAACCATCCTTAGAAAGTTTTAAGAATTGCACTAGAAGAAAAAACCTACAGAATTTAGTAGAAAACAACTGTAATAATTGCAATCTTTGCTCTACTTAAAGTCATTCGCAGCTTTAACTTTTAAATCTTATAAAATTTTAGAAGTTTGTTACTGTTACTGATACTGTAACTGTATATCATATATATATATATTACTGTATATTAGTTAGAGTTTAGTTAGGCAGTAAGTGTCCCCAATTAGTTTGCTAAAACTAAATACATAGACACTTTTTAATTATTATTTATTAAAATTTATTATTATTATTATTATTATTATTATTATTATTACCGTCAAGACTTGCTCCTATCAACTCCAAGTACTGGATGCCTCTACATTGTTGAACTGACTGCTGGTTTTGAGTCAAATCTTCAAAACAACGTCGATCGTAAAAAATCCAAATATTCAGAATTAATAAGGGAACAAAGTCAAAGTGAACAATTCAGATCAGTTAAATTTGTAAACCTATCGGTTAGCTGCCTTGGTGTCTTTGCAGCAGAATGTTCTACATTCATAGAAATGCTGAATGATCTTAGTCTTGACAAGACTCACCAAAAATATTGTATTAATAGAATGACGACGATCGCAATCAGAACCACCTATTACATATTCTGTTGCCGAAACAAGGAATGGACAAATCCCGAACTGCTAACTTTTTAAAATTATTGTACAGTATATTTGTTTTATGTTGTTATATATAGTTATTAGTTATATATTGTTAGTGTTGATTCAAGTAGCCGATTGTAAATTACCTTAAATAAGCGAGATTTACAATTGTATATTATCTAAAAAGACATTTAATAAAGTTTCCATTATTATTATTATTATTATTATTATTATTATAACTTGCTTAATATTCGTGCTTATAAATACCCTTTGTTCTATCATTGTTGCGCTAACATCGCATCTTTTGAATTTTAGTTATGGAAAACATGAATTTGTCGTCGCGATGATGTGCGTTTACTTCGCCGATATTTCAGCAATGTCATTGACTCTGTTGGCCACTGATCGAACGCTACAATGCTTTAGTTCACCCTATGAAAATATCTATTTATCGCGCTGTATTTGGCGTTTATGTTTGGGGAGGGGAAGTCTAACCTGCCCTGGCGTTTGCTTACTTGCTATACGTTTTTCTTTATTACTTTTTGACTCTCGTGGTACTTACGTGATCAAGAATGTTTGCAGTAAAACAACTGAACAACCGCACGTTATGTCAAACAAGAAAAAAATTACCAAAATGTTGTTGCTAACTCACACTGGTTTTCATGGCTGGATATACTCCCATAATATTTCTTGTTTCTGATGAAAAGTTTTGGACAGCAGCTCCTGATCCAAACATAGTGACTATTGTCGACTGTGTATATAATCTTTCACCAATTGCCTAAACCCAATAGTTTACGTAGCCTATAATACGAATTACAGAGAAGGTCTGAAGAGGTTGTTGAGAAGTTGTTTCTGCAAGAAGGGGAGTAATCATATTTTGGGCTTCAGACTATAGAAAACACGCGAAGAATACACGTGGTTGATCGTATGGCATAAAAACAAATAATAATAATAATAATTTATTTACCCACGCATTACCGAAGAGCTAAAGAAAAGCTCGTAAAAACGTCAGCTCGGCAAGACGTTTTCCACCTAGAATTCACAATAATTGTTAATCTCCGATGCCCTAAAATTAAAAATTACTTTGACCGGGAATCTCACAATTTATATTTCATGCTCGAAGTCATATAACGCATAGCAGTAACGATCTTATAGTTGCTGCCGCAGCGAACGAGCCTGAAGCGAGCGAGTAAGGCAGACCTAAATAATATAGTGGGGCTTTTTTCAAAGCTTTCATTAGCGCATTGCATTGTGGTCGAAAATTTAACCGACCATAATGCAATGCGTTTAAATCTAATCGTCGAACTTAAAAGCCAATTTTAATTGCGTGAAGTCGAACTTCATTTTACTTTGGTGAAACACATTGCGATGTGCGTGTATATATTACCAGTCATTTATTACCTCGTAAGTTAGCTTGGTAATTGGAACTAATTAATTAATTTAAAAGAGACAGCATGGAAACTTTGTGATTGAGCAACTCCGGCGATGCCAGTTCAGGGTATGTGCACGTCGACTTGAGAAGCGACAGTGGCGACGCTCAAAATTTAAAACAAAAAACTTGCTATGCTTAAAACTTTAAATCAGAATGTAAACACTAAACACAGTGCTGTTCACTATATATTTTATTAATTTATACCGGACCAAATTATCTCATGTTGAGAAGCACTGCATGCTTCAACGCGACAAAAGTCGCTTACTGCTTTGACATTCGGATTTTCAACAATTTAAGCATTATACACTAACGAACTGACAAGGCAGCATTCACCACAACGCAGGTAACCTAGTTAATGTAATATATATATATATATTTATAAAATTGGTTGCGTCTTACGCATGCTGTGATTGGCCCATGGTCGTGTTTATATAAGAGTACATAAACACGGAATTTTCGCGCGCTTTTTGAAATATACAAAATTGCAGTTCAAGCAATGGCAAATAATTTTCAAGTTTCACTGTTTTAACGAGTTTTTAATGAATAAATTAAAAAATGGCAGATAAGGGAAGATTTAAAAGAGTAAACGAAAATGACGTGGAGGCTTTGATAAATAATAGCTACTCAAGCCAAAAGAACCAAATGCATGACAGATTACGCCGTCAAGATTTTTAAAGGTACGACATTGTATAATTTTTGTGTTTACGTTAAAACCAGTTGATAAAAATACGGAACTTTAAATGTACTAAGCAGTTCTAAAAACAATGCTGTTTTTTAAAACTTTAAGAATGGTCAAACTAGCGTAACATGACACAACAATTGCACGAAATGGACGAAGAAATGTTAGATAACTACCTTCGGATCTTCTACGCAGAAGTGAAAACAAAAGACGGCCAAGACTATAGCCGCTCAACGTTTCTGAGCTTAAGAAATGGTATTGAACGTTACCTTAACTCTGGTCCATACAATAAAGGTGTACTTTTCAATTTTGGCAGTTTTGCCACGTTCAAAAGTCAGCCTTGGAACAAGAAGACCTGTTGCGCTTACAGTCAAGTGGTGTTTTGGCTCCTTTACGTCCTCTTAGCCTGTCGAGAAATGTTTGGTTCCACACTACTTTATACTGGTGCCGTAGAGGAAGAGAGGGACAGAGATGTCTCACAAAAAAACCAGCTTTGTTTTCCTTCAAGACGCTGCAGGCGACGAATTTGCAACCATGGTCCACAACGAGTCCTCAAAAAATCACCCCGGAGGGATTATCGACGAAGAAAGCTTCGAAAGCAAAGGCAGAATGTACAAAACAAGCCAAGAAAATGATGGTTACAACGCACTAAAGTTATATATGTCCAAGCTGAATCCCAACTGTGAAGCTCTGTTTCAATATCCAAAACGTCGTTGGAATCCAACTGATGGTGTTTGGTATGAAAATCGCCCCCTTGGTGTGAACAAGCTCGGCGAAATGATGAAGGAAATCAGCTCTACTGCCAAATTATCCCAGATCTACACGAATCCTGCGTCAGAGCAACATCTATCACTTTGTGGTCGAATGCCGGGCTTGCAAATGGGCATATCATGTCTATTTCTGGTCACAGAAACGAGCAGTCCTTGCAGCATTACAACCAGCGTCCATCAACAACTCAGTTGAAGCATTGCAGTGATGTTCTTTCCCAAACACTTGGCAATGGATCAACTCAATCTGTAGAAAACCATCAAGCCGTCCACGTTACTCCAACTTTAGGATGCTTGGAAACAGTGGTATCATCAGTCAGTTCAACATCTACCTGCACAACTACAATTTCCAGCAAAACGGCGATCGAGAATGCATTTCCCTTTGGTGGTGTTTTTTTCAACTGTTCTATTGGCAATGTGAACGTTAACTTTAGTTTACAGCAATAAACAGGTTGTTTTAAAGCTGGATAATTCAATTTAATGTAAATCCACCATGTTATACGTATATACGCCTTGATTAAGTGTTATTTTTACGTCCTTGGCAAACTCTTTTGATCAACAAATAAACGTTCTGCAGAAGAAGCCACTTCAAAGCCGTTATGGCGTGGGATATACCTTACGTTGATTGGCTCTTCATATATCTCATGAGAATTTTCAACTTCATCAGTTTTTTTTCAATAAACTACTTAAACTTTTTGCGATTTTGATCTTGTTATTTTATAAAAGAAATATAAAATGGTTTTCCATGTTTATGTACTGTGATATAAACACTTGGGACGTTGCTCGACTTTTGAAAAGCTAAAAAACACTCGCCTAGCGGCTCGTGTTTTTGTTACGCTTTTCTCAAGTCTCGCAACATCCCGCGTGTTTATATCACAGTACATAAACATGGAAAACCTTTTATATTTCTTAAATATATATATATATATAGGGCTATACTTAGAGACACGGGAAGTTGTGACTAGTATTATAATTTGAATTGGGGTTAGAATTAGAATTAACGATTAGGAGAAAATGCACATCCTATCCACATCCTAAGACGTTCATTTTTTTATGATAGGCGAAGAGAAATAATTTGAAACCAGAAAAAAGTATGATCCAACTCTGCAAATGTTTTGCGCATGCGCGAGCTCCTGACCCAACAAAACAACTAAGCGGGGAACGGTTGTTATTCTGTAACATGGAACTGCAATACGTTTCTTGTAAATTTTAATGTTCGTTTTTGTAGTATAACGGCACAGAGTCACATACGACATGTGATCCTCCATGGGAAAACTTGCGTTGAAACAGCAAAAAACGGCGTTCAATCGATGTTCGAACGGTTTCGAAAGATTCTCCTAAACGTTCGAACGGTTTGGTCAAAATATCGAACGGTTGACTACTTCTGATGCTCTATTTAAGCGTTCTTTCACAAGTTTATATGCATGCCTAGTTTATAGTTGTTGATCAATATAATTGCTTTATAATTCTTGCTTCATTAGTATAACTTTTGTCCGTTTAGCTTTGCAGTAATTTTGCTGGATTGTTTGTATTATTATTTTTCCCAATATTTTCTTGATTTGTAATAAATAATTTAATATTTTCTTCATATATATATATATATATATATATATATATATATATATATATATATATATATATACAAACGAGCACGTGTGATTTTGTTCACGGAATGTCGGGAAGTGCTCAATACCATAAAGGTAGAGCGAATATAGTATAGTTTAAGTGGGCATACCTCAACATTTTGATATATATATATATCAAACAAACAAAGTGTTGTTCGCGAAATGTCGAAAAGTGCTCAATACCGTAAAGATAGAGCGAATATACTATAAGTGGGCTTACCTCAAATGTTGATGGTCGCTACTGTCAGTTTCACGCTGGGCGGTCTTCAAGAACGTTAGAACACACATAGAACGATGTTTCTTAAACTTAATTGATAAACATTTCCCACCACACAACAAGCTACACAAGATTTTCAACAGAAACACAGTAAAAGTTAGTTATAGCTGCATGAACAACATTAAATCCACAATCACGAAACACAACACACACATTCTTAGGAAAAATGAAGGAAAAAACAATAGCACAAGTGGTTGTAACTGCAGAAATAAAGATCAATGCCCACTCGGTGGGCAATGTTTGACAAACAACATCATATATAAAGCAACTATTTCGACAAACAACACTAATGACACTAAGTATTACATAGGCATGACAGCAAACAGTTTTAAGGAGCGATACAGAAACCACACCAAATCTTTTTAACACAAAAAATATTCAAACGAAACCGAACAAACACATATGGAATTTGAAAAACAAAAGACAAAATTTTAACATTAATTGGTCAATTTTAAAACGGTCAGCAGCATACTCAGGGAGATCTAACCGATGTAATTTATGTTTGGAAGAAAAACTTTGCATTATGAAATCCGAAAAATCCACTTTACTTAACAAAAAACAAGAAATCCTTTCAACATGTCGGCACAAAAACAAGTTTAAGATAAAGAACGTAGGTGCAGGCAAGAACAAAGGTAGGAATGTAGGTAGCGCACCATCGACCCGCACACCGCCATCAACCCACACACCGCCATCAACCCACACACCCAGAAGCGTGCAATCAACCCACACACCCATTAGCAATGACGTAAGCAACTCAACCTATTTAAGACAGCGCCGAATCGAAAATCTTCAGCCGCCTGAAGATCGCCCAGCGTGAAACTGACAATAGCGACCATCAACATTTGAGGTAAGCCCACTTATAGTATATATATATATATATATATATATATATATAATATATATATATACAAAGTATGAAGTATAGTTTTACCTTAAAGTCTTCGCTACCAGAGGTTTCACCCTAAACGGGATCATCAGGCGACTGAAAAATATCGGTTAGTGGGCTGCTTAAATGCGTTAGTTGGGGCGTGGGTGTGGGCGTCGAAACGTCCGGCGCATTCATTTGGAGCGTGGGTGTGGGCGTCGAAACGTTGCGCGCATTCCTTTGATTGTTTAGGTTGATGATCCGAAATCTATTTTTGTGCCGACACGTCGAAACTATTTCTGATCTTTTGTTTAGTAAGAGTTGTTTGTCTGCCTTCATGATGAAAAGTTTTTCGTCCAAACATAAATTGCATCTTTTTGATCCTCCCGTGTAAGAAATTGAGTGTTTTAGTATAGACCAGGTTATGTCGAAACTTTGTTTTTTTTCTTTTAGATTCCAAATGTATTTCGAAAGTTCCGTCTAATTTGAATACTTTTTATTCTGGAAAGATTTAGTATGGTTACGATACCGCTCTTAGTCAAGATTAGCTATAGTTGCATGAACAACGTCAAGTCTATTATCACGAAACATAATTCACGCACAATCAGGAAAAGCAAGCCACGAAGCATAGTTACAAGCAGTTGCAATTGCAGGATTAAGGACAATTGCCCCCTACGTGGGCAATGCATGACAAACAACATAGTATACAAGGCATCTATTTCCATAAGCAACACGAACATCACTAAGCAATACATTGGCATGACAGCAAGCACATTTAAAGAGCGATATCGTAACCATACTAAATCTTTCCAGAATAAAAAGTATTCAAATGAGACGGAACTTTCGAAATACATTTGGAATCTAAATGTAAAAAAAACAAAGTTTCGACATAACCTGGTCTATACTAAAACACTCCATTTCTTACACGGGAGGATCAAAAAGATGCAATTTATGTTTGGACGAAAAACTTTTCATCATGAAGGCAGACAAACAACTCTTACTAAACAAAAGATCAGAAATAGTTTCGACGTGTCGGCACAAAAATAGATTTCGGATCATCAACCTAAACAATCAAAGGAATGCGCGCAACGTTTCGACGCCGACACCCACGCTCCAAATGAATGCGCCGGACGTTTCGACGCCCACACCCACGCCCCAACTAACGCATTTAAGCAGCCCACTAACCGATATTTTTCAGTCGCCTGATGATCCCGTTTAGGGTGAAACCTCTGGTAGCGAAGACTTTAAGGTAAAACTATACTTCATACTTTGTATTTTGCTCTATCTATATATGGTATTGAGCACTCTCTAACATTTCGTGAACCAAAACTCACTTATATATATATATATATATATATATATATATATATATATATATATATATATATATGCAGTTGCCTTTTATATATTGTAACTAGTTATACGAGGACCCCTCTGTAAAATACTTTAGGGTGATTTTGTCATCCTCAATAAAGATGCCTATTATTAGCCAGTTTCTAAGCCTTTCGTTTCCGCCATGAACTTGGCCGCGTAGTCGGTTTGGGTTCTTGGGAAGACTGGGGAGAGATGGAAAGGAGAAGGCATAGCGACATTCGTAAAAAGGTCCTGTCCAGAATCGTTCTGGCCCTTCGAGTGTTCCTTGGATCTAGCGTAGCGACAGTATATTATTATATAAAAAGCATAGGCGATCGAAAGAAGGAAATTATGGAATATGTTCCAATTGGAGCTCGAAATGAAAATTTAACTGTTTGACTTTCAACTTTTGGCGGTTGCAAAAGGAAAGCTAGTGATAAGAAAGCTAGGCTAGTGAAACTTCGTCGATCCGAGGTGAACAGGCTTGTATTATTTTATGCAGATGGAAATAGTAAGTGTCGGGAAACACTTAGGCATCATAACATCACAATTCTTTCTCAATAAACAATCAAGCTGTAAAGTGAAATTGTTTACGAATTTTGCTAGGCCTTCCCCAGCGGGTCCGTTCGGATCACTTCCAAAACCTATCAACCGAGGAAGGCCTAGAAACTAGGCTAGCTTATTATTATTATTATTATTATTATTATTATTATTATTATTATTATTATTATTATTATTATTATTATTATTATTATTATTATTATTATTATTATTATTATTATTATTATTATTATTATTATTGTTAATGGTCAGAGTTTTCCAGTGTTAAGAAAAGGAATAAATCTTCCCAAAAGTGACGCAAAATGGTCAACGGCTAACACCTATTTCAAATTTGCGCTTCAATTAGATGCACCAATCAGAGTACAAGATCTAAATGCAAGCATAACGCAACTTAATAATGTGGTATACAATTATTTTGCTGATAACTTTGGTCATGTTGAGAAGATACCGGATAAAGCCCTGGTGAATAAGTATAAAGATCAAACAGTAAAGGACTTAAAGAAATCTCTAAAACAATTAAAACTCTCAAACGCTGATCCTCATGAAATTAAATACGTATCTCGCACATTGCGTGACAAGCTTCGTAATGCTAGTCAAAACAATACCAACGAGACAACTCAAAATCAAGACAAGACGTTCAATCACGACAACTACATTGGTAGACATTTTTGGGGCTACGTTAAAAATGTCCTGAATAACAACAATTCTTTACTTCCATCATTTACTATGACAGAATGCCTAACCTATTTCAACAAAACTCTAAATTCAATTAATCCAAGTAAACTGTTTTATATTCCCAGCTGGATTCCAAAGCTATCTGATCCTGTCGTCAATTTTGACCTTGAACCCCCAACCTATCGTCAAATTACAAATATTATTCGCAGGATGAAAGCGTCTGGTTCTCCTTGTCCCCTTGATCAACTTTCAATTATTTGCTTTAAACGATGTCCATTTTTACGCACTTATCTAACCGAAATAATACGTAGCGTCTGGTCTTCTAAATCTGTACCTGCTGAATGGAAAATAGCATGTTCTATACTTATCCATAAAAAAGGCAACACAAATGACCCATCCAATTTCCGTCCTATTACTCTAGAAACCATACCATTAAAAGTGTTTACTTCATGTCTCCGCAATGCTATGTTCTCCTTCCTAACGGCTAATAACCTTATTGAACATAAGATTCAAAAAGGCTTCACACCTAATCTGGCTGGCACTTTGGAACACACTGCTCAAATGACAAATATTATTAACCAAGCGAGAATAAAACAACGTTCTCTTGTCATCACCCTACTTGACCTCAAAAATGCCTTTGGTGAAGTCCATCATAACCTGATTCAATCTGTCCTCGATTATCATCACATTCCCAATCACATCAGTGAAACTATAAAGAGCTTGTATACTGACTTCAATACTGCAATTATAACATCAGAATTCTCTACTCCATTCATAACTGTTGGCCGCGGAGTGCTTCAAGGAGACTGTCTTAGTCCACTACTTTTCAATATGTGCTTAAATACATTTATTCAACACATAAAAGCTGATAAATACCGGCAATTTGGTTTCATCACAACATTTTTAAACCCAATCCATTGGTTCCAGTTTGCCGATGATGCTGCGGTAATAAGTGGTCAAGATTCAGAAAATCAACATCTTTTAAATCGTTTCTCGATCTGGTGTCAATGGTCCAACATGATTGTTAGAGTTGATAAGTGTGGTACATTTGGTATTAAGAAAAGTCTAACAAAATCAATTCAATATTTACCAAAACTTCTGATTAACAATAAATTGATACCTGCCACTAAAATTGGAGACTCGTTCCGATACTTAGGAAAATACTTTGACTTCAGTATGTCCAACAAAGAGCACAAACAAGAGCTAATCACTCTCCTTGAAGATGTTATGTCTAAAATTGATCTTAAACTCTACACCCGAAAAACAAACTTCTACTTTATAGTCGTTACCTCTTATCCAAATTCTCCTGGCATTTTACCGTTGCTACCTTATCAAAAACCTGGGTCTCTGACAACATGGATTCAAAAGTTAACAAATACATACGTAATTGGCTTGAAATACCTGTATCAGGAACTTTAAGTAATGTATACCTTACCAGTAACAAGTTTGGTCTAAATATCTACCCTCCATCTATCAAGTTTACTCAGTGCCAAACAGTTCTTCGTAACGCCTTAAGAAACTCTCCAAATGATTCCATAAAAGATCTCTGGAAATCAACATGTGCCCATACAAACATTCAATATGACGTTTACACCTCGACAAAGGAAGTTCTTAAAAGTTTAAACTCCGGACAAGAGAACAAACTTCAGAAACATCTGGTTCTCCAAGGCGCCTTCTTCTCTAACGTCATCAAGTTCTCACTGTCGAAACTAAACAGCATATGGTCTAAATCTCAATCAAACTTACCAAAGAACATTTATAACTTTACCAACCGTTACATCAATAACTCTCTTCCCACACGCAAAAACCTTACTAAATGGGGAATAATGTCGAACTCTGATTGCTCCTTCTGCTTAAACCCTGAAACCCTCCTACATGTAGTTGCTGGATGCCAATCGTACCTTCCACGATTTACATGGAGACATGACTCTGTTCTCAACTTTATTGCAAAAACGCTACAACCTGTCAACAACTCTAATCTCTTCGTTGATCTTCCTGGATATAAGAGCCCATCAATAATAACTGGTGAAACGTATCGCCCAGATGTGCTTCTTTCCATTTCCACTGATTGTCTCTATATCCTTGAACTCTCCGTCGGATATGAATCTAATCTCCAAACTAACGTTGATCGCAAAAGAGCAAGATACAGGGATGTAATTACACAGCAAAAGGAACATTTTAAAACTGTCAAATTTGTAAATTTATCAATCAGTTCCTTAGGTGTTTTCTCAAAAGAATGTCGTACCTTTTTGGAGATGTTAAACGATCTAGGTCTTGATAAAAATCACCAAAATTTTTGTATTAAGAAAATAATGTCTATCGCCATTAGAACAACATACTATATATTTTGTTGTAGAAACAAGGCTTGGACAAATCCGGACTTAATGAACATTTGAAGATACATTTTAAATTCAAATTTTTCTATATAGTTGTAAACAATAAATAGGTTCAAGTAGTCAATTATAAATTACCTTAATTAGTGAGATTTATAATTGTATATATATATATAAAGTATTTCAATAAAGTTTCCATTACTTTTATTTCCATGTATATAGCATCAGTTCAAATAGTCAAAGGTAAACTACCTGTAAAAGCGAGGTTTATCATTGTAATTTCTACGTTTAATGATCAATAAATAAAGTTTACATTATTATTATTATTGTTATTGTTATTGTTATTATTATTATTATTATTATTATTATTATTATTATTATTATTATTATTATTATTATTATTATTATTATTATTATTATTATTATTATTATCCCCGAGCCCGGGCGTAGGGCCGAAGGCCCGGAGCCCGGTGAGGGTGCTAATCTCGACATGCGTGTAGTCCACTTTACACGCGTGTAGAAAAAGCGAGGGAGACGAAATCTGCGAAATAGTTTATATATATATGTATATATATATATATATATATATATATATATGTTTGGTACGGTGTCACGCGGTAAGAATAGTTGGACACTGGTGACTAGCGACGAAAACTATAAACTCTCAAAGAAATAGTATTTTTCTTTCGTTTATTTAAACGAAACGAAATGGAGCACGAAGAAAAGAAGGATACAAACAACCCGTTTAATATATCTTGAAGGTAAACAAAAACTCGATCTGCAGTGCAGTCACGATCGGAAATGGCGGCTGTCGATGCTCGCGAAATACGGGCTGACCCGTATTAGCTACGCATGCGTAGAACGAATATCTTGCATGTAAACGTCACAGAATAAGGATTGACCAGAAGTCAACACCGCGGAAAAACGTCTGCGCATGCGCGTGATTCGAGCACATTGCACGCGTCAAATTTGTTCTCAAAGATGGCGGTTGAGGAAGTTTACTCGGTTTCGGTGTGTGAATTTGGCGTTTGCCTTGTGTTTTGTTGGATAACTTTTTTTGCGTAGCATGCATAATTTTTGCGTTGACTATATTTAAGGGCGTAATGATTTACTCTACAATTTAAGCATGTGCAAATGCTTAACTCTTTGATAGTTTGCTTAACTCTTGTGTCTCAAATTCGGTATTCGACAATTTTTCAAGAAATGTTCGCACGCCTCCCGGTCTAAAACGACAATTTTTAATTTAAATCCTGTTTCTTTTTATATTTTAAATGTTAGAAAACTTTTTATTAATGTCCAAACTACCCGTCTAGTGTATTTCTTTGTTTGTTTCACTTACCTTGAATAATTAAAAGCCATGTTTTTGTTTACGAAGATGGGATTTAAATTCCCCGCCATTTTTTCTAGTACACGCGCATGCGCAGACGTTTTTCCGCGGTGTTCCAGAAGTCCGACTCGCGGAAAAAAGTGTCCCATTATTTTTATGCGCATGCGCCAGTCGGCCATTTTGAAAGTAAGTGTCCCCGGGAAAATAGCCTTCTCGTCCTTGCGACCCTCGGGCTCCTGTAATCAATTACTCTTGGCCGTCTTGTGACCTTTTAATTAACTTCATATTATTATCTACATATATAAATAATATTTAGTGAAGTAAATAAGTAATTTACTTTAGAAAACGATTCTTTGGATATGAAATTCTTTGACCACGGGGTTATTAAAACTTCAGTACGCAGATACTACGGGTAAAAGTCCGTGGCAAAAAAGTCCTGCACTCACGAAGCTGTCGGCATAATCCAGAATTGTATAAACTCCACATTTGTTTATAGAAGAAGATAGCTAAAATTTTCGGAACTACGCATTGTTGAAATACATCGGTTACGTATGTTGTTAGAAATTTTATCATCTTTCATTCGGTATATAGTTCAAATCATAGTGTTACCTGTAACTTTTTAAAATGTTCAAAATGTTCTCACTGTTGACCATAAAAGTTTTAATATTTTTTAATATGTTGAAAAGGTGTGATCACTAATTTGCAGCAAAAACGTTTTCATCTTCAACTTGAAATCTGCAAACTTTTCCACTCCTTTCATATTTGAATTAGCTTTTGTTTAAGAAATATCTGAGGTTCATACCAGAAGTCTTTCTGAGGTTATAGCAAACACCAAAACAGCAAAAGGTAAAACAAACTTAAGAAATTCATCCATTTCAGACGGTCCAGATCAAAATAATGTTTTTTTATTCTTTAAGATACTTCCCAGCGAGAAAATTAAAAGTTCTGACATGAATGGCACTTCACAGTATCCTATGTTTAATATGTTGTTCAGGGCTGTGCGTTTAGTATTTAAAAACAATATCCAAAATTCTATAACACTTGTGAGGAGTCCATTTCCCATCATATAATTCTTATTTTACGAACAATGGTGTGCACATTTTGAACATTTTAAAAAGTTACAGGTAACACTAAAGTTTGAACTATACACCGAATGAAAGCTTATAAAATTTCTAACAACATACGTACTCGATGTACTGCAACAATGCGTAGTTCCGAAATTTTTAGCCATCTTTTTCTATAAACAAATGTGTCGGCATAATCGAGAAGTGTAAAACCCGCTTCATGAGTGCAGGACTTTTTTGCCACGGACTCTTACCCGTAGCATCTGCGTACTGAAGTTTTAATAACCTTGTGGTCAAAGAATTTTATTTCCAAAGAACCGTTTTCTAAAGTAAATTACTTATTTACTTAACTAAATATTATTTATATATATAGACAACAATATAAATTTAATTAAAAGGTCACAAGAAGGCCAAGAGTAATTGAATACAGGAGCCCGAGGGTCGCAAGGACGAGAGGGCTAATTTCCCGGGGGCACTTACTTTCAAAATGGCGCCGGAATCGCAGGCCGACATTTCGCGAGGACGCTTACATCAAAGGTGCCGACGCTGAGTTGGACTTCTGGTTGATCCTTATTCTGTGTAAACGTCGTCAATGCACGGCCGACCCCCTGCACACTTCAGCGAGAACACCCCGAGCTCAAAGTCAAAGATCTCCGCTCAAAATCGTCGCTCGACCATAATTCTTCCACGAGCGCATAGCACGAATGTTGGGCTTGCCATAGAATACGGTTTGTTGACAACTCGTGGAATTTTCGCGATGTACGAAGCCATTACCCTTCTCAAATTCATCAGTTTCAAATGTCATCAGAACTCACTTGAGCCAGCACGCACGTGGACTGCGAACTGCCCCTAAACAATATACAGCTTCCCTTTGCTCGTCCAAACAATAAATCAGCTTAACTAAAGCTAACTTAAAACACTATGTAGACGTGATGGTTTCCATTGGCATTGCATGCACCTTTTATTATTAAATATTCATGGCCTTTGACGATTTTTTTGGCTGTATTTCCAAATTTTCGACTGAAACGTTGTCTGTTTAATACTTCTTTCCAGAATCCGATTCTACCGAATTGTTTTTATCTCGGACTCTATTGTAAATGTCATTTTTGAGCTGTTGACTTTTAATTCTGCCTTTGCAAAACATGTATGCATAGGAAGCCATTTAAAGCTTGTTAAAAATAACCCCTTTTGAAACCTCCCAAAAAACATATTTTGTACAACCAGAATTTAATAATGAAATGTAAGTTTTGCTTTGATATGTTAAATCAGTTTAGTCATCTTATCCATAAATTATAGAATTATCTTGATCAGGATTATCATTTGTTTTTATATCTGTTTGTTTTTATATATTGGCTGTATATCAGGTGTGCTTATTTTAATCAGGGTGGGTGGGTGGGGGGTCTTTCAAAAAAGCATTTAATAAAAGCGGGCGAGGGGTTGTTGCATTCATGTATTTCTAGTTATTAACTATACAAGCATTCCAACAAAGATTCAAGTGACTATCAGTATCGAACTACGAAAAATATCAGTTATGTCATGTTGTATAGTCAATAGTATACATAGATCAAGAATTTTGAGAGTATGACGTGAAAATACCCTTCCGCTGACCGGTGCAAGCGTACCTGTAAACTCGAATTTTAATGACCGCCGTGAAATTTGTGAAAAGAAGCTCAAAATTTGAAGACTTATATTTATTTATTATTTGGCTTTATTATTAAGTGAGTTTACTTATTTGGTGCTAAACTTTAGTTTTATGGAAAAAATCGACACCCAATATTTCATACTGTGGTACCACTTTAAAGGTATATGTATAAACTATAAAATTACAAATTTTGTTATGAGCATCCAATCAGATGTGGTGTATAAATTTTCTCATTCATCATTTGCTCAAAATTGCTCAAACAATGTTTAAATTTAAATAAGCTGAATTTCTGACTGTATTTTCTTATTTTATTTTGAAAATATCAAGTTTGGTGAGTTGGTAAAACAACAAGTTAAACAAATGGTCTAAACAAACAGTACGAAACAACTGACTATTGAATTAGTAAATAGAATAGAATTGCTAAGTAAATATTTCAAAATATTTTTGGAATTTACTTACTGTTACATGTACCAAACTAGCCAGTAATAATAATAATAATAATAAAAATAATAATAATAATAATAATAATAATAATAATAATAATAATAACAATAATAATATATACACGATAAGCATTAGCTCATGTGGTTGTGTATTTACATGTATAACTGAAAACTAAATACCTTACAAAAATATAAAATATAGGTACTACATTTTATTATACATGTAATAATTTTATTGGGCATAAAATGAATAATTTTCTACCAGTTTTAACAGCTCTACAAAATCATTATTGGTTTGTTGTTTACGAAATTGTATACTTTTCTTGTCAAAACTTTGGAGCAAAGATTGTTTTGATGAAAAATGTTGCATTTTTCTGCCAAGTTATGAGTTATGTACTGTATTTGTTGCAGTGAAATACACACCGACGTGGAGGTGGCACTGTTCAAGATACTGTTTACCGTATACTGACTTTGATTTTTTCTAAATAGACAATAAAATTATTATTATAGTAGCACTACAGTTGATGTCCTTGGTCATATGTTTTTGGCAAATTTTAACCCCCACCTTCGGCTCAGGCTAAAATGAGCCTGAATTGGGCGAAAAACATATTTATGCCTGCAAACATCAACTCTATTGTTATATTATAATATCCTATTCTACTAAATATCTTACAACTATACTGTAGTCTATAATTACAATTTCTTTATCACACGCTTAAATCCGGGCATGAGATTTGCAGTATCCCGAGGATACCAGATTTTAAGTTTGGATACTGGGCATCATAAGCTCAGTATCCCATGGGGATACCATGAAAATTGGGATAGTGAACAATTGTTGAGCAGCTATCCCAATTAATTGTTGTCGTTCTTTGCATCTTGTCTGCAAATGTTGGCGGAAAATTTGACGAACTCTATTCTCATTCCCAGTGCACACCAGGGTTAAATGATAAGCATACATGTACATGAAGTAGTACAGCAACAAGGACCCATTGCTGGACAAAATGAGCACAGGCTCTGGGAACAAGATTACAATATTCTGTGTATTTTTTTTATCTCGTGTTATTCATTGTTAGTACAGTCACACTACATAGTCCTATATTTGATGGATTTTGACAATGCCATGGACACTTTACAATTATGTTCAAGACGTAAATAAACTAAAGTATTAACACTCTTATCGATGTGCTATTGTACAGCTATAGCATACAGTACACTAGTGTAGTATGAATAATGTTGTCAGCCAGACTGGAAAGTTTGTAAAATGTGCAATGGAGATTCTTATATTTCTTACAGTATATGCAGGCAATTGTCAGCCTGAAACTGTGCACAGAGATCTCTGTTGCACGGCACAAACTTTCCAGTCTATTGTTGTGTTAAGTAAAAGTCAACCTTGTTTGGATACTGCTTATTGGAATATCTAGTATCCAAATGTGGGATACTAATTTTCAAGGAGGGATGCCAGATTTTAAGTGCTAGTATCTCATGTCTCATGCCCTGCTTATACACTGTTGGTGTTATATGTATAGTGATGCACATTGCATTGTCAATTGAATGATGCTACTTCATATAACCTGAAGAAACTTAAGACTGATAAAGCATGTGGACCAGATAAAGTTGCACCCAAACTATTAAAGTATGCCAGGGATGCTTTAATTTCAATAGTTTGGGTGACTTTATCCTTACAGTGAGGACAGTACACTAGCTCTTTAATTAGTGACCTTTGTTCACATGACTTACCAAATCACGGGCTAAGTCAAATCTGGCATCACATTGTAAACATATGTATTCCATCCCAGTTGGTTCAGTGGCTTCCAGTTCATGGATTAACAAATGTCTATCAAATATTTCACTACAAAATGTTCCATTGCAGAAACCACATTTGAAGGTTTTTTCTTTTGTACAAGTTCTTTGGTGTGATAGTAAGTCACTTGATTGTCTAAATGTCTTGTCACAAACATCACATTTAAAAGGCTTCTCTCCAGTATGTGTTCTTTTGTGATATACTAAGTTACCCGAATGGAAAAATGTCTTGTCACATATATCACACTTGAATGGTTTCTCCTTGGTATGTGTTTTTTTATGAACTACCAAGTGATCTGACCTAGAAAATGTCTTCTCACAGATATCACATTTGAATGGTTTCTCTCCAGTATGTGTTCTTTTATGAACTAGTAAGTTACTTGAACTAGAAAATGTCTTCTCACAGACATCACATTTGAATGGTTTCTCTCCAGTATGTGTTCTTTTATGAACTACCAAGTGACTTGATTGGCAAAATGTCTTGTCACAGACTTTACATTTGAATGGTTTCTCTCCAGTATGTGTTCTTTTATGAACTAGTAAGTGACCTGACTGAGAAAATGTCTTCTCACAGATATCACACTTAAATGGTTTCTCTTCGGAATGTTTTAACATATGACATCTTAAACTTGATGAATAACCAAATGTCTTGTTGCAGACAGAACAGCTATAGGACTTTTCACTCCTAATAGGATTCCCCTTAGCTTTGTCAGATTTTCCAGTCATGGTAGAGGTCGATCTCTTCACTTTATTAACTGTTATTACTTCCTTGACGTGATCCCTACCTGAGTTTGAACAAAACTATACGAATTAGTCAGATATCCAGCATGAATTTTGCTGCAATCTGATTCTGATTTATGCCAGGCTCAGAGCCCGCGATCCCTTAGGTTAGTTAATACTTCAAGTACCACAAATACTCTGGCCTTCTGTTCATTATGACAACCCGCTACCAGTGAACTCGGAACGCTAACGTCCAGTCATTCGGGGGGCAAAAAGTGAGGCAAAAAGTTCCAGGCCCTTGCGCGGTTTGCAGGTAGGATTCAGTCTCCCACAAAAATTTTTTTTTTACACGGTCACCGGTCTTGAGCGAAGACTCGAAATTAAGGTTTGAAAAATTGTTTATTGAATCATTTTATCACGCTTTGCTAAACGTGCATTTTAAATTTTAATTGGTTGTGCTATGCTGCCGAACTAATTATGCAGTGATTGTCTATTTGTTGCTATAGTAATAAAAGTCATTGTCTTTACAAAACGTGCACAAAGTTTGTCAGTGAAGAAATTAAATCAAATTTTCGTTATATTATAAACCATATATATTAGAGTTTCGTCACTCCAAAGAAGATACAAAAAATCAACACAAACTTTGTATAGAATATGCCGTTTAGGTTAGTACCAGTTTCATCAGTGTCCTTTTGAGTTTAAAAAGCATTCCGCATTCGTACCGAAAACAACAACTAGCCATGAGTAAACGTGAAAAATAAACAATCTAGTTCATGTCAGTTATTTCTTAAAATATCATAATGCCGTTTAACACATTCGAACAAAGAATAAAGGAGCAGAAATAAGAAAATGACATTGGATATCAAGTATCAATACGTCTTCAAACTTACTCGTATAACAATAGCTTTCTCACTCTTGTTCCCACCTTTTCAGCTGGCTGTTTTCATCATAGCCAGCAAAAGGCGTCTGTTTTCTCAGCCTATTTTCATCCTGAGACCCGAGCTTAATTTACTGTATAATTTCGGACTGCTATACAGTAAATAAAACAACAACAGCACTGCACAACAATGGGAAACCATTAAATGCACGTTTAGTCTGACAAAATAATTTGATAAATAATTTTTTCAAACCTTTTCGAGCCTTCGCAGTTCGCTCAAGACGAGCGGCCGTGTAAAAAACATTTTGTGGGAGACTGAATCGTACCTGCAAATCGCGCAGGGGCCTGGAACTTTTTGCCTCACTTTTTGGTTCTTCGTTAGCGTTCCAGGTATCACATTTTAACTTACATCGTCATCGAGTTCACTGCCCGCTACAACCTCTTTAGGCTTTAGCATCAACTTTTTTTGCGCGAAGCGACTTTTTCTGTTGTAGTTATAAGCTCTGGCCTCTGGACTGGGGCTCAACCGATTAATTAGATATCTACAGTCTACTCAATTCTAACAATAGAAAATCGATTTACCACGAAAAGGGATACCCGCTTTATAAGGTCGCTAATTAAACGCTCTCGGCAGCGGAAAATACTTCATATATACTGCGGGCGCAGATGTGTGATTTTCACAAAGTTCTATATGGCTGAAATATATGACTAACCACTGATCTATATGACTGGATAGTACGGTGGCCCGTAAGGGTCATGGCGCGCCGTTTCGGCCAAAAATGGTCGAGAAAAAAAACGCGTCGAGAATCGGCCAAAAATGGTCGAGAAATTAAAACGTGTCGAGATTTCCGCAAAAACTAGTCGAGAATTAAAAACGTGTCGAGATTTCCGCAAAAACTAGTCGAGAAATAAAAACGTGTATTTGAGATTTCGGCGAAAACAAATCGAGAATATATGTTTTTATTTCTCGACTAGTTTTTGCGTAAATCTCGACGCGTTATTATTCCTCGACCATTTTTGGCCCATTCTCGACGCGTTTTTTTTTTCTCGACCATTTTTGGCCGAAACGGCGCGCCATAGTCACCTCTTCTCCACACAAACACGTCTCTTCTCCGTAGACATCGAGCTTCTCCGTGGAAGTGTGACGTTTCTCCGCGAAAATGTGACGCTTCTTTAAATAATTATGTACAAATTCTGCGATAATACATGGGTATTCTGCGTTTATGTATCACTTATCTGTATACACATAAGCCTTCTTCGTGCAAATGAGCGCTTTCGGCGGAAAGACGAGCACCTTCTCCACAGATATACGATACTCTTCTGTGGAGGCACGACGCTTCTCCATGTAAACACGCGCTGTTTCTGTCGACAACTCAAGTCCATCTGCTGAAAGGCGAGCCTTCTCCATACAAACGTGCGCCTTCTCTGTAGAAATGAACACCTTCTGCATAAATATTTAATTCACACCCTCCGGAAAACACCCGGCAAATTTTCTTTTTGGTGGTCCGGGGGGTGCAAGATTTCGCTGAAACACTAGTACCATGTTGTTAATGTCAAAACATGTCATCTTCTTAAGTGTTTTATCCTATCTCTGGTCAAAAGATTTGTGGAAAAAATGTCGTCGGTACTTCAACCTCAAGAGTTTCGTTTCAAATGTCACAGAAAATTGTAGACTTAACTAGTTCTAAATCTCCATGCACGTAGTTTAGTTTCGTGCGCAATAATGAAGTGTTGTTGTCACTGTGGGGAACACTGATAACGCGAATTTTTGCCCTAACCGTGGAAGGAAGCTTCTGAATAGTAAGTATAGCTTAAAACATTTTTCAGTGAGCTTAATAGCATTTGTTAGTCGTAATATATAAGTCGACAAAGGTATCAGATACCACGTGTCGTGAGTTAAACGTGAAATAACGAGAATCTAGAATCTCCTTCCCTTGCTCCCTCTAGTCTCTAGTCTATCACTGTTATTTTGTAAAATTTGAACAAGATCTTGGTAATGGTTCAGGTATATGTTAATAAAATAGATAGACGAGCGTAGAAAGACTACAGTCAAACCTGCATGTATTCGGTAGTTTTCAAACTTCCAAATTAAATCCCACATAAGTTATTAAATGTAATTTGATGTAAAAAGACATAAAATGAAAAATTCTTGAGTTGTGCGGACAAAATTTTCTTGATCATTCTGAATTTAATCGTGCTGCTGACAGACAGATTATAGAGATTTAATAGATAAATCTATGAAATGTTTAATGAGTCTTTCCGCTCGAAACGTCAGTATTTCGTTTATAAAATTCTCGGCAGTATCCATCTTTTCGATTTGTTACGCATTGTCACATTAGCGTTTTAGGAAAAGATGAACTCTTTTCCGGTCAAGAAGAGTCTTTACTGTCTTCAATTCTTACATAAAATCATAAAAAAACTTTTCCGTACAAAGCGTGCTCCACTTCCATAAATTTTCCGCCATTTTGTTTTCCACGAAAAAAAACCATGTGACCTCCACGCAAAAATCACGATAGGTGTCACATGTTATGAATAGCCTTTGCTGATTGGTTC
Source organism: Paragorgia papillata (assembly GCA_035771165.1). NCBI lineage: Eukaryota > Metazoa > Cnidaria > Anthozoa > Scleralcyonacea > Coralliidae > Paragorgia > Paragorgia papillata. The sequence goes on from JAWNZC010000234.1 coordinate 3,685,042, forward strand.
TCGCGAGATCTAAAAATAACTTGGGTGGGACTTGACCCATTACTACATATTCCCTCTTTTGCCTTTTTGCTCTCTTGATACTCTCTGTACAATTATCTAATTTTTCTTTGAGACCGTGTTGGACATCCAGGAGACCTGGGTACGACACTAAAAATTATCCGATGGCTTCCGCTTAATACATGTTACCATTGTTAGGAATTTCAACAAATATAGAATAATAGTACCCATGTTTTTACCTCCCCCCCCCCCACCCCCCTCCTTAAACACCCGTAAACGGTTTTTTTATCGCGATTGAGAAACTGAAATATCTCTGGAAATCAGGTCGGGTTTGTAAATTTTATTAAGTGTTTAAATTTTGTTTTAAGATCTAGCGAGTTCTGCTGGAAGTCCAGCTCCGGCAGCTGAAGAAATAAAAACGAACGAACCAGAAAAAGGAAAGGAAAACACAGTCACTTACAGATAATTTCGTAAAAGAAAAGAGTCAAGCAGGACAACGACATTGAGGCCGACTGCGTCTGCGTCCAAAAAGGCAAAATTAACGAAAAGCAAGGCAGCTGACAAAGCAAAAATTCAAGTTGGCATCAAGTACTGCGACGAAGAAGGGCACCTGAAACTACTGAAAGGAAGGACACTGCCGATAGCTGTAAATCCTGACATTGACGCACGTGGCCTCCTTGAAGAATCTGTGGTAAAACATAGCCTGCGTAGCCGGCGCTGGGGTGATTGGGGAAAGGAGCGCCTTCGATCAGGCGCCCATTGTTATTTTTCGTGCCGCCCGGCGCCAATTAAAACAGTGTATTTTTGGAAGTTGTCAATACTAAATAGCTTAATTAATTTGGAAGTTGATCGAATATTTACTCCGTTTAAAAAACACGTATCTAGAATTAACTAAAATAGCAGTTATGAATTAGCATGTGTATCAAAGTGCTTTCTTGATTCAGGAATTTGTGTGGTATATGTTCGCTGTGTCAGCGTTAGCCTGCGAGCCGGCTCTTGGGTAGTCTCCTTCGCAGACGTTCTTATGGCTCGCTATCTCTTGGGTAGTAACCGGTTGTCAAAAGCGACCAATCACAAACCAGACGCGCAATGTAAACAAAGAAAACGGTTTTACTTCCTCGCCAGACTAATACGGTAATGAAATATTATTTGGAACAATGGTTCGCACATTTTGGACAGTATAACAAGTTTCATAAAACGCAGAATCTTGAACTCTACATCAAATGAAAGCTCATTCAACATATAACAACATACGTACACAATATATTTCAACGATGCGTAGTTCTGAAATTACTAGTTATCTTGTTCCACAAATGACAAGATAATGATATGCCGTATAGCCGCCGTGCCACTTCGCTACGTCCTGTCTGACTTTTTCCTATCTCTATATATTTTCACATATCGAGTGGAAGAACTGAAAAGAAGGAGCCGGAGTCTTTCAGACTTTAACTTTGCCTGGCCATAGGAACTTCAGTCATATAAATAACTAGAAATACATGAACGCAATAACCCCTCGCCCGCTTTTACATTCGGGTCTATCGATCTGGGTCTATCCTAATAATATGATTTTAAAACGGTTCGTTCAACCCTTGATAAATGGTCAAAGATATTAAAACTATTTACCTGATGGAAATATCTTTCAGACACAAATGCACTTAATATTTTACAAATTACCAAGCAGTCTATTAATATATGGTTGTACGTCAACAACCAGCATCTCGTCCAATCAGTAAGCTGCGTCCCAATTTCGAACGCTACTACGCAAAAAACAATACTACGCGTGCAGGCTCTCCTTCTCCTCCTCTCCCCAATCCCCCAAAGGAGAGCCGGCTCGCAGGCTATATTGCATGTAGATAATTTGCTATTAAATTTCAAGATAAGTTTTTTGTGACAATTACGTAGCCAATCATTGATCAGGAAATCCGCGCGGTTGGACTCAAGTCATTGAAACACCCGGTGTCAACTGTCACTGACTTCCCTCTCTTTCTCCGGCGAAGACTGTTCGTCAACATAACGCGGAGGTTATCATTTAGTCTAATTTCTCGTTCCTGGTGGTTGGCAATCCTTTTATAATGGCGGTGGATCATCCCGTGGATGTCAAATCCTGGTTGACAGAAGTGGGATTTGAGAAATATAGTCAGATATTTGAAGGTACGTTTATCCCCCACGAATATTAAACGCTTCAATTGGCTTCAATTGTTTAAAACGTCGTGACTTTATAAATGATTCTATCATTCTAACCAACATTACTCCAATCTAAACCATCGTCAATGTATTCTAGTCTGTAACTATATCATTACTATTTCAATTTTAAACTTACATCTGTCCAGTGAATGACATTTTTAACGCAGTGGTCGCACGCTGCGCGCAGTAATTTAAGGTCTTGATTGCTTTGTGTTTTGAACAGAATCAAGATTACTTATGATATGAGCTTATTGAAACAACTGTGTGTGTATGAACAAATCGAACAAGACTGCCGCGTTCTAAACATTTTTAGTGAAAAACTGTCACTTCGTTTTGAAATCGCCATATTGTCTTGGTCCACAAAGAACGTTGTTCAGTCGTTCTAAATAGAAACAAAGCATTCGAACCGGTTGGGCCAGCGTTCTACACCCTGCCCGTACACCCAGCAGCATACTCAGGGGGGTCTAACCGATGTAATTTATGTTTGGAAGAAAAACTGTGCATTATGAAATCCGAAAAACCCACTTTACTTAACAAAAAATCAGAAATCCTTTCAACATGTCGCCACAAAAACAAGTTTAAGATAAAGAACGTAGGTGTAGGCAAGAACAAAGGTAGGAATGTAGGTAGCGCACCATCGACCCACAAACCCAGAAGCGCGCCATCAACCCACACACCCATTAGCATTGACGTAGGCAACTCCACCTATTTAAGACAGCGCCGAACAGAAAATCTTCAGCCGCCTGAAGATCGCCCAGCGTGAAACTGACAGTAGCGACCATCAACATTTGAGGTAAGCCCACTTATAGTATGTATATATATATATATATATATATATATATATATATATAGTTTTACCTTAAAGTCTTCGCTATGAGTATAGTTTTACCTTAAAGTCTTCGCTATGATCATCCCGTTTAGGGTGAAACCTCTGGTAGCGAAGACTTTAAGGTAAAACTATACTTCATACTTTGTATTTGGCTCTATCTATATATGGAATTGAGGACTCTCTAACATTTCGTGAACCAAAACTCACTATATATATATATATATATATATATATGTACGCTCCTTCACTTAGGTGTTGTTGAGCACTCTGTGAAGTTGCCGTGGGTACCTATTAGCGATAATGCAACGCTCACTACCCTTGTGGAAGTTTGAGCACTCTGGACCCATGCGCACTTCACACTATCTGAATGTACTTCACCGATGCTGTCCCACATGCGGTTGTCACCGACGATCGCATGTGTATAAATCATTGATGAAATTCATTCAGATTGTTCCAAGCTACACTGATGAGCTGTTGTACAGCGAAACACCGTGTCTGTAGATTGAACTATATATATATATCAGGGGCGGCGCGCTAAGGTATTAAAGGTATTAGTCTAATACCTTTTTTTCTCCAGATTGAAATGAATTGTAAAATACTATAATTATTCCAAGAACAGAGACGGATGAAAGAAAACAACATCTTTGTTTTTGATTGTTTGATTTCAATTCCGCAGTACCGTACCGTCCTCGCTGATGCGCGCAACAACCTTAGCGACTTTAGCGACAAGTGTTTGAAAGGCTTAGACCTCAAGGTATTAGAATCTCAAAACTAATACCTTGGCTTGACAAGAAACGCGGATTTTCGGTGTTAAATTTCACCACAGGTGGTACAATATTTATATTTTAAAGTCAGACGCTTTACTATTTCGATTTAAAACTGCTTTTATTTCGCAGCGAGAAGTCTGCAATTCTTTTCACTTCATTACATTAACAATATATAACATCTCAATATATAAATCATCCATGTAGTATCGGCTGTATCGCCTATTTCACAAGGAAAAGCTCCCAACACTGGAGTTCAACACTTCGATAATATGGAAACAAAGAGCAATTATTTATAACAATTTTGAAGCTTTGATATGGTGACTAGAACTTATCTGACGAAAGGAAAACCTTCTTGAATCCATATTTAACAAAAAAAAGGCATAAGTCCTCCTTCAAAGGTAAGAACGATGCGAATATTTGTATATCTAACAACGTAATCCTACAAGGTATTAGTTTTGCGATTCTAATACCTTGGCCGCCTGCGTTCGCATTTCGCAAAACGTTGCGCTGATCATATGTATTGTCGGCGCATCACGCAAGCTACTGTATTCACACGTGCAGCGCATCAGTACCGCTACAATACTATTAGTCACATCACAGTCTCAGACCGTATAATTCCATGGATGTTTCCGTTAATTTGGTCGTGAAGTCATCGAACGGCGTAAAATGCTTAGCATTTAGATCTTCATCTCGCTTGATTTTTTCAAAAAATATCTTCTGTAGAATGCTGGAAATTGCATTTCAGAGCCTCTAGATTTCAAGATTTTTTGGGGGTGCATACCCCCCCAGACCCCCCTACGTTATATACCACAACTAATACCAAAAAATTTACGCTCCGCGCCGCCCCTGATATATATATATATATTATATATATATATATATATATATATATATATATATATATATATATATATATATATATATATATAATGATATCTCTAATTGTAACATTATTTCAGGAGGATGAAAGTTTTCGCCAGGTGGCAAAGGATAGAGAAGGGAACTGTCCTGGAATTCTTGTCAAAGGAAGCATAAAAGATTCTCTTCAGGTGGCCATTGTTGCTGAAAAGCAGGTCATTTGTGAAGTGGATGGAGGAATGGTCGAAGCAACGGCTGGGTTTATGGCTGTTAACTATGTTTTTATGTTTAAGTACGCAGCTTCATTAAACAATTTTTGTTTGCTTTTACAAAAATGTGTGCTGCAAATCCAAGATGGAAAGAAGCTATCAGCTTCTGTTATTTCTTTGGTCAACGAACTAAATGTAGTTGCTGCTGATCTATAGACCATTTTTATACTTTTGTTCTTTTAAGGTCACACACTTTGAAAAATGCTTTAAGGTGGCTCCATATAGTTTGTTGAAAAATGGAAAATACAAGATTGAGAGTCCAAAACACGTGATTAAACAATTCGGGAAAAGAATAAAACTAAATGTTATGCATAGTTAAACAGTCTGACAATCAAAAACTGTTACCAAATAAATAGCAACAGTTGTTGCTATGGCAACAATGACGTTTCAAAATGGCTGCCAATTACCCTTCAAACTAATTTAATTCGAAAAAAACTTTGGTGACCCCCAATTTTTTTTTCATTAAAACTTTTCTTGAAGTATGAGTGATCAATTAGCCGATTTAAAAAAAATTCTGTAGAACGAATAATTTTTTTTCTGGAAAAATCATGTTTGTTAATTTTTAAAAAATTTCGTTCTACAGAATTTTTCTACAGTTATATTTAGTGTTTATATTATTTTCAATATGTATATCTATAGTAATGTACTAATTTACATTATAAGCAGTCATGTTGTTTTAGATATTCAAACTCGAGCTAAAGGCAGGAGATTGTATGGTCAGTTACAACATGAATGCGAATATTGTATTGATTAATAATTATACATCTATATATTTTTGGTTTATATAAGTGTGTCTTAATGAAGTTACTTATTATATTGAAATATGACATCACAAACCACTGTGTACAGTGCATTTGTATAGTATAATTTTTATTTCAAGTTTATGAAGAATTTCGATATGTGTTATTCACACACTCATACTATATACGCAAAGTAAAGTCTTATAGCTGAGTACACAATACCCCTCAATTTTTGGAGTAATGGTTACTTAAATTAAATTACTCATTACTGGAATAATTTCTTGTTTTACTCAAATTAAGGAGTCACTGGGTGCATTTGAGCTGAGTGACTAATACTCATCTTTTTATTAATATTTACTTAATTTTGAGTAATTTCTTATTTTACTCAAAATAAAGAGTGACTGTGGGTGCATTTCAGTCATTGAACTAGCTATAAGAAGACTGGGAACGATAACTCAGGGGGGGGGGGATTTTGAAGCCAGTGCCAGTCCCTTTGCAGGTAGCTCATGTGCTTCAAGTTACTTAATTTTCATCCTGCCATAGTTTGTTTGGGACGATAAGAAATTACTCCAAAACAACGGATTGAAATACATTGTTTTACACGTATGTTTTTAGAAATAGCATTGGCTTCAATTTGATGTATAGTATAAGTTTCCTCGTTATTTTAAACTTTTTAAAATGTAGTAAATGTTCGAACATATTTCGCTGGGAAATAACACTAAGAAACTTGTTGTAGTTTTTCTGAGTTTTGAGCTGAAATACTTGGGCTATATATGAAACTGAAGCTATTGAAAAATGCTATTTGGTATAGAAACTTCAAGACTTTAGCTAAAAGGGAAATAACTAAAATATATAAAAACAACTGCCATTTTGTAACCTACGGCGAACAAAATGGCAGTAGTTTTTATATTTTTAAATTATTTCCCTTTTAGCTAAAGTCTTGAAGTTTCTATACCAAATAGCATTTTTCAATAGCTTCAGTTTCATATACAGCCCAACGTTCAGCGTTAAGTATTTCAACTCAAAACTCAGAAAAACTAACATTTAAAGATTTTTGGCTTCGTCCATTCATAGGGCCTGACTTATGGGGTTAGCGTTCCAGTTTACTTAGAGTTCAATGATTTCAGCTGAGTAAGTATTACTCAATTTTTTGAGTAATGTTTACTCAATTTTTGAGTAATTTCTTGTTTTACTCAAAATAAAGAGTGACTGTGGGTGCATTTGAGCTGAGTAGTTCAAACTCAATTTTTTGAGTAAATTTTACTCACACAATATGAGTAAGTTTACTCACTATTATGTGTCACTGTGGGTGCATTGTTTTACTCAAAATTTTGAGTCCATTCTACTCAGCATTTTTTTGTTTTGCAGTGTGTGTATATATATATATATATATATATATATATATATATTTATAAAATTCATTAATAATTCATGAGGAAAACACAAAGAAAAATCATGCGCGTATCGGATCTATATATGTGATATAGATTCGCTCTAAGTTTCTCGCTGGTTTTTAACGGCTGAGATAAGCTTAATTTTCAAAATTACTACGCCAATGAACGTATCAAGTGATTCTTTTTAGAAGCCATTTAAAAACCTTGCAGTACGGGCTTTATCGGCTCTAAAACGCTCGGCTATCGCCTCGTGTTTTATATCCGATAAAGCCCTCCTGCGCGGTTTATAAATATTACATATATATATACAAACGAGCACGTGTGATGTTTTTCACGGAATGTCGGAAAGTGATCAATACCATAAAGGTAGAGCGAATATAGTATAGTTTAAGTGGGCTTACCTCAACATTTTGAGGTAATGAGGTAAGCCCACTTAAACTATATATATATATATATATATATATATATATATATATATATATATATATATATATATATAATATAAGTAGCAAGTTTGAAAACATATGAATAGAGTGCTCAATACCGAGGTAGAGCGGAATAAGACAAGAGGATAAACTTCGGTTACTTCATTAAAATTTTATTCACTCGCGTCTGGTTCTCGTAGCTAGGAAACTTGACTATTTTACACGGATGACGTCATTACAATAAAATGCGGTTTTGGTTTACAGTGTTATGAATAGTTAGCTTGTTAATTATGTCTGCTTGATTATTGACTGCTTAGTAAGTGTTTTTTTCTATGTCTGCATGTCGATATAAGTTCATTTCTAGTGTTTAGCGAAGATAGTTCCGGATGGCAAATAATAATAAATTTCTCATAAAGGCATAGATTGCATCTCTTGGTCTTGCTGGAATAGGACCTACATTGTTTAATTATTCTCCATTTGATCGAATATGGTGTGTCTGACTCTTTCAAATTCCAAATATATGTACTAAGTTCAGTGGCGTGCTTATGTTGTGGATTTCTGAAACTGCTTGTGTGGTTGTTAAATCTTGTTTAAAAACGGGCCTTCGGTAAGTCCAACGTAGCTTTTCTCTTCCCCGCTATCTTCTCTTTTAACTGTGGCTTGGTAAACAATGCCTGTATACGTGGTTTGGCATTTCTCAGAGAGCGGACAGTTTTCTTTTCGGCGGCAATTACACTCTTTAGCTGTGGCTGGGCTGTTATGGGCTTCTTTGTTAAGGACGGATTTGTTGTGTGCTGAAATAATGTTTTGCATGTTCGGCATGCAGCTATAACTTAACTTCAGCGTGTTTCTGTTGAAAATTTTGCGCAGAGGGTGGTTGTGTGGAAGCATTCGTCTACGGTCCGCAGAAATTTGTGGCCGATGTTGGTGGCAACGTTAGAGCTGTGAGGCGGATTAAACCATGTTACGTTTCTGCTTCTTGGACGCTTGGGTTTTGGTGGTTTTGGGTCGAAATTTAGGTTGTAGTCGTATCCGCTTCTCTTAAGGGCTTCTTGGTACGGTGGGACGGCTGTGTCAAAGGATTGCTTATCCGAAGAGATATTAGATAGCCTTCTGTTGATGGACTCTGGTATACCTCGCAGTATCGATGGTGGATGGTTGCTGTGGCGATTAACGTATTGTGGAATGTTACCGGGTTTAGTGAATGGTTTATATGTTCCGGATCTTAAATGTAGGGTTATATCAAGATAGTCGACACTTTTCTTGCTTGCTTCGATTGTGATCTTTAGATGATGGTCGCTGAAGGTTTTACAAATCTGTTTCTTGATGTTCTCTTTTTCCTTGGGCGTTTTGTTAAATGTGGCTAGTCCGTCATTTCATCTAGCGTAGCGACAGTATATTATATAAAAAGCATAGGCGATCGAAAGAAGGAAATTATGGAATATATTCCAATTGGAGCTCGAAATGAAAATTTAACTGTTTAACTTTCAACTTTTGGCGGTTGCAAAAGGAAAGCTAGTGATAAGAAACCTAGGCTAGTGAAACTTCGTCGATCCGAGTATCCGAGGTGAACAGGCTTGTATTATTTTATGCAGATGGAAATAGTAAGTGTCGGGAAACACTTAGGCATCATAACATCACAATTCTTCGTCAATAAACAATCAAGTTGTAAAGTGAAATTGTTTACGAATTTCGCTAGGCCTTCCCCAGCGGGTCCGTTCGGATCACTTCTAAAACGTGTTAACCGAGGAAGGCCTAGAAACTAGGCTAGCTTATTATTATTATTATTGTTATTGTTATTGTTATTGTTATTGTTATTGTTATTATTATTATTATTATTATTATTGTTATTAACTATACAAGCGTTCCAACAAAGATTCAAGTGACTATCACTATCGAACTACGAAAAATATCAGTTCTGTCATGATGTTGTATAGTCAATAGTATATATAGATCAAGAATTTTGAGAGTATGACGTCAAAATACCCTTCCGCTGAGCGGTGCAAGCGTACCTGTAAACTCGAATTTTAATGACCGCCGTGAAATTTGTGAAAAGAAGCTCAAAATTTGAAGACTTATATTTCTTTATTATTTGGCTTTAATATTAAGTGAGTTTACTTATTTGGTGCTAAACTTTAATTTTATGGAAAAAAATCGGCACCCAATATTTCATACTCTGGTACCACTTTAAAGGTACATGTATAAACTATAAAATTACAAATTTTGTTATAAGCATCCAATCAGACGTGGTGTATACATTTTCTCATTCATCACTTTAAATTTAAATAAGCTGAATTTCTGACTGTATTTTCTTATTTTATTTTGAAAATATCAAGTTTGGTGAGTTGGTAAAACAACAAGTTAAACAAATGGTCTAAACAAACAGTACGAAACAACTAAGTATTGAATTAATAAATAAAATAGAATTGCTAAGTAAATATTTCAAAATATTTTTGGAATTTACTTACTGTTACATGTACCATTAAACTAGGCAGTAATAATAATGATAATAATAATAATAATAATAATAATGGCAACTTTATTTAAATGTTTTTTCTTTTCTACATATACAATTATAAATCTCGCTTATTAAGGTAATTTACAATTGTCTACTTGAATCACAACTAATAATATATAATAACAACTAATGACTATATAATAAGTAGAGAATAATACATGGATGTGCGGAAATATGAAATTTATTTCGAGTGTTGACCAGGATATCTCACGAGTGAGCGAAGCGAACGAGTGACATATCCTGTTCAACACGAGAAATAAATTTCATATTTCCAAGCATCCATGTATTGTTCTGTTTATTATATAAAAAAGTTGTCCTATTGCCTTGCAAAAATTGCATTAAACTATAATGCTGATTCAGCGATAATCGTCACATGTGCGATTATCATAAATAATCGCACATGTGAGATTATCACTTATAATAATGGAAACTTTATTAAATGTTTTTTCTTTTCTACATATACAATTATAAATCTCGCTTATTAAGGTAATTTACAATTGGCTACTTGAATCACAAGTAATAATATATAATAACAACTAATGACTATATAATAAAACATGCAAATTTATATACAAATATTTCAAAAAGCTAATAATTCGGGATTTCCCCATTCCTTATTTCGGCAGCAGAAAATGTAATACGTAGTTCTGATAGCAATAGTCATCATAATAATAATAATAATAATAATAATAATAATAATAATAATAATAATAATAATAATAATAATAATAATAATAATAATAATAATAATAATAATAATAATAATAAAAATAATAATAAGTTAAAGTATGAGAGATAGATAAGGAAAAGTATGAGAGATGTCTATAATGAGACCAAAGTTAGAATAGCTTGCTATATGACATATTCGCAAAGTGAATGGATCAAAGTGGCTTGGAGGCGGGAATGCAAAAAGGAATATTGTTCTATTAAGAGAGAAGCAGAGGAAGCGATGCTAGACATAGGGGTGAGCATTAAGTTCGGTGAAGAGGCGGTATGGCTAAATGGCGAAAGGATGTTTGGGGAGTGGAAAGAGATATGGGGTAAACTGAAAGCCATGTTACAAACCAAGATAGAGGAGATGCGTATAGAACAATATACAAAGAAAACCTTACAAAGTGAAGTGTATAGAGGGATCGAGGAGAAGGGCCATGGATGGCTTGAGTGTAATATGGACTCAAGAAAGACAGCAGCATTAATTCTTATGCAAGAACAGATGGTGGAGACACGTACATGGAAAGCCCTTAGAGGAATGGAGGTGGAATCGGAAATGTGCCGCCTATGCGGGATACAGAGAGAAACAGTACACCATCTGTTATCAGGATGTAAAGTAATAGCTGGGAACGAATATGTACGAAGACATAACGCATTAATGGTGTTGGCTGTAGCATGGGCAAAGCAAGAAGGGTTAATAAATAAGGATGCGGTACGGTACAAAATACAATGGAAAAAAGGAACTGTGTTGGAGGGGAGTGGAACGCGAAGCTCTGTTGGGACTTGGAATATTGTATGCGAAAAACAACTACTGCAAGAAGACCAGATCTAACGTTGGAAGACAATAACAAGAAACAAATATGCTTCGTAGACATGGCATGTCCAGCAGAGATAAACATTGAACATAAACACCAAGAGAAGCTACAGAAATACCAACAACTACCCTTCGAAACTCGTGAAAAACGACGAGAATACAAAGTCCAAATCGTTCCAGTTGTAATTGGGAGTTTAGGTGTAGGTATGGTAAAGGCGAGGAGACAAATTGGAAAGGTAATACGAAACGAAAAAGAAGTTGAACGGATTGGTAACCAAATGCAGAAGACGGTGCTGAACGAAAGTGAATCGACACTACGCAAAATAATATCTGGGATCGTACAAGCAGAGTCACATATAAGTGTGGACATTGTTAGTGAGACTGGCAAAAATATTGGCAGTACTTGTTGTACCTTACTCACAATTATTGTGAGTCAAAGGCCATGGGCCGTAATAATAATAATAATAATAATAATAATAATAATAATAATAATAATAATAATAATAATAATAATAATAATAATAATAATAATAATAATAATAGTATTTATTTATACACGATAAGCATTAGCTGATGTGGTTGTGTATTTACATGTATAACTGAAAAGTAGATACCTAAAATATAAAATATACTAAGAGATTATTAACCGAGAACGAGGTCTGTACGGGAAAATATCAGACCGACGTCTTGACAGTACGGACCGAGCCGCAGGCGAGGTCTGATATTTTCCCGTACAGACCGAGTAAACGAGGTTAATAAAGCGTTTATTATATGGCTATTTCAAGTTTTTCGATAATTATTGTATCAAACTTAGCGTGAAAAGCTTAGAAATTCACGTGAGCAAAATCAACATCCGGGACAGCGGTCCGGATACGGAAAAAGACGGAGCGTGGTCCGGATACGCATTTTTACGGACTGTGCGTTGACCAATCAGAACTCAGGATATTACAAAGCCATATAATAATAATTATCAATTATTGGACGAGTTCGGCATCGGCAAATAACTAGTAGCTCGCCACTGACAAATCATGATATTTTGCGATAGACGAGTTCAATAATTGATTTATCATTCATAAAACAGTTCATAAAATCTGAAGTTAGAGATCGCCACTCTTCTTTGTGTCTTCTGCATACTAAAATCTTCGTAAAACTTACTTTTTGTTGGCACGAGTGTTGCTTTTTATCTCACTAAATCTTCCTTTTAACTATTTCTTTAGTACATTGTCGTTATGAATGCTTCCAAATACTCTCGATTATTTCCTCGGATAGCTGAAGAACTAGCCGCCATGTTGACGAAAATTATTTGCAGTCAGCAGCGCCATTGCTAGTGCGCATGCTCATAACATTATTTGCAGCAAAAACTTATTGGCACTCAGTTATTTGCAGGTGAATTAACCAATCAGAATGCAGGATAGAAACGAAATGAATGATAATACATTTTATTATACGTGTAATAATTTTATCGGGCATAAAATGAATAATTTTCTACCAGTTTTAACAGCTCTAAATCATTATTGGTTTGTTGTTTACAAAATTGTTTACTTTTCTTGTCAAAACTTTGGAGCAAAATTGTTTTGATGACACATGTTGCATTTTTCTGCCAAGTTATGAGTTATGTAAATATTTGTTGCAATGAAATACACACCGACGTGGAGGGGGCACTGTTCAAGATACTGTTTACCATATACTGACTTTGATTTTTTTCTAAATAGCCAATAAAATTATTATAGTAGTACTACAGTTGATGTTCTTGGTCATATGTTTTTGGCAAATTTTAACCCCCACCTACGGCTCAGGCTAAATGAGCCTGAATTGGGCCAAAAACATATTTATGCCTGCAAACATCAACTCTATTGTTATATTATAATATCCTATTCTACTAAATATCTTACAACTATATATAGTCTATAATTACAATTTCCTTATTACATGCTTATCAGGGCATGAGATTTCCGGTATCTCGATATCCCAGGGGTAATAGATTTTAAGTTTGGATACTGGGCATCATAAGCTCAGTATCCCGTGGGGATACCATGAAAATTGGGATAGTGAACAATTGTTGAGCAGCTATCCCAATTAATTGTTGTCGTTCTTCGCATCTTGTCTGCGAATGTTGGTGGAAAATTTGACCAACTGTAATCTCATTCCCAGTGGATGCCAGGATTAAATGATAGGCATACATGAAGTAGTACAGGCAACAAGGAGCCATTCGGATACTCGCAGTTGAGGTGACCGCGAGGAACTAGGTCCGAGTCAACTTCGGAACAGTCATCGGGATTCGGATTTTTGTACTCGGATTTTTCAAAATGGCGGCCACAATTTAAATCCAAGGAGTGACAAAACTCAACGAAGACAATAGACACCTCAATGAAGAACAAGGTAAGAATTTGTAAGAGTAATAAGATTTAGGACTCTAAAGTTTTTATTTTATTAAGAATCGTGGTGCAAATTTAGTAAAATGCTTGTAGTAGTCTAGACGAATTTTTATGACTCATATAATACAGTGGCGTGGTGGCAAGTTTCAGGCTGGGGTGGCCAGATTACAGTAGCTTTGGTGCCACCCCCCTACCCCCCCCCCCCAAAAAAAAAAAAAATGAAAAAAAGACATTACTGTATTTGATAAATGATCACATTTTTTGTTTTAAAATAACTGAAGTAGCAATATAATACTACAACAAACAACGGGTTCTCTCAAAGACAATACCAATGCAAGCGGCGAAGTAGCGCCAAACCTCTAGGGGGGTCCGAGAGTCTCTGATATGCCATTTCCTGTATTTTGGAGTGAGATTTTACAGAATTCTCAAGATTATAAAACTTCATAGAAAACACAAAGATTACAGATTTCAGATCTTTATATCCCCCCATAGAAGACCTAGCTATACAAAGAAATAGGTTTATTTTGTTCAGTTTTGGAGCCCTTGCTAGTTTTGGTGCCCCTTCTGCAACCCCAGCTGGGGGGGCCTTGCCCCCCCCCCTGGGCCCGCCTGCAACTGTATATATATATATAGACTACTACAAGCATTTTACTAAATTTGCACCACGATTCTTAACAGGGTCTTTTCCAAAAATGGAAAAACACAGCAAAATAGAACGAACACGGCTTGGTTATTTATAGAAAGCCGTGTCGGTTTATAAAATAGAATGATGTTTTTAAAATTCGTAAAATCCGTGATGTGAGCCAGCGATCGTCATGTGAGTCCGCGCTCATACCGTCCCGCCACTTTAATTAAAACTTCATGTAACCCTTTGTATTCATCAGAAGTCCCACATGGCGGAAAAGCCCGGGAAGAATTAATAGCAATATGGCGGCACAGAATAGGCACATAAGGTGTTTTTTTCACTTCTACTCAAAGGTAATTCATCATATTTTGTACTGATAGTTTCTACTCAAACAGTGTAATGAGTTTTCTTGGTTCTTTAATAAATATCTGACATTCATTTGCATAATGGAGTAATTTACATAGCAATACGCCAATAAATTTGCATGTTTAATATTGAATACGTTGTATATCATATTCGCATCGACAGCCGAAAGCAATTCTGTCGATGAATTAAACGAAGATGTAGATGAATTAAACGAAGATGTAGATGAAGTTACAAGGAACTCTGAATTGGAACTGAATTGGTATGGTTTAAAACTTGCGTTTTCATAGTGCAGAGTTTAGGCCCCATGGGAGAGTGGCATCTTAAATGTAGGAACTAGGAAGGCCACCTCCCAGCGGGCAAAATGACGTCGATTCAACGTTGAAACGACGTCACCCCCAGACGTTGGATAGACGTTGAAAAAAGGTTGAAAATGCAAATTGGATCGACGTCACTTTCACGACGTCGAAACGACGTTAAAAAACGACGTTAATTCAACGTCTACCGTTTAACGTTGAAACGACGTCACTTTCAGACGTTGGATAGACGTTGAAAAAAGGTTGAAAATGCAAATTGGATCGACGTCACTTTCACGACGTCGAAACGACGTTAAAAAACGATGTTAATTCAACGTCTATCGTTCAACGTTGAAACGACGTCACTCTCAGACATTGGATCAACGTTGAAAAAAGGTTGAAAATGCAAATTGGATCGACGTCACTTTCACGACGTCGTAACGACGTTAAAAAACGACGTTAATTCAACGTCTATCGTTCAACGTTGAAAAAACGTCACTCTCAGACGTTGGATCGACGTTGAAAAAAGGTTGAAAATGCAAATTGGATCGACGTCACTTTCACGACGTCGAAACGACGTTAAAAGACGACGTTAATTCAACGTCTATCGTTCAACGTTGAAAAGACGTCACTCTCAGACGTTGGATCGACGTTGAAAAAAGGTTGAAAATACAAATTGAAACATATATACAATGCATACACACACAGTATATCCGAATAATACACAGAAAAGAAGATATTTTCACCAATAATAAGTTGTTTTTTAATTAATATATTATGTAAATAAAACTGATGATATATAGCTAGGGATGTGGCGGCTAGCCAACTCTATTGTTTGCACAAGTTAACAGCAAAATGAAAAACTCAACTTCCATGATCATTATTAATCCACAAACAAAAAAATAGTTGGTAACATGTCTGATTTAATTACTAGCATATAGCTTGAAATGATCAACGTCGAGAAAACTACCAGTTGTCTGCATTTGAAGATTTATTCGTCTTTTGGCCTTCCCCCACCTCCAGTCCTATCAGGGGCATACTTCAGCAACGCCATAATTGCGCGCGTAATATCTGTCTCCGTCGTGTTCTGATGTTTCAAAACGCTCTCTAAAACAAAGCATGAAATATATTAATATACTGTATATATATATATATATAAATATATATATATATATATATATATATATATATATATACAAAGTATAAAGTATAGTTTTACCTTAAAGTCTTCGCTACCAGAGGTTTCACCCTAAACGGGATCATCAGGCGACTGGAAAATATCGGTTAGTGGGCTGCTTAAATGCGTTAGTTGGGGCGTGGGTGTGGGCGTCGAAACGTCCGGCGCATTCATTTGGAGCGTGGGTGTGGGCGTCGAAACGTTGCGCGCACAATATTAAGTTTGAATAAACTCGCCCCAGGACCGTTTGTGTAATAAGCAAATGACGCGGTATCCAAGATGGCAGATTGAATTTATAAGGATAAAAACTAGACCCCTTCAACGTGACAGATCACGCATTCTATATCTAATATTTATATGGCCTGCATGCATTGATTTTTATGTAATAGAGCTGGAGGGCTTTTGACTTGTAGAGGGGATTTGACAAAATATATATTACCAAAAGAGATATACATGTATATCATTCAAGGGACTAATATTTCTTCGAAATAAATTCCGAGAAGAGGAATGCGTGCATTGTGCGCGCGCGCGTGTGGGTGGCTGCGTGCGTGTGATTCTATAATAAATTGACTGGTCTCGTGCTAGAAATCCGGCTCTCTGGTTGGGGAATTTACAGTTGAGATATATACTAATAGACACAAATAAACACATACTAGTGACAATTTTGAATACTTTTGTGGCTCCAAATGCAAATTTACCACCACTGCCTTTAAAGTTCATGGACGCCATTACAATGTTATTCATCAATCTAGATAAATCAGAAAAGATTTACTGTGAGTACACGCAAAAACTATTTTTGATAAATATATGATGTCAAGGTAGTTCAAATATGAAAGAATTTTCCCATCAATATAATGAGTGTTGCCGTTACTGCCGCGGTTGTTGCATTCAAAAAACATTATTCATACTTGTTCCTAAAAAAATTGGTTCGACAGAATTTTTTTAAATTTGCCTATATTGATTACCTATACTTTAATAAAGAAAAATTTTAATCAAATAAAAATTGGAGTTATAATCGCCCAAAGTTCCTATTGAGTTAAACTAGATTAGAAGGAAATTATTAGCAGTCATTTTGAAACGTCATTGTTGCCATAGCAAGCACGGTGACGCACATCTTGTTTACACTGATTCCTTGATTCACGAGATGCTGTTCTATTATACAAGACAGTTATTGTGTAATTCATCAAAAAAAATTATGTGCAGTATTTTAGTCTCAGACATGATGTTTTCAAATTTTTAAGCGGGTAATAGAACTGCTAAAATATCGACCTGCAATATCGACCTGTTATTCAATTGTTAGTTAGCATATATATATATATAATTATTTATTTACCTGTGCATCACATTACGGACGTTTTCTTTTACGGTTAGTCCACCGATTTTAGAAAGTCTAGACAACTGTACAATTATATGAAAGTACGTTAACAATTATAACCAGTAATAATAGTTTTATTTGAATAATCCCGCATAGATGTAGGATATACATGAGATACAGTACCAACCCTGAGTCACATATTATTAGCGTTCAACACGAATTCGTGTCGTATTATAAAAAACTGACCACGTGATGGCCATAAAACAATAATAGGCCATTCGTGATGCAATTACGTACGTTCGGTGGCGCTGTATGTGTACAACTACCGAGCTGTACAACTACCAGAATGCTTTGCTATGCAGTATATCTGCTTAAATCCTGGTTTCTGTTTGGTCACAGCAATGTCATAGTGGTGCTGGTCACAGAGGTTTTCATGTCTATAGACGCAATAGAGTGCTACAAACAGTAAAACTTCGTACTGAAAAAAGGATACTGGAAAGACATTCTGGATCTATCTATACCAAAAATTAAAGACTTCGTACTGAAAAAAAAAAAAATACTGGAAAAACATTCTGGTAGTTGTAGTCACGCAACGCCAGCGCCACCGAACAACGTCGCGCAGATCTATTATCAGTAAGATAAACTCGAAACAGTGCACAGTGGCAAAACGAAATGATATTTTGGTTTATTCTCAACCATGCAATTTATAATGGGATAGATTTTAAAAAGACTTACCAGGAGATTTTCTTTTTCTTCGTCATCAAGGCTTGTTTCCAGTGCCTTGAATTGATCGAGGTCAGTTGCTTGTTCCACGTGAAACTCAGAGTCGTCTGCCTCGCATCTTTTCCCTACTTGTGCCAGGGTATTTTTAATTTCCATTAACAAATGCAACACCCTCTGCTGAAATCCTAAAAAATGCGGATCTTTGTTATTGACGGTTAAATAGAGATCGTTAGTAATATTATTATCGAGATAGCTCCGAGTTTATTTTTGTAGGCGCTCGATCATTGTTTTATTTTAATGTGGGTGGAATAAAAATTTCCACGGCGCCCGATATAACTGGATAACTCTTATAGGCGTTTGCTCGGGCAATTTGGAGAGATGCCTTGCGACACATCGCAGGCAAATTCAGAAATTATAGAATGTTGATTGTCTATATATAACCCTACCCCAGTTGGCTGATCATTACCTTACACCTTGTTAAAATTTTAAACACTAATTCCCAAAATGACTTGATTCCATCAAAAACCGGCGCGGTGATCATATTTAATACACAAAAATATAATTTTGTCAGGTTCCAAATTTGATTCATTGAATATGAAATAAAAGTACATATATATATATATATATACAAAGTATAAAGTATAGTTTTACCTTAAAGTCTTCGCTACCAGAGGTTTCACCCTAAACGGGATCATCAGTCGCCTGATGATCCCGTTTAGGGTGAAACCTCTGGTAGCGAAGACTTTAAGGTAAAACTATACTTTATACTATGTATTTTGCTCTATCTATATATGGTATTGAGCACACTCTAACATTTCGTGAACCAAAACTCACTTATATATATATATATATATAGCTAGCTACACTGATGAGCTGTTGTACAGCGAAACACCGTGTCTGTAGATTGAACTATATATATATATATATAAAGCAAATTGGATTCAAAATCGAGTTAAGCGTCAGTTATGCTCCAGAGACCTATATATATATGACGTGTACGGCCAGCAATGATCGAATCAGTATATATACACGGTTTCCAGATTTGCGTCACTATCTTTTGCCGGCCTAATCATACTATAATTGCTACATGCCAAAAGTGCGCCTCTGATGACACACCCAAATACTACAAATTCGTATTTATCTAGCTGAAAAATTTGGGAGAATTATTAAATTAGCTGCCGGTGCAGGTGCCGCGCAGTCTTTCAAACGTAATACTCACTTGCTTCTGGCATCGGAAATCCATGGCCATTTTTTGAAGCATTTACTGTAGGTCTAGGTGGAGGCCTAGCTGGCGAAGGGCCTCTTGCTTTTTTCTGCCCGGACCCACATCTTTGTGGGCTTGAACTTCGTCTTTTTTCATTCCTCTTAGCAGCACTAGATGTACCTGCAGTTCTCTGATTGAACTTTTTTGGCGGCGTTGGAAAATTCAAATTATCTTTAAACGCACACAATACAGAACATTAATTACAATATAAACGTGCGGTATCCCCATTTATTATATTTCGGCTCCCCTAGTCTGTGATATGGGGGTTTGGGCCCTAAGGTGCCGTCCGTACGCTTCAACCTTCCTCACTCCAACCCCAATCTCGTACCCCGAGCCCGTGCTCCTTTTGCACCCCTAACCCAGCAAGCAACACATGCTACGCCTCTGATAATTACTGACATTTACTGTATTTTTTGTGCGAAATTTTTTATGCCGTAACGCGTACACCACTGAACACAACAAGTTATATTTTAAAGGCTCTCTGTTATCGGTTACCTGATCTTGGGATACTGTGTAACCAACAGGCTCTCTGGCTGCGCAAATCAAATAGCTACAAGCGGTGATTCCAAACTCGACTGGGATTCAAGAGACAATTAGCGGAAAACCATGTTTTGCCATGCAAATGATGCTTTCACTTTTGCCTAGTTGGGATCGCATATGTTTAAACAATGAGGTGTTAAAACAATTTGTCTTCATATATAGATTATATTTCAAAGCATATTGGGCCTAGTTCAAACGCGCTCTTCTCATGCGCCGAACCTGATTTGAACTAGGCCTTACCACCAAACTGGATGTTCGTTTCCCCGGAAGATTGCAACATCGCGACTTCCGTGAAGTTGACAACAAAATGTTCATGTGTTCTCATGAATGTTTTGATTACACTAAAACTTAATTCGCATGATATGTATTGAATTCTGGAGAATACGGTTTCCCCAAGCAATTTCGTAATTCCGCTTCTGCAAACCGACCGTGTTGAAAACCGCAATTATCCATGACGACTATATCTCCATTCGCTAGTATGGGATTTCCGTAGACTTCATCGACAACCTGCAGACTTTCATGAAAAAATTCTAACATCTCAAACCCATTTGATGCCCCGTCCAAAATGTTGTAGTAACTTATACCAAATCTGCTTTGCAATAAATTCACAGTGTAATTGCAATCGGAAGCATAGCGTTTTAATTCGACAGCTCGCTTACCTTTCTCTGCGTGCCCATACAAACGATTGCCGGTCGTTCTTTTGACCGAACATTCATCAAAGAAGTGTATTCTACTAGTAGACATACTCACTATGTAATAGATACAGCATGAGCAGCCGAGCTGTATCTGATTTACAAGGCGAGCTGTAAGCGAGCCGTAGTAAATCAGATAAGCTCGGCTGCGAATTTAAACCACTGCTACGATATTGATTTCTTTTGTGTTTTCGTCATGAATTATTAATGAGTATTTTAATTATATATAATGTACATACCATTAACAGTATCTTGATCTTCTCCATCAGGCGATTCATCTGAATCACTACCATTAGGTGCTTCAACTGGGTGTTGTTCTGAAATATAGTAGAATACACACCTAAACTAGTTATTTATTTAATGTTTAGTCAGCCTGTACAATATTATAAGGAAAATATTTTCACTGTATGAAAAAACGTCTATTGGCATGTGACCTTGGGCCCTCTTGAGACCTCGGGAAATATTTTTCATACACTGACCTCGAAGCCCAAGCAGTATATTCTAATATATGTTGCTCTATTATCCCCCCTCCTTTTTCAAGCCTCCCTCTTCTAACAAGCCCCGTTCTGGAAGCAAAATATAATCAATCCCCCCTCTCTTTTACGCTCCCCATCCAATTCTGTTTTAAAATCACAAAACATTAATGTTTAGCATGTCATGTCAAAGATATTTTAGTTAGTTTTAGATGTTTCTGTTTGTCTGCCTTTTTTCCAGTTGATCATGACTTTTCACTATAATTTTTGTAATTCAACCTTATCAGAGTTTGGTGGTGACCATTGAAGTATGTTTTTTAATCTTGTTTAAAATTAAATCAGTTCATAAATAAATGAGAATCAGACTCTTCTTTGTACTTATTTGAAATAACATCCCCTCTCTACTAAAGCCGCCCCCCCCCCCAAAAAAAAGTTTGGAACAAAAACCCAACCGGGACTTAATAATAGAGAAATTACAATATATTAAATTGCTTCAAACCCTTTGTTCATGTAGGCTATACCTCTGTTCTGCCATGTCTACAGTATACCCATATATATAGGCCATGTCTACAGTATACCCATCTACCCCCTGGTCCTCCCATTCCTTTGCTGTCCCAACCTTTGACTGTTTTAGAAAATATATATAATACTTCATTATATTTATATACTTCTTTCTGTTTCTATTACTAAAAAAAGAAGGAAGTGGAGACAGCAAATCTACAGGGTACATGCACTGATATTCAGAAGTCAAAACCCATGTATGTTTGCTAAGTTTCCAATAGGTTTTGTGTGTACATATTATGTATAATGTTTATTTGCAATAAGCATTAATTACTGTAGCATACTGTATGATTAACCTTTTTGTGAACATTTCTTTGATGTTATTGGCTTTTTGCTGCTATCTTGTGGAAGTTCATCATCGCTAACATCTGTCGTTGTGAATTCATACTCATTACAAGTTTCTTTGTCCACTGCAAAAAAAATGGAACAAAACTATTATTACTAGTACATAATATATGTATTTGAAATCACTTATAATTCATCCAATTGAAATAATTTCCCATACAACCACTTCCTAATAACAGTATAATAATAATAATAATAATAATAATAATAATAATAATAATAATAATAATAATAATAATAATAATAATAATAATAATAATATTTATTCAGGATATCCACGTCACCGAAGTGTTTTTCAGTGGAGTCCTGTTAAATCAAAAATATATATACATGGTAATAAAGACATTATATACAATAACAATAAATTCTAAACATTAATTAATTAAATATACATGCATATATATCAAAAGCTTATAATTACAAAACTAAATTAAACAAATGTACTGAGATTTTTAAGTTTTGTTTTAAATAGTTGAAGAGATCTTGCCTGTTTTATATCGTTATTTAGTTTATTAAAATCATTAGAAGCATGGTAAACAAGTTTTTGCTTACCCCAGTTGGTCTTAGGTTTGAGTAGATGTAAATTACTGTTGAATCGCGTATTATATAATTATGAATGTCGCTATTCGTAATAAGTTCAAAATCAAAATCAATAAGTCCATTTATGTTAAAAACACAACGATGCTTCTGACGCCTTATGCTTAAAGGGGTCCGGTTAAGCAATTTTAAAGCATCGGATGACGAGGAGAAGGAAGGAGCATCCAGGATCAGTTTTGCCGCCTTGTTTTTGAGTATGGTAACAGGAATAAATTAGGAATACATGTAAATGCTGCAATGTGTATATTTTGCTTAGTTTATATATAACTTACTGCATCACAACGCACAAATACTGGACTTATAGACAAGTTAATCAATTGTGCATGGCATCAGTAAAAAAATTAACTGCTGGGAAACCCCGAGACCCGAGTAAACATGCATATAGTTTTTGGCCCCTGGGATCTCTCACTTGATGATCGAGTTAAATTGTCTGACATTAAAAAGAGAGTTAAAGTAATTAAAGGCCAGTTTTGGCCATTCTAGTAGTGAAAGGGTTAATATATGCACAGCACATTTTATTTACCTGTACAGTAATATATTAATGTTGATTGCCGTAGATTATAAAATATACAGTGCTGACCATTAATTACTACTGTCTAAATACATATTAATTAGGTTAATAATTAATTCTCTACGATTGCGTAGATTAGGAGAGAATTTCTTTGTGTACGATTAGTAGAATATTGCATTAGCATTTGCACATATATATCCATAACAATGAACCAGGCTGTTATAAAAGTCGTGTCCTCGAAGTCAGTCGTCTTCTCGTCTTCTAAGGTTTTTCCTGGCGTCCGTATGTTGCGGTTGTTGTCGCAGCCCGCAGCCGCAAGCTTTCTTTGCTTGCACGAGTCAATAAATGTAGCGTCCACGCCGTGGCACAAAACTCCACATTTTATAATACTCGTTTATAGCATAGAATATTAAATTGTCTTCAAAAACTCATTAATAATTCATGAGGAAAACACAAAGGAAATCCGTACCATGTCCGTGGTTTTATACGTGATAAAACTTCTTGACGTCAGAATGAATACTAATGAACATACAATTTTATATAAAGAATACTAATGAACATACAATTTTATATAAAGAATACTAATGAACATACCATCCAATAACGAATCGTTTTTGAAGCCATTCAAAACACTCGCATCACGTGTTTTATCAGATCTAAAACACTCGGGCTGCGCCCTCGTGGTTTTAAATCTGATAAAACACTCCTGCTCGTGTTTTAAATATTACATAAACTATTAGATATTCATGATCATACCTGAAGTACATTTAACTTTAACCAGTGGGAAGGTGTGCCATTGTGTTGATGGTAATTCTTTGTTTTCCAATGCCCTTATGACATTAATGCCAGTTGGCCACCTTATATTGTTGCCTTCAACCCAGGCTGAGGGTATGACGCCTTCCAACTCATGGCCATCTTCCTGCCAGACAGCCCTTGTCCACATGATTGTCCTTAGGATAATAAAACAGAAAATATGTATTCATGTTACTAATGAAATATTTTACATACTAAAAGCTAGTCAATAGTGTGAAACCTGTAGACTACACAGGTTAAAACCAAGTAATTTTAATGATGATGATGTTGTACATATTATAATGAAACATTAAGTAAAGTTTAACATTCTGTACACGAGTTTTAGTCCAATAAGTTTATTTATTCAAACAGTGAAATAAAATAGTGTGCTGCGTATGCAGTGTTGAAATATATATCGAAATAGCCGAAATACAGTAAGGTTGGTGAACTGCCGAACGTATATTTCCTTAACGTTTCATATTTCTCTCCGACGAATATTAAATGTTGTATACTATAATTATGAGGTATAGTTTGCTACTAAGTAATATTAAAGTACACTACTAACCAAGGACCAAACTCCCTTCAGTACAGGTATAGTTTGCTACTAAGTAATATTAAGTAATAGATAAATCCCGAGAACGAGGGATGTATGCTATATAATAATATATCGCATACATCCCGACGTTGGAGGGATTTATCTGACTTAATTTATTATTGAGGAGGTTTTCCAACAAAGTTTTGTCTATTTTTTCCACCTGATTTTCCTTGTTTTTTTTCTTCATTTCGTATCTAATTATTATTCAAGGTCTTTATGCGATATAAAGACCTCGGTAGAACAAAGAAAACCGACTCAATTAATAATGAATTAAAGTACACTACTAACGAAGGACCAAACTCCCTTCAGTACACCAATTATTCTAATTATTAACAATTAATTAAATTACATGTACGTATAACTTAACACGTTTCCCCCTGCTAAATAAAGTCGTCTGGCATTAGCCAGGATAAATTGATAAAATACTAAAGACTTGTCATTATATACTGCAAGTCTTCAATGTGTTAACCAACCCTGTAATGCCCAAGAGTGCCTTTAGTATTTTACTCTGGCTGGCGCCAGACGATTTTACTCTGTCTCTGGCTCGCGCCAGATGATTTTACTTTTTGTAACGTACATTCTACTAATGCCTTTCTACTTCATGGTGTAGTGGGAAAATAACAACTCCTTCCTTGTAGGGTAGGCATACAGCCTTGCAAAGAATCTGGAACCTTTCCAGAAGACATCTCTTTGCTTTTTTCTGAACATTCCGTACATAAACAATGTCAAACAACTTGGAGTCAGCTGGAGTTTCGAAGAAGCTCTCTGTATGTCGGTCAGAAATAATGTCACATACAAGATGAAAATCTTGTTTCTCTACAACAAATGCATATTTGGAATTTTTTAACAGAAAGCAACTATCTTTTAATTTGGATGAGATAGTTGAATATAAATTCCAGTTGAATGGCACATCAGTTTGGTTTGATTGCTTGAGTTCTTCAAGCCGTTTCACAACTTGCACAAGTGGGTTTTGAGCAGTACGAACAAGTCGTTTCAGTTGCTGCATATGGTTTTCAAATGGAAAACAGGAAATCTCATTCAATGAGACCTGAAATAAGTGGACATCATCCGGTAAATGTAGCAGACTATGGACATTGTAAACGACAAATGTATCGCCATAAATAGCTTCACATCCATGCACAAAGTGGGTAATTAACTCTCTTGCATATTGTAAGTATGCATTGCGTTTATCAGCATTTGCATTGAGCATGATCGAGATGGCAATGGAAAATGTAAGAAAGTGTTGATAGACCTTCTTTGGTAACACATCACGTAACACTACTGGGCCAGTATAGAGTAGAAACTGGCGATATTCAGTGGCTTTCCAGCGGTCTAGCTCTATCAAAGACCTGGGTTGCCTTGCAAACTCACTTGGCATGCTGCCATGCAACGACGCCAAATTTTCTGAGATTTGTACAATATGTCTTGAAGACAACTTGCACTCTTTGGGTCCACTCTTTAGGTAGTGCAGCAAACGTCTGGTTACTCCTAAACAGACCATGTGCATATAGTCAAGAGGAAACTGTCGAATGCATGAAATACCATGGTCAATCAATGGGGATGCTTGTTTCTGATGATTTGTATACATCAAATTGGAGAAGTCTTCTTCAGCTCTTAGAACACATGGTTCATTAGAGTTAAAGACAACTCTACCATTCCAAGATCCCTTGATGATGCAGCGTTCGCAAGAATAATAGCCTGTGTGTCCAATTATACACTTCAAAAAGCTTCTAGCAGGAGCATCACATAAAAAGCACAAAATATTTAAACTTAATTTATGAGATTCAAAGCTTAGGCCATCACGCTTGAGCTTGACAAGTTCTTGAAGAAAGTCATCTAGGTACTCTTCAACTGAGGTTGGCTTTGCATTGCCATAAAACAATGCAATAACAAACACTTTAAGGTCCCCAAAACAACCTAGGATAGGCCAGAATTGAGCACTAGATGATTTGAACAGTGGAAGGCCATCTACATTGACCTTCAGTTGGATAGTTTTATGGTTCTCTATAAATGATGGGTTCTGTGACAGTATTTCACATACACCGTGCTCTATGCCAAGATATATATACTGCCCACCGCACTTTGCCAAAGTTGTTATTCCCTGGGGAGTAGCTAAAAGTGTCCGACTGTCCTTTGGAAGGCAATGTCCTTCTTGTCGTAAAATTCCCAACAGTTCATTTACAGCACCTCTCTGACATTTATTTTTTGCTGCCCATGTTGCCAATTGTTTGCGTAAAGTAATGGGTGAAACACTAGAGGTACCAATGTCATTCTCAGTTTCCATGCCATCACAATCAGAGCTATTGGAAGTTGTATTAATATATTCTTGATCACTGTCATAACATGCAGCCAGAGCAGTATTTGACTGTTGACCATTACTCTCACTATCTTCATCAAAATTATCATAATGGGGAATATTGCTTGCATTTATATCTTCACCAGGTATATTGTTCTCATCCTCATTACTGGTACGATACTCAGCAATAGTGCTTGCCTCAGCTCTAAACCTGCGATAGCTTCTCCAGTATGCCATATTGTCAACACCAACCTTTATGTACAATGTTAAAAAACTCAGCTTACTGGCACATACTACACTGAGTACATTTCATTCTATTGACAGCACCATTTGGTGTGCTAGCAGTAGAATGGGGGGGGGGGGGGGTCATACCACTCCCCTCACTACTGTACATAGCATGCCAATACACCATATACTACAGATGAAAGTATATATTGTATATAATTGTATTTATGGTTTCCTAAAGTAAACTACTTGTATATAACTGTACATGTAGTTGCGAGAAAAGGTGATTTTTTATAGGCCCACGTTTATTTCAAAGCACATAATTGTGTTATATATATATATATATATATATATATATATATATATATATATATGTTTTTTGCTTTAATTTCATAATATATACTGTAATAACAAATTGCTGTTGTTAAATTCAAACTTTCTTTTAATAAAATCTTTAATATCAAAACACAGGCACAATTAGTTTTGCCAGTGAAGAAGAAACTTAACGTAACTTTTGGAAGCACTGGCCCACTGACTATAACATTGACCAACATTTAAAAAGTGCACCAAAATTATGAAAATATATATAATCACTTGTAACTTATGCAACGTATTAATACATGGACCATGGTAATACTTGTAAAAGACATGCTAATTTCTCTGCCAAAAGTTTAAACAAACGTTTGAAAACTGCATAATAATACACTTTATTTAAGCCCCAAACTAGCTAGTTCCAAACTTTCATTGAATGTTCAAAGTATACTTATAGGAAGCCCGTCTTTTTCAGCAGAGCTGAACCTGCCGTATTTGTTTCACGAAGACAAAGTACAACTAGGCGAAAAGCACTCTATTTCCGACTCTATATTAATGCAACTTTATCGTAAAACACAACAACAGACATAACAAAGTCAGTTGAAAGCCACCATTGTGGCTAAATAATATGTAACTGCCTATATATATATACATGGTTGCAAAAGCCCGCCATTTTTACTGTTTCACTTTTATTTGCCTCTCGAAGACAAAGTACTCTATTTCTGACTGTATATTAATGAAAATGTATCTTAAAATACTACAACAAACATAATAAAGTCATTTCAAAGCCACCACTGTGACTGAATAATATCTAACGGCCTATTTTCGGTAAAGCAAATATAAAGTCTTACACAGTTGCAAAAGCCCGCCTTTTTATTGTTTCACTTTTGATAATTTTTTATTTATACCTCATGTAATGAAAAGACATGATGAAGTTTAACTAACCTGTTAGTTCTTTCTTTTCTTCTGTCTTCTTTCTTTCTTTTTCAAACAATTGACGATTTATAAGCAATAACCTTTATTATATTATATTAAAAACGTTGGGAAAACTCGGTATTGGTAATAAAAAACGATCTATTACCGTGACAACCGTGTGTTACGTGCAGAGACTGGGCTCTATTGTGACCAATTATGGTAAAAATATCCATATAAGGTACATGGGCTCTATTGTGACCAATTATGGTAAAAATATCCATATAATGTACTTATAATAGGCCCATCATTATTTATTGACTGGGGCTGGTTTTGAAGGACTCTAGACTTTAAAAAAATTCGGTGGCATTTAACATGTCGTGTCCAACTTATCCGCTGGACAATATATTTGAAACTTTTCTGTACGCATGTTTGTTAGGGGTGAGGGGGAGTGTGGTCACAATTTGGAAATGTTTCAGTCTAATTAGGGAGAGAAGACTATCACCCGGGGTTCAAATAATAAGACTTTTTAAAACTTTACTATAAATGTTAGTCACGGCTACGTTAATCAAGTACTTAATATATAGTTTCACCGGGGTAATTGTATGTAGTTTTTCTTTTATTTATGGGACGAAATCAGCCACGATTTCAACGTTGAAAAAATAACCGACATTTTATAATTGACGTTAATTTCCTGCATTTCGATCTTGAAACAACGTACGTCGATTTGTCGATGTCAAGTCGACGGCACAAAATCAATCTTGATTCAACGTTGAAACAACGTCAATTGACGTCGATTCAACGTTTGCTTGTCGATGTTGAAACAACGTCGATTTTTCGTCATCAAACAACGTCACAAAACCAACCTTGATTCAAAGGTTGAATCGACGTCAATTAATTGACGTTGATTCAACGTTTGTATGTCGATGTTGAAACAACGTCGATTTTTGGTCGTTAATCGACGTCACAAAACAAACCTTGGTTCGACGTTGAATCGACGTCACTTTATTGACGTTGATTCAACGTTTATATGTCGATGTTGAAACAACGTCGATTTTTGGTCGTTAATCGACGTCACAAAACCAACCTTGCTTCGACGTTGAATCAACGTCAATTAATTGACGTCGATTCAACGTTAGCATATGGATGTTGAAACAACGTCGATTTTTGGTCGTTAATCGACGTCACAAAACAAACCTTGGTTCGACGTTGAATCGACGTCACTTTATTGACGTTGATTCAATGTTTATATGTCGATGTTGAAACAACGTCGATTTTTGGTCGTTAATCGGCGTCACAAAACCAACCTTGCTTCGACGTTGAATCGACGTCAATTAATTGACGTCGATTCAACGTTAGCATATGGATGTTGAAACAACGTCGATTTTTGGTCGTTAATCGACGTCACAAAACAAACCTTGGTTCGACGTTGAATCGACGTCACTTTATTGACGTTGATTCAACGTTTATATGTCGATGTTGAAACAACGTCGATTTTTGGTCGTTAATCGACGTCACAAAACCAACCTTGCTTCGACGTTGAATCGACGTCAATTAATTGACGTCGATTCAACGTTAGCATATGGATGTTGAAACAACGTCGATTTGTCGTTGTCAAGTCGACGTCACAAAATAAACCTTGATTCAACGTTGAAACAACGTCAATTAATTGACGTTGATTTAACGTTTGTAAAACGACGTCAAAACAACGTCGATATTAGGTTGTCGACGTCGCGACCTTGCTTCAACCAAAATGCAACGTCGAAACAACGTCGTGTGCCCGCTGGGCTGTTGCATTTTCGTTCCATTTCCTACTGAAATAACAAAATTGCAAAATTAATATTTTCATTTTACAAGTGTGTCAGCGACATCGAACAAGGTCAACTATTGCCAAAAAGAGTCAAAAGTATACTCGCTAGAAAGCGAAGAAAAAAAGCAAGAGCACCTCCTGTGTTTCCTAAGAAATGGCTTTCTGATTCTAAATACAAGGAATTGCTTCGTTATGATGTTCAACATAACATGATGTGGTGCGATTTCTGTCGCAGTAACAAGATATGTGGCGTGTGGGCCGAGGAAGGAACAGAAAACTTCAGGTGACAACTGACAAGCCCAAAATATTTTTTAAAATTCATTTTACTTTTTTAACAAATTACAGGGAAAAAAACTCTTCTTGTCCACATGGCTAGTAATGATCATGCAAGAATTGCATTGGCCCATGATCCGGCACAATCCACAGTGGTGAAAGCCAGTGAAAAAATGAAAAAACATGGAAGCACGTTCTTACTTATCAGCTCTAAGAACAGTTTACTGGATTGCTAGTGAGGAAATTGCTAACTGCAAATATCCAAGCCTTCAGTTCCAACGTGAGCAGGGTGTCAAGGACATCATTCAACTGAATCGAGGAAAGAATTGTAAAAAGGAAAGTACGTAATTGTTATTATTTTTGCAGTTATGCAGTACTTGTTTAGCTCATGCTCTTGATGTTGTAGAGTCAATACTTTATATCTTGTATGGAATTACAGGATTTTCTGAGAAAAATGCTTGAACACCTTAATTCTTCACCCTTCATTGCCTTGGTATCGATGAGTCCACAGATCGGTCACAGGAAAAGCATATAGCTGCTGTTGTTAGATATGTTGACTCCAACGAAACTAAGATCAAGACCACATTCCTTAAATTATCAGTTATTACAAGTGGCACTGCTCCAGCAATTGTTGAAGCTGTCAAGAAAATCCTGGGAGATTTTAGCATTCCTGCGAACAAGGTACCGCATAATTGCAATAAGTACTCAGGAATATTTGACTAGAGATTAGTGATTTCTGATTAATATAAAAAACTTATGAGGTACAAGAATACAAGCTCAGTTGTGTATGTATGCATTATATAGCTCACCGGTTTAGGTATAGATGGAGCATCTGTGATGGCAAGTGATATGAATGGTGTTTTGGGGCTTCTGCAGCGAGATAACCCATTTCTGATTGGTATTCACTGCATTAACCACAGGCTTCACCTTGCTGTTTCCAAGGCAGCAAAAGAAATAAAGAATGTGAACACACTATCCAGCATACTCAGCACCATTTACCAGCATGTGACCAACTCACCTAACAGACTTCAAAAGTTCAAAAATTTGGCTGATGTGTTAGGTGCGATTAATGACAGTGAACCTGAAGAGGGAGACGAGAACAGTGCACCTTCCTTAAAGTATCTAAAGTTCAAGCGAGTAAGAATTAATATAGATGAATTAATATGGCAGAACCTAGAGTATTAAAATAGGAGTCCTTTTCGTTTGACGCGTGCGATCGCACGCGCACGCATTGGCACACGCGTGAACCCAACTGTGCGTGCTGTTTATCGCACGCGTGGAAAGCCACGTTCAGTCGAAAACGCACAACGCAGATTTTGCTAAAATGATTTTCATCCTAGCCAAAAATAAACAACATTGCGTTTCCTACTTGAACAATGTATGTTAATTTGTTTTCCTCCGTATAATTTCGCTCTCGAACAATTTGTATTCGAGCTACGTTTCCAAGGAAGTCGTTTGTGATGATTTTTGTGCGCTCATTGGCTGAAAATTCCGAGTTAGCCAATCAGAACTTAAGTGGACGCTGCATAGCAACGCTGAAGGGAAACCCGGCCATATGATCTTTGGATCAGCGCCATCAAAGATCTTTTCGGGGAGATGGCAGCCAAAGGCAAAAAAAATGAATTAAAAACATTCAATAGCTATGGGAAATCAGAAATTATCGGTAATAAAACTGTTGAAGGAGGGAGAAAATACGTAAACTTTATCTGGTGCAAAGTATGTGTGAGAAACAAGGACGCCATACTTCGAGACCCAACAATAAAGGGGAGCACCAAGGCATCGGCCAAAGCATTCATTGACGGCACCAATGTGGTTACCAAACATCAGGTTAGTTTACGCTCCCTATTATAATGTTTGTCTTTTCTATTGACTTTAGCACGTTTAGTCTGTCAAATGTCTACATGTAAAGTAGATTGTTTGTGTTCTGCTTCTAATAGATTATGAGGCATCTAAACAACAGCGCTGGTCACAGACTTGCAATTCAACTTGAAAAAGGGAAACCGACTATGGGACCTGGACGGCTTTCTGACCAAATTCTTGGACCAGGTTCATCTCAGCCATGTGTGGACCATTTACATGAAAAGGCGACAATGGACGCATACAGTAGAATGATTCGGACAGCCTACGAATTGGCGTTGAACCCTCAGTATCCCCTCTCAAGTTTTAAGCTTCTGATTAAGTGCCAAAAGATGAATGGAGACCAGTTAATCGATGGAAAGGACGACTGCAAGGCTGCCGGGGAGTTTTTTGAGGCAATCGCCAAGGCTGTTGTTGAGAAAGTGGCTGCTGTTATCGCCAGCAAGAACGCAATGTCAATTTTGTCGGACGGTTCCCAAGCAAGGAAAACAAAGTGAGAAAAGGAAATGGTGTTGATAAGAGTTGAACGTAATGGTAGGTTCATTTTTGTTTAGTCACAAGAAGTTAGTAGTTTCTTTCTGCGATAGTTTAATCTAATTTTGTTCGAGTATTCACTTACAGAATCGAACCCCGAATCGAACACAATTTGCATGAAATGCGCCGGTATCTACAATCATCGGGGGCTTTGTGTGATCACTTTGATTCACGCGTTCTCGATCACATCCATTCATAAATAACAGGAATTACTCCCTAAAACACATGTCATGATTTCCGCCCAAAACATTGACCAGTTTGTGGCAAATAGCGATCATATTTCGTTGATCTCACGGTGTCAATTCCATAGGCTTAGGAATGAGTTTGTCAAATGTTTTGCACCGGAAATCATGATATGTTATTTTTAGGCCATGCCGTGGATCATCGCTTTTTATAACAAGACATTGCAAATGGTATTGATAATTGATTGATATATTCCCTCTAGGAATCCCAGTGTATTTTCTAGTCTCACTTCTGGATATGTCTGAATGGGGAGGCAGCAATGCAGAATCTTTGAAGGATGGTATTGATAGCGTTTTTGGCCCATCTGGCAACATACCTCTTGGCGACTACCAAACGAAGCTCGTTTCCTGTACAGCCGACGGCGCCAGCGTCAACATGGGCCACATTTCAGGGTTGCTCACACGTATTGGTCGCGAAAGAGAGTGGCTTTTGAAAATCCATTGCTCAAACCATCGTATCGAGCTTGCAGTAAAAGCTGCCTTCAAAGATTCTGCATTTGAAGAGCTTGACGATTTTTATCAAACCAATTTCAGCCTTTTGAAGAATTCAGGAAAGCTAAAAAGCGCTGTACATGCAGCAGCCTCTGCACTTGGAATTCAAGCCTATGTTTTGTCACGACTTACTGGAACTCGATTTGTTGGTCACAGATATGAAGCATTCAAGAGTTTGCTTAATATGTGGCCAGCATTTATGACTGCCTATGCGAATTGTTTGAGTGATCAGACCTACTCTAGCATAAAGCCAAAAGTTCAAGGTTTGCTGAAAAAGTTTCGTTCATACCGAATGTTATGCCTGACTTGCATATACCTAGATGTGCTCGAGAAAATAAGACCGGCATCGAAGGTATTTGAAGGAGATGGTCTCCTTGCTTACGAGGTTAAATCGACGATCACGCTTACATTGGTGGAGTTAAATGATTGCAAGAATGATGCAGGTACTGATGAATAATTTATCGGCAGTCATCTAACTCGTTTTAGGTTGAAACAAGATGATACAGGGGTGTTTTCCCTCTCGTCAAATTTTTTGAAAGAAGGGGATGCGTTGAAAGCCAAAGATGATAGGAGATTTGTTTCCCTCGATTTTGAAGAGATGAGTCATCTCAACAATGAGAGCAGATTAAAAGCGAGCGACGCAAAAAGAAACGTGATAAGCAGCCTAGCAACGCTTTTAAAGGATCGGTTCAAAGATTTTGACAACGGTGTATATGCAGCGATGAGTTTCTTTGACCCAAAGAACTGGACGGATGAAAAGGACTATGGAAACGACGCCATTGTCACCTTTGCCAATCATTTCCAAACAACATTAGCAGTCACAAGCTACGACTCTTCTAAAATTCTTCGAGAATGGAGAATGCTGAGAAACTACGTTAAGGTTTGGTTCAGGAAAGTGGAGGCGGAAGATCTTTGGAAGAAGATCATCAATTTTAAAAGAGACGAGTTCCCAAATGTGTGTGCTCTTGCGGAGATTTTGATTTCAATAAGCGGGTCGAATTCTAGCGTAGAGCGTGCATTCAGCATGTTAACCAACATGCTATCTGACAGGCGCCTTTCTATGAAGCATAAAAGAATGGAGTCGATGTTGATTATTGGTGCAAACGACAAGAACTGGACTCTCAAAGAGAGAAGTGAAATAATCGAGAGAACACTGGAGATTTATCTACAGAAAAGAAGGAAAACTAAATTGGCAAGGAAAGACTTGATACCTGAATCCGGAGAGGCAACTCAGGCAAGCGGTCAAGAGCCTAGCATGGTCAACTCATCAGACGACGAGTCTGAAGATTCTGACATTTTTGAAGATTCTGACACAAGTACATCCGATGATGATGAACAAATTAATATAATACTATAGTCTGTGTTCGGATTGACGTTAAAACGAACTTTTTCAAGTTTTAATGTGTACTACATGTATTTTAAATGTTATTTTTTCCCTTTATATAAATATAATATTTTCTTGCGTTGCGGTTACTTAACTGGTCAGATTAGTGGTTTATTGTTACCCGTGCGATTCGCACCCACAAATTTGTTTATGCGTGTGAATTACCGCACGCGTGTGATTTTGCTCCCGAAAAGGACTGAAATAGGCACAATTGGATGACGAAATTGTTTTTTTTTGTAGATTTTTTATGTCAGGTGGTTGTCTGTGGGGGAAACAGTAAAGGCAGTGATTCATAATTACCACCCCCTGCTCGTTCTGCTAGAAGAAGAAGCTGCTAATGACCCTACCTCGATAGGGCTTTTTGAACAGCTATCCTCGTATAGATATGTAGCTCTTCTCCATCTCTTGGGTGATGTTGTGGGAGCTACAAACTATCTCTGCAGAATTTTTCAGTATCGACATATTTCATTCTCTACATTGCAAAGTCAGGTAACTGAAATTCATAAAGTTGTTCTTATAATTCATAAGAGACTAAGAGTTGTCACTGAGTCATGATAAATCATTCTAAAAATATATATCAATTAAATCACTTTAGCTACCAATATTTGTTCAGACTTTACAAGATATGAAGCAGCAACCTGGAAGGTACCCTCAGATGTTGCTTGAGTGTATAGAGGAAGAATCTGAAGAGATAATTTATAAAAAGGAGTTCGCTTAAAAACTAATCCTTGTCGAAATGTAAGACAAAATCAGCTGGAAGAGTTTGAGACAGACAGGCAGGCATTGATTGATGCACTGTTAAACATCACATCAAGGTTCCCCAATGTTCAACTACTCATTATACACTGTTTGAGATATACAAGCTTGTGGTCTTGGCCTTGACAACGATGCCCTCAAATGCAGAGGCTGAACGAGTATTTAGCATTCAGAATAGGGTCAAGACCAAGCTGAGAACAAGGCTTGGGATAACTATACTGGAGGAGCTTGTGAGAGTGTCATATGCAAAGACATCAGGAGAGTCCCTTAATTTAGATAGTGCTCTAGCTATATTTAAGGAACTGCCACACAGGTGGTACTAGATCACCATAACTGTATTTTGAAATTTGAATAAAAGTTCTGTTTTACATGTCGGTTGTTGGTTACAGAAGGTATTAGCAGGTTACCTGATAAAAGTGTTTTGTTGAAACTTTGGAATGCATAAAAGCCCTGTTTGGGGCTTTTTGCTATTCTGGGTAATTGGCAAATTAGAATTACGCTGTATTTATATGCTTAGCATGTAATTTATCACAAAATGCACCATTAAGATCTTCTTTTGAAAACCTCAAATTTTTCACAAAATGTGTTCTCAGAATGCTGGAAATGCCATTTCAAAGACCCAAATTTAAAAAAAACAAATTTTACGGCACTCCTTGGATTGAAATTGTGGCCACCATTTTGAAAAATCTGAGTACAAAAATCCAAATCCCAATGATTGTTCCGAAGTTGACTCGGACCTAGTACCTCGCGTTCACATCAACTGCGAGTATCCCATCTAGTCACGACCTTAAAATATTCTGCATATTTTTTTCGATCTTGTGTTATTCATTGTTATTACAGTCACACTACATAGTCCTGAATTTGATGGATTTTGACAATGCCATGGACACTTTACAATTATGTTCAAGATGTAAATAAACTAAAGTATTAACACTCTTATCGATGTGTTATTGTACAGCTAGGCATACACTAGTGTAGTATGAATAATGTTGTCAGTCAGACTGGAAACTTTGTAAAATGCGCAACAGAGATTCATATATTTCTTATATGCAGGCAATTGTCAGCCTGAAACTGCGC
Source organism: Paragorgia papillata (assembly GCA_035771165.1). Lineage (NCBI taxonomy): Eukaryota > Metazoa > Cnidaria > Anthozoa > Scleralcyonacea > Coralliidae > Paragorgia > Paragorgia papillata. The sequence continues at coordinate 3,721,962 of JAWNZC010000234.1, forward strand.
AATGGTATGGTTGCATGGTACAAACTTTCCAGTCAATTGTTGTGTTAAATAAAAGTTAACCTTATTTGGATACTGCATATTGGAATATCTACTATCCAAATGTGGGATACTAATTTTCAAGGAGGGATACCAGATTTTAAGTGCCAGTATACCACTGGATACTGCTAAAAATTTCCAATCTCATGCCCTACTTATACACTCTTGGTGTTATATGTATAGTGATGCACATTGCATTGTCAATCGAATGATGCTACTTCATAGAACCTGAAGAAACTTAAGACTGATAAAGCATGTGGACCAGATAAAGTTGCACCCAAACTATTAAAGTATGCCAGGGATGCTTTAATTTCAATAGTTTGGGTGACTTTATCCTTACAGTGAATACAGTACACTAGCTCTTTAATGACCTTTGTTCACATGACTTACCAAATCACGGGCTAAGTCAAATCTGGCATCACATTGTAAACATATGTATTCCATCCCAGTTGGTTCGGTGGCTTCCAGTTCATGGATTAACAAATGTCTATCAAATATTTCACTACAAAATGTTCCATTGCAGAAATCACATTTGAAGGTTTTTTCTTTTGTATGAGTTCTTTGGTGTGATAGTAAGCCACTTGATTGTCTAAATGTCTTGTCACAAACATCACATTTAAAAGGCTTCTCTCCAGTATGTGTTCTTTTGTGATATACTAAGCTCCCTGAATGGAAAAATGTCTTGTCACATATATCACACTTGAATGGTTTCTTCTTGGTACATGTATGTGTTCTTTTATGAACTATTAGGGTACCTGTGTGGGTAAACGTCTTGCCACAGACATCACACCTATATGGTTTCTCTCCAGTATGTGTTCTTTTATGAACTAGTAAGTGACCTGACTGAGAAAATGTCTTGTCACAGACATCACATTTGAATGGTTTCTCTCCAGTATGTGTTCGTTTATGAAGTGCTAAGTGACTTGATTGGGAAAATGTCTTGTCACAGATATCACATTTGAATGGTTTCTCTCCAGTATGTGTTCGTTTATGAAGTGGTAAGTTACTTGATTTGGAAAATTTCTTGTCACAGATATCACATTTGAATGGTTTCTCTCCAGTATGTGTTCTTTTATGAACTAGTAAGTTACTTGATTGGGAAAATGTCTTCTCACAGACATCACATTTGAATGGTTTCTCTCCAGTATGTGTTCTTTTATGAACTAGTAAGTTGCTTGAATGGGAGAATGTCTTGTCACAGATATCACAATTGAATGGTTTCTCTTCGGAATGTGTTAACATATGACGTCTTAAACTTGATAAACAACCAAATGTCTTGTTGCAGACAGAACAGCTATAGGACCTTTCATTCCTAATAGGATTTCCCTTAGCTTTGTCACATTTTCCAGTCATGGTAGACGTCGATCTCTTTACTTTATTAACTGTTATTACTTCCTTGACAAGATTCCTACCTGAGTTTGAACAAAACTATACGAAATAGTCAGATATCCAGCACGAATTTTCCTGCAAATATCTGATTCTAATCACTGGTCTATATATAAGAGACTGGATAGAGCATCTAAAATCTGAAGCCGGATGTTACGCCCTAATTTGGGTAATAATTCCATGTCCTACATAACCCAAGTACTTCATGAAAGCCTTACCCCAACACACAACCTAACCTAAGGATGGCAATTCGTGTAAATAGGACATGGACGTATAACCCGATTTCCGACCACTTCCGACTTCAATTTCAGACAACAATTCTCTATCCAGTCTCTTATATAGATCAGTGAAACAGCAGGGAATTTTGTCTACGCTGAGTAAAAATATCGCGGGCACAAGCGACTTTGGGAAGCTGTTGACAAATTCTGTGCGTGCGAATTGTTTTTGCGAAGGTGCTTCATTGCAGTTGCTCTGATGAGCTGGATTTCTCGTGTTTCTTGATCTTTCGAATATAAAGTGAAGAAGACGTGATGTAGCAGCTACCTAGTTCATCCTACTGAAGTACAATGAAATTGTTTTACCGAAGTGAAACTCTTCAAAGTTTGACACAAGCTGCATTTCGAGGTTGGACGAGCAGGGGAAGAGAGAAAATGGTAGAGCGAGATCGGTACAAACGAGTTCGTAGATTTAACATCCAAGACGTAAGAATTGATGATATTATCATGCCGGATTTTCTTATAAGGAAATGATTAGTGTTTCTTCCGTATTTGGCCATACAGAACAGCAAACTTTTACCCTTGTGTTTATTCGATGTGATCTGACTGCTACCATCAACAAGACAGTTATTCTTTGGTTGTTTGGCCATAATTGATGAAAAAGGTAAGTGAAAGCCTTCTTTTAATATTAAGTTATATTTTTGTTCTTTCTTATGTTCATGTCTTAGAGTATTGTCGAAAGATCGTGGAAAGAAACTATTGCCGTGCTTGTAAATGTTCGAAAATAGTGCGCCAAGTTGAAAAGCACTTGTTGACCGTTAACTAAAAATTGTGTCTTATGCCTCAAAATTTTATTGCCAATATGTTGTTGTTACATATTATTCTTCGTATCTAAGAAGGAATCGGCCTTCGCAAAATTGTAGAATGTATAGAAAATTGGCCCATGATCTGTGCATCTAGTGAAAGTTTACGCAATGTATCAAGGTACTTCAAATGAGCGGTCATCTACTGGCGAAAACAAACCTGGTGAGGTCTATATTGAGGATTAGCATTCTCTTGAATGATAAATTTCTTCGTTACGCTAAAAAAGCCCAGAATCAAGTAGGTTTCTTTGGAGCAATTTTGCATTGTTTGCTTTGTTGTTTTGTTATCGTTAGTTGAAAGTCTCCATTGATCTGTTTAAAATGATATACTGGAAAATCTGCCCTACAGCCTCAAAATATTTTTACCGATTGTCAGTCTTTAGTTGATTTTCTTAAATTTTAACGACACTTTTTTGTTCTAAAAATTGTAGAAATGGGGTTTTGAGCTCAATTAAACTGCGTGCATTTGAAGCCACGGCATGTTGACCAAAACGTACTCAAGTCGTTGTCACCCAATTTAATATCGTACGATTCACTAAAATATCTTTCTATTTCTTCACGTTGTGGGAGGCTGCTTCTGACTGTTTCCAGTGTCCTTTCACAAGCTGTTCTACAAACTATACACCTTTTTTCTGGGGGAAATAAGGCCATAATGGTTGTGGGGGGGAAAACATTTACCGCCATCTTTGTTTATGTTTTTGAAGTCCCCAGACTCCCCACGACAACTCGTGCGACGCATGCGCAGACAAAATTCCCTGCTGTTGATCAGTGATTCTAATCTGTTGCCAGTCTCAGAGCCCGCGATCCCTTAGGTTAATTAATACTTCAAGTACCGCAAATACTCTGCCCAAGCAACAATCTAATTCTGTTCATTTAGCCACTACAACCTCGTTAGCATCAATTTCTTTTTGCGCGAAGCGACTTTTTCTCTTTTAGTTATAAGCTCTGGCCTCTGGACTGGGGCTAAAGCGATTAATTAGAAATCTACTCTATTCTAACAATAGAAGGTCGATTCGCGCAAAAAGGAATACCCGCTTTATAAGGTCGCTAATCACGATCGGAAATGGCGGCTGTCGAGGCACGCGAAATACGGGCTGACCCGTATTAGCTACGCATGCGTAGAACGAATATCTTGCGTGTAAACGTCATCAATACACGGCCGACAACTCACTTGAGCCAGCACGCACGTGGACTGCGAACTGCCCCATGAAAGTGGCCGATTTTCTATGCGATTTCCGATCGTGTAAACGCTCTCGGCAGAAAATACTTCAAATATACTGCGGGCGCAGAAGTGTGATTTTCACAAAATGGTGGTGAAAGAGTTTGAACCAGTGAGGTCTACATGTAATTATAAGTAATATTGTAGAATATGCGAGGGCGTGAAGTGGGTGATGACGTAGGCATTAGATTACGAGGATATTGAATGACAGTGAACACAGACTGTGAACACATTCGTGACTTGACTGGGAGCTGTGTATTAGGGTGTATTTTTATTAAAGAGATTTATTCGAGTGTTCTTTGTAGTTGTGCGTTATACTACATTTTGGTGCCGTTACCAGGATGACAACATCAACAAGAGCAAGCCTCTTGGCTGTTCCAGAAACTTTTTCGGATGGTGATTTCGGGCTCTGGTTGCGCAAATTCGAATTGTGTTCAACGAATGGATGGAAAGCAGAGGAAATGTTGAAGCGTTTACCGACACTGCTGCCGGGCAAAGCTTTAGCCGTGTTCGAGCGCCTTGGAGACGACAAGAAAGAAAGCTTCAAGACCTTAACAGAGGCGATCAATGAAGCATTCGGTGGTGATGCGACAAGCAAACATATTGCCATGATGGAGTTTCGTCGACGCGCCCGAAAACCCAGAGAGGATATCCAAGTTTTCGCTTATGGCTTGGAAACCTTACTCAGCCGAGCAATGCCCAAGATCGCGAATGACGAGAGAAATACCCTTCTCAAACAACAATTTATTGAAGGATCTCCAGAGGCGCTGAGAAGATAATTATTACAGAGACCTAATCTGACATACGAGGAGACTGTGAAAATTGCTCAACAGCTTGATTTGACACCAGAGCTGTCATCGACGAATGCCAATCCTGATGTAAATCAGACGACGGTTCACCCCCAACAAGTAACGAGCAGAGAATCCATCATGGTCAGCCAACTAACAGAGAGCGTTCAAGTCCTCGCCGAGAACCAGCTTTCAGCGTCAGTGAACAGCATGAGCGAAGTGGCAGCAGTGACATGGCCAGAAATCGAGGACAACATGGCGGCAGAGCATGCGCACTGAATCCCTTTTTAATTAATTCAATATGGCGTCCTTCAATAGATTTCTTAAGGAATTATAAAGAACAATCATTTTCGGTTATTTACTATTGTAAATTCCGACATGCGAACGTCCAAAACTTCACCAAATTGAACAATCGTTGAGCACTACAATTTCTATTAAGTTTGGAGCATCCTAAATAGGTTCCCGAGCCCCTCGTTAGCATACCTCTTATTCGCTGTTTAAAGTCTATTAATCTGCTATAGCACTTATTTTGGAGCTCCAATTTTGGCTGCTTCTGTGTTGTTTGTCCACGATGCGAACGTCTGAATTTGCTCGGGATGAACGTTACTTTGTTTTGCGGAGTTGTTCGTTCCACTTTTTGGTTGTTTAATAGGTTCCCAAAGACCTTAAAATGTACGATTTATTGCAGCCGAGTCGTTGTAATTTAATCCATCAAGCGCCGAGATAAATACTGAACTCGGCGTGAAGAAGCAATGCATTCCTCGATAATTTCGGGTTCTTGTCCGCCATTTCTTTATGGAGCTGTTGCTAAGGTTGCCAGGGTCTTAACCGCTGTTATTATTATTAAATGTGACTGTGGATTCAGAAATAATAACCGAAATTTATACGGCAATTTTTGTGAGTATGAGTGTACAGGCCTGTCTAGACGATTAAACCTTTTGTAATTTGATATTTGGGTAAGAAATGGGTCAATAAGACATTTTAGCGAATAACTCTACTTTAATTTATTGCTATAGACTTCTGTTTATAGCCGAAATGATCGATATTTAGCCATCAGAATTTTCAAATTAATATTTCCATCCAAATATGAGCCCACAGGCCACTGCCGCTGAGTGTCTGGATTTCTAGCCATGGAAGGATGGACCAAAGTAGTGATACCCCCCCATATAGGGACCAAAGGGATGCCGCCTCATTAAATATTCAAATTATTATTTATTCATTCTCAGGCTCCTTTGGGACCTCCTAACCCTAACCTCATTATTTATGCTTACATCATTATTTATCAGGCTCCTGTGGGAACTCCTAACCCTAATCTCATTAGTTATTCATTTTATAGCGGCCCATTACGTCATTAATGGCTAGCCCTAACTAATATCCAACCCCCTAGCCCTAAATTTTATTTAACCCCCTGGTATTCACTACGTCATGCCGACTTATCATTTATGCATACGTCATTCATTCTCAGGCTCCTTTGGGACCATATAACCCTAATCTTATTAGTATTCATTTTATAGCGGCGCGTTACGTCACTAATCCTAATCTCATTATTTATGCTTAATTATTTCTCAGGCTCCTTTGGGACCCTTTAAACCCTAAGTTTTATCCAACCCCCAAACCCTAGCTTTTATTCAACCCCCCGTGTAATACGTCATAACCGATAGATCTCCGACTAATTTCCGAAGTTACGTCAATATCAAAAGGCATTCCACTTTCTTCCTTATAAGTATTAGTAATTACCTTTTCATTTATACACTTTACCCCACTGTCAGTCAACACTTGTGGGACACATAGGTACAAAGAGCATGCGTACAGTAAGCTTTAACGAAATAGACGTTCTTTACAAGGAACGAGAGAGAAATTGATAGAGACACTTTATATTTTTTATCTGAAACCTCATCTGTGTGAGTATAGAGAGATTGGAGCATTCTAAATGTCTGAATTGGCAGAGATAACTTGAGGTAGTTCTACTTAATAACATATCATGAATATTATATTAAGGTTAGAACCTAAATATTCAAACATAGTAAGTCATCCTAGAATCATTGCTAACTAAACCTTCGTTTATAAAGCAAGTCAAGATATCGTAAGAAGAACTTAAGATATATTTTAGATGAGGAATCACTTCGAGAAGTCATGAAAAGAACGATTTTAAGTGTCGAAATATAAACTAAAGGCAAAGCGATTTATTATTTTGAAAGCGTTGCCACGCTTTTTGTTACTAAGTGTGATATTTGTATATTTATCCTCAGTGCACGTGCAGGAGACAAAAGAGAAACTCATTAGGGGTCATTAAGAGGATTAAGCGCTTGGGCAAGTCTAGTCAAGAGAGTCATTAGCAACACGCGTACATGTAATACAGAATTTAAAATATTTAATTGAGAAATATATCTTTACACAAAAAACTCTTGATTATTTAGTGATCTATCGGTAACACTAGCATATGGGCATACAGTACATCTTATAATCCGAAGACATGGATCATGAGCCTTGGATTCTGTACCACAAACATTACATATCAGATTTCGATTAACGCATTTGTTAAAATATTTCCACGAACACTTAGGACACTCAATTACATGTGTAAAATTAACAGGATTCTGACAACGTTCGCAATCAATAGGTTCGTCATTTATAGAATTTTCTGATTCTATTTCGGAAGTTTCTTCGTTTTCGCTCTCTGATTCTGTTTCTTCTTCTGCCTGCGCCAACATTGTTAGCACTCGAACATTTTCGATAAGGTTTTTGTCAATGTTAATGTCGCCGAGTCCTTTTACAAATACGTTTAAACCAGCTGGTTCGGGAATTCCTGAGAAGTAAGGTGATACACAGTATTCTACCAATTCGGCTATTTTTGTGTTTGGTATAGTTCTTCCTTGATACACAATTTCTCCTTTGGGATTCCATGTTAAGTTGACATAGGATGCGAGTAAACTATTCAACAAAGAGGACGCGTTCGCTTCATCGACTCCGTAGTCAAAATGTGACAGTATTTCTTTAACACGAAAATCGTCATGTAACCTTTCTCCCATAGTGTTCAGGGTTCGAATGATGGTCTTTAAAAAATATCGTTCTCTTTATATTAGTTCTGCGTGTCCTTCTAAAACTGGACCAAGTAGGACATCAAGAAATCCTTCACCTTTTTGAACCAGTATTTCTTTTTTTCTCATAAAACTACTTCGGGGACTAGCCAAAGTTGATATGTCGTCGCTATAAGGTCTAACGACTTCAAGCAAAGCAGGTGATAATTGATATTGCGTTGACCAAAAGTTCAACATACAATCACAAATGCATCTAATTTGCTCAGGGCTACCAGTCTCCAACAGACCTCGCTGTTGAATAGGTTCACTTGTACATAAAAGTTCAAGAAAGGGTTTGTGCTTTTTGATCAACATCTCTATTTGACAGTCAGTGTCTAAATGAGGAAAACGCTACCAAAACACATATTTTAAGAGGGGGGAGGAAGAGGAGTAGGAGGAGGAGAAGGAGGAGGAGGAGGAGGAGGAGAAGGAGGAGGAGGAGGAGAAAGAGGAGGAGGAGGAGGAGGAGGAGGAGAAAGAGGAGGAGAAGGAGGAGGAGAAAGAGGAGGAGGAGGAGGAGGAGAAAGAGGAGGAGGAGGAGGAGGAGGAGCAAATAGACACACACACATACAAAAGCATTTAGCTTAAAATATTTATTTCGGTTTTCGCTCAAACATATACATATCAAAAGTTTTAGTAAGGTCTGCTTCTTAGATTATATTTAGGCGTTTTTATTTTAAAAGTAGCGTGATAGTCTTTCTTGTCTTCTGGTGATAATTGTGATACATCTTCTTTTGTCATGGGTAAATATTTTGATCTAGTCATAAATAGATGATGTTCATACTCTTCTCTATCATCTGGGGTCATCTATGCCAAGTCGCTTTCTTTCCAATCCGAAGAGCTTTCCCAGTTATGAAAGAAATTATGTTTAAGCGTTGGTTGTTCAACGGTAGGAGGCGGTGTTACAAAATAGGTTTTAGGTATAGCAGGAGCTGTAGGGAAACTCCACGGAAGATCGTCAGTTTCTTGCTTTATCTTTGGTGTCAAATTTTCTGAAGTTTTTGGTGGCTGAGTTTGAAGATTAGTCAGAGGTTGAGACTGATTCTGCAATTGGTTTTGAAACGTCAGAAAACGTCTTAACTGATTGGAGTACAGTATGTTTCTTTCTTCAGGTGTTAACTGTGGCGCTTGTACAATATCTTGCATTTTTTGTTCTGTATTGTACATGGCATTAACGATCGGAGGTAATTGATAGGATTGCTTTTGTATGAAACTACCCAGCTGTTGCTGCAGGCTGGAGCTATTTTCTCCTGGTAGAACATTGGTCTTGACGCGGTGATCGTCGTCCGTCGTCGGCTTTAGATCAAACATTAAATAACCATGAGGGCGACTTGTGGCTTCCTCGTAACTCTTCATAAATTCATGGACATGACCTGGGTTCACCTGCCGTGCCAAGACAGAAATTTGTTGCTTATGCCTCGGAGACTTGAATAGTACGATATAGTGTCCGTTGAGGCTGATGTTTCTGGTTTCTTTTCCTTGGTGAAATATGTTCTGAACAATATAGATCACGGAGAGATTCCGGTGATGACTTCCCTTAGTAAATAAACTAGCAATAAGTTTATCTCTTCCTGACTGATCCACGAGATCGTCAAGAACAATAAGGTTTCGCTTAGAAACATCAAGAAAATTATCAGAGTCTATATCAGAGGGTATGCCTTCGTTAAGCTCAATGCCTGGTATTGTCTTGATCATTTCTAAATACATGGGCTGCCACTGTCCATAACACCAAATGATACGTTCGGGAGGAGGATTAATCGTAGTTTTGGCGTTTTCCAGAAGTGTCTTCACCCAAACTGTTTTGCCGCTCTGAGTACACCCTGCAACAATGCATGTGAACGGATGCTGCATGACTGTTGCGTCAGTGAGAAGACGTGCTGGTCTTGAATAAGTATTGTTTTTATGGGAATTTTTTATATGACGTTGCATGTTGAATAGTGTTGAAAACGTTTTTCCACAACTGCTGCAAACATAAGACATGTTCACTCATTGAAGAGCATGAGCAGAATAAATACTTCTAGAGAATTTCGTATTATATATTTATCTTTCTCCTCCTCCTCTTTCTCCTCCTCCTCCTCTTTCTCCTCCTCTTTCTCCTCCTCCTCCGCTTTCTCCTCCTCTTTCTCCTCCTCCGCCTCCTCCTCTTTCTCCTCTTTCTCCTCCGAGGAAGCCACAAGTCGCCCTCATGGTTATTTAATGCTTGATCTAAAGCCGACTACGGACGACGATCACCGCCTCAAGACCAATGTTCTACCCGGAGAAAATAGCTCCAGCCTGCAGCAACAGCTGGGTAGTTTCATACAAAAGCAATCCTATCAATTACCTCCGATCGTTAATGCCATGTACAATACAGAACAAAAAATGCAAGATATTGTACAAGCGCCACAGTTAACACCTGAAGAAAAGAACATACTGTACTCCAATCAGTTAAGACGTTTTCTGACGTTTCAAAACCAATTGCAGAATCAGTCTCAACCTCTGACTAATCTTCAAACTCAGCCACCAAAATCTTCAGAAAATTTGACACCAAAGATAAAGCAAGAAACTGACGATCTTCCGTGGAGTTTCCCTACAGCTCCTGCTACACCTAAAACCTATTTTGTAACACCGCCTCCTACCGTTGAACAACCAACGCTTAAACAAAATTTCTTTCATAACTGGGAAAGCTCTTCGGATTGGAAAGAAAGCGATTTGGCAAAGATGACCCCAGATGATAGAGAAGAGTATGAACATCATCTATTGATGACTAGATCAAAATATTTACCCATGACAAAAGACGATGTATCACAATTATCACCAGAAGACAAGAAAGACTATCACGCTACTTTTAAAATAAAAACGCCTAAATATAATCTAAGAAGCAGACCTTACTAAAACTTTTGATATGTATATATTTGAGCGAAAATCTAAATAAAAATTTTAAGCTAAATGCTTTTGTATGTGTGTGTGTGTCTATATGCTCCTCCTCCTCCTCCTCCTCCTCCTCTTTATCCTCCTCCTCCTCTTTCTCCTCCTCCTTCTCCCCCTCTTTCTCCCCCTCCTCCTCCTCCTCTTTCTCCTCCTCCTCCTCTTTCTCCTCCTCCTCCTTCTCCTCCTCCTCCTTCTCCTCCTCCTCCTCCTCTTCCTCCCCCCCTTAAAATATGTGTTTTGGTAGCGTTTTCCTCATTTAGACACTGACTGTCAAATAGAGATGTTGATCAAAAAGCACAAACCGTTTCTTGAACTTTTATGTACAAGTCAACCTATTCAACAGCGAGGTCTGTTGGAGACTGCTAGCCCTGAGCAAATTAGATGCATTTGTGATTGTATGTTGAACTTTTGGTCAACGCAATATCAATTATCACCTGCTTTGCTTGAAGTCGTTAGGCCTTATAGCGACGACATATCAACTTTCGCTAGTCCCCGAAGTAGTTTTATGAGAAAAAAAGAGATACTGGTTCAAAAAGGTGAAGGATTTCTTGATGTCCTACTTGGTCCAGTTTTAGAAGGACTCGCAGAACTAATATAAAGAGAACGATATTTTTTAAAGACCATCATTCGAACCCTGAACACTATGGGAGAAAGGTTACATGACGATTTTCGTGTTAAAGAAATACTGTCACATTTTGACTACGAAGCCGATGAAGCGAACGCGTCCTCTTTGTTGAATAGTTTACTCGCATCCTATGTCAACTTAACATGGAATCCCAAAGGAGAAATTGTGTATCAAGGAAGAACTATACCAAACACAAAAATAGCCGAATTGGTAGAATACTGTGTATCACCTTACTTCTCAGGAATTCCCGAACCAGCTGGTTTAAACGTATTTGTAAAAGGACTCGCCGACATTAACATTGACAAAAACCTTATCGAAAATGTTCGAGTGCTAACAATGTTGGCGCAGGCAGAAGAAGAAACAGAATCAGAGAGCGAAAACGAAGAAACTTCCGAAATGGAATATATATTTATAAATTTAGAATATATACTATAATTGACGAACCTATTGATTGCGAACGTTGTCAGAATCCTGTTAATTTTACACATGTAATTGAGTGTCCTAAGTGTTCGTGGAAATATTTTAACAAATGCGTTAATCGAAATCTGATATATAATGTTTGTGGTACAGAATTCAAGGCTCATGATCCATGCCTTCGGATTATAAGATGTACTGTATGCCCATATGCTAGTGTTACCGATAGATCACTAAATAATCAAGAGTTTTTTGTGTAAAGATATATTTCTCAATAAAATATTTTAAATTCTGTATTACATGTACGCGTGTTGCTAATGACTCTCTTGACTAGACTTGCCCAAGCGCTTAATCCTCTTAATGACCCCTAATGAGTTTCTCTTTTGTCTCCTGCACGTGCACTGAGGATAAATATGCAAATATCATACTTAGTAACAGAAAGCGTAGCAACGCTTTCAAAGTAATAAATCGCTTTGCCTTTAGTTTATATTTCGACACTTAAAATCGTTCTTTTCATGACTTCTCGAAGTGATTCCTCATCTAAAATATATCTTAAGTTCTTCTTACGATATCTTGACTTGCTTTATAAACGAAGGTTTAGTTAGCAATGATTCTAGGATGACTTACTCTGTTTGAATATTTAGGTTCTAACCTTAATATAATATTCATGATATGTTATTAAGTAGAACTACCTCAAGTTATCTCTGCCAATTCAGACATTTAGATTGCTCCAATCTCTCTATACTCACACAGATGAGGTTTCAGATAAAAAATATAAAGTGTCTCTATCAATTTATCTCTCGTTCCTTATAAAGAACGTCTATTTCGTTAAAGCTTACTGTACGCATGCTCTTTGTACCTACGTGTCCCACAAGTGTTGACTGACAGTGGGGTAAAGTGTATAAATGAAAAGGTAATTACTAATACTTATAAGGAAGAAAGTGGAATGCCTTTTGATATTGACGTAACTTCGGAAATTAGTCGGAGATCTATCGGTTATGACGTATTACACGGGGGGTTGAATAAAAGCTAGGGTTTGGGGGTTGGATAAAACTTAGGGTTTAAAGGGTCCCAAAGGAGCCTGAGAAATAATTAAGCATAAATAATGAGATTAGGATTAGTGACGTAACGCGAATACTAATAAGATTAGGGTTATATGGTCCCAAAGGAGCCTGAGAATGAATGACGTATGCATAAATGATAAGTCGGTATGACATAGTGAATACCAGGGGGATAAATAATAGCCATTAATGACGTAATGGGCCGCTATAAAATGAATAACTAATGAGATTAGGGTTAGGAGGTCCCACAGGAGCCTGAGAAATAATGATGTAAGCATAAATAATGAGGTTAGGGTTAGGAGGTCCCAAAGGAGCCTGAGAATGAATAAATAATAAGTTGAATATTTAATGAGGCCCTATATGGGGGGTATCACTACTGACCACCGTCGAGGAAGACGCAATTGGTGTTGCAACTGTGGTCGAGTAGGTCATTTCGCAAGCGATTGTCGCCAAACCAATCAGCGAAATGCCAGTGGGTAACGCCGAAATGAAAACTACTGTTTCGTCTGTGGTCAACTGGGACATTTCGCTCGAGACTGTCAGCATCGTTATCAGGCTCCACAACAACTGAATCAGGGAAACTTCCAAGGGCTGACCCGCAAGTAGGCCAAGGCTCAGGCCCGCCATATCGAAAGGCCCGCCATATCGGTTCACAGTGTCTCGCCAACTGCAGTTTTCATCAAAGCTACATTAGGTGAACATCAACAACGATGCCTTATCGATACGGGGCCGACCGTGTCGCTAGTGAACAAAGATATTGTCCTTGAACCAATAAGACAGTGCAAGCTACGAGCGCGAGGGGTGGGTGGAGAGAGTCTTCACGTGATTGGTATGACTGATATTTCCTTACGAATAGGCGATCTGAACGTGGTCCACGTATTTGTGGTAGTAAACATGCAGAATCAGTGCATTCTGGGTACTGATTTTTTGAAAGCGATGGGAATGGTCGTAGATGTGGGACACGGGCGATTATCATGGGAATCGGGAGAAACGCCATTGCTAATTGAATCAACAGCACCAACTATCAACAAATTAACAGTTCTCCTGTCCATTTGAATCAAGTCGTGGAAAAACAAGTGCAAGAAATGCTTACCCGAGGTCTCATTAGGCCAAGCAATAGCCCATGGTCGTCGCCGATTGTACTGGCCCCTAAAAAGGACGGTGACTATAGATTTTGTGTCGCCAGACTTTCGACGCTTAAACGCGGTCACGAGAAAGGATGCATATCCGATGCCACGAGTAGATGAGATCCTTGATAAGCTTGGTGGTGCACGCTACTTCAGCACATTAGATCTGGCGTCAGGATACTGGCAGGTGCCTCTGAGAGAAGAAGATATCCCAAAGATATCCTTTGGTCTGACGAACGCCCCGACTACTTTTCAGCGCATGATGACAAGACTGCTTCGGTTGTATGGTATTTACCGACGACATCATTATTTTTGCCGATACGTGGGAGGAACATCAGAACATCTTGGAGAAAGTTCTTCAACGAATTCAAGAAGCAGGGCTGAAGATTAAAAGAGCAAAATGTCAGTTTGGAAAAGAGTCAGTGCAGTTCCTGGGCCACAGTAGAGAGCTTAAGCATACAGGCGTTTTAGAGCCACGGACGGTGATTGAATTCAATAGCATTTTTCATTCAAAACAATGATAATGAGCAATTTAAAATCCCAAGAGCAAAGTGAACGCCGTCGTCGTTCTACACAAGACGTCATTGAGAGCATTTTCACGTTCTTGAGACGACGGGAACATCTAGAACGTTGAGGCCTGTCATCGTTGTTTTACTACAATGAGACATGCTTTTAAATAGAAAACTTGTATTTTAAGAGGGATAATTTCATTACATTACAATATAAAATAAAGGATCTGTATGTATTTTTATATAAAGATGAAATTTAAGCTTATGAGCTAACAGTTTAGATATGTGATTATTCATAGCCTTTGTTTTGGGTGAAAAAGTCTTTTCAAAGAATACGCGGTTCAGTAGTTCTGTATTGTATTCCTGTTCTTCCGGTCACCGTCCGTGTCTCAAAAACGCCTAATATGCTTAAGCTCTCTATTGTCTCCGCGACGGGTATCTGCCCAAATCCAGAGAAATTCCAAGCAGTTTTTCCCACAGTTTTTCCAGGGATTTTCCCACTCCTTCTTCTTTGTCCGACGTCAGAGTATTTGTCGGAATGGCATCTTACTATCGCAGATATGTCCGTAACTTCGCTGATATAGAAGCTCCCCTGCACGAACTAACAAAAGGTGGTCGAGACTTTAATTGGACGGTGACGGCAGAGGAAGCATTTACTCACCTGAAGAATCGACTATCCACCTCACCCATCCTTGCCAAATTTCACGGTTCCATTCACGAAACCTTTGAATGCAGGTGACACCGTGTGGTTATACAATACTGCTGTACCGAAAGGCCATTGCAGAAAGTTCCACAAACCCTGGACTGGTCCGTTTGTCGTGGTCCGTCATCAAGGAAGCGTGAACTACGGGATCAGACCACAATCAGGGAAAGGGAGGACACTGTGCGTACATCGTAATCGACTTAAACTTTTCCAGCATCACAACCGCGTGGAGGCGACGGATGAGCAATTTCCGCAAGTGTAATGTGACGCAGGAAAAACGATTCGACGGGCCAGTGGTAGTCTACCAAGAGGCGGAGACTACGAGTGCGGCGATTTTAACTTGGACGAACTAGAGATCGAGGACGCTCTCACTTAAGGGGAGGGTAATGTAGAATATGCGAGGGCGTGAAGTGGGTGATGACGTAGGCATTAGATTACGAAGATATTGAATCACAGTGAACAGACTGTGCACACATTCGTGACTTGACTGGGAGCTGTGTATTTGGGTGTATTTTTATTAAAGAGATTTATTCGAGTGTTCTTTGTAGTTGTGCGTTATACTACAATATCATAAAAAGAGGTGTATTAGCTATTGAGCTCATTAGTAAAATTTTAGGGTCAGGTTATCAGGGTAAACGAAGTTTAAAGGTGACGGACAGTCCGTTCTGCGCATGCACGAAACTAATGTTTACATCTTTATTTACAAAAAATATACTGATACCTTATTCAAGATTGTAAGCTTTGCTTTCTCTTCATTACTTGAACTTGAAACAAAACATTTTGAGAAGAAATAGAAGAAATCTGGAGAGATATCCTCGCCGAAACGCTTGGTTTTCTGCCATGTTGCTCCCAACGGTTTACATTGAGCTGAGTACGTACTTCATATAATTATCTACGAATGTCATATTTTGGGGAACATCACCTTTAAGCTAAAAGGACCTATAAGTCTCCAAAATTCCAAGGCCTGAAATAAATACAAGTCAATGGTCGCTACCATTAGCAGTAGGACCACTGATCTCTATACTATGTTGGTTCCCACAAAAGAACGAAAACAACATGAACTAAATAAAATTAATTTGCTTCTATCGAAGACTGCAATATTCCACCAGGTTGGTCCAGATAGCTAGCTCGAGTTTCAAAGTTGGTTCCGCAATGATTATGCAATTTCTGATGCTTAAAATCCTGGCTGAATTCGAGATTTCGGCTATTTATTCACTTTCCAACTCCCGACCCTGGCGTCCATCTTGTATTAAGACAATAATTATAATTATAATATGCATGACAAAATTACTGCATTTTGATTGGTTGAGAGGATCTTATGGGTGTACCAACATGGCTGCCGGTAGGGTCAAACCTCGCAAGGCGATCTGTTCTAGGCCGCCCATCCAGTTAGTATAGAGATCAGTGAGTAGGACCTATAAATGCCGCCATTTTGAATCTGAAAATGGTCACACATTTTTGGCAGCACCTACAAGCTACAAGAGGTCAATAAGCAGTTTATTATATGACTATACAAGTGTTGTAAACGTTCTGTGAAAACTTGACAAAGTGTCAGTTTTCTAACAACATAACTAAAGTTCATAATAAACCTGATTTCAAGCAGAATGAGCAATTGTTTTGAATTACGAAAGAAAAAACTCACATGAAATGAGTTTTACAGGAAGCAGTGTGCGCTTCGTTACACTTGTAAAAAAGTTTCTGGTATTGAAATGTTTTCAGTATTCGCAGTTACTGTTGTTGTATATTTTAGTATACAATAAAAATACTCAGTGATTTCCGTAATCATCTTTACAAGACTTTAAAATGAAGAGCAAAAAAAAACAACTTACGAATTTGTTGTTCTATAGCAAGATGAGCATAGTCTGCCAATGTATTCTCGTTCTATCTGGCTTTCTAATCTTGCTAATGTTATTCCTTGATAGTTTTCATTAAAATCACTCTAAAATGGTAATAATCTTCAAGTAACCTTGAATTATTCTCGCATTAAAAATGTCATCAAACGCTTGTTAGGGGGAAGACCAAATCATAATCGCACTGGCACGAATTAGTCCATTTTATGAAAACCGCTGATATTTTCTCCTTGACGACTAAAATTGTCTGGCGTTAACTGAAAAATGATAAAGTTGTCATCCACCACAACAATACAAGTGAAAGGGTTAATCAACAGTATGTTAATTTAAACTTTTTATGCATGCATGGGATTTCTGAGACGTCTCTCCTTGACGAGTGGCAATGCATATGAAAACGTTAACTTTACAGGTCGAAAGCTTAATAGAAATAAATAGACGATGTGTTACCTCAAATTCTCGTTTATGGAAATTAATTACTTTTTAATATAACTATTTTCAAAGTAATCCTTTTTAATATTCAAGTGTATGGGTTTCGACCATTTTTTGCATTAAAATATTAATACTAGTGCTCGTTACAGAGAATAATTGATGAATATATATAGTGCTAGCTATTAAAACCGTCCACTTTATTAAATGCCGATGATAAAGCAGATGAGCTGTAGTGTCAAGTAGTGTATCGAAGACTCTCATCTCGTGAGACGACTGCATGAACTATTGAACTTGTTGCTGCTTATATCTAATTTTATCGCTAAGAGTTTTTACAACAAGCATAGAAAATATTATTAAGGCTATAGCTATGGATATCACCAGTTTTAACTCAACGCTGAACAAAACACTCGAAGCATATGGATTTTCCCAAGCATCACTTCAACAAATGCGTTCTTTCTTTAGCGAACGTTTTAATAGGGTAAAGTTAGATGGCAAAATGAGTTCATGGAAACATGTCACAATGGGATGCCCTCAAGGATCGTCTTTTGGACTACTTCTGTGGAACTTTTTCCAAAACGATTTGGCTTACCAAATTAAGAACGATACTCTGTACATGTACGCGGATGATCATCAAGTCTATAAGGTAGGGAAACACATACAAAATGTCGAAAGCAATCTGAAGAAAGAAAGAAAGCTGGCCTCTTTGTGGTACAAAGAAAATTTGCTTCAAACCAATAAAAAAAAGTATCAAATCCTTACAATCAATTCAAAGCGACAAGAACAAAACGCCAATAATGGAATAACTATTAACATCGATGAAAACGAAATTAACTCGGCAAAGACACTCAAGATTTTAGGCGTTAACCTGGACGATCAACTAAATTTCAGTGAGCATATCAGCGAAATATGTAAACGATCAAGTCAGAAAATAGGAGTAATTTTAAGGCTCCGTAACTTAATCCCGACAAGAGCCAAGCTGGATCTTTACAAGTCTTCAATACTCCTACATCTCATTTACTGTCATACAGTTTGGCATGGCATTTTTTGTAAGGTATCTGATAAACGCAAATTAGAAAGGGTTCAGGAACGTGCATTAAGGGCAGTATTTAACACTAAAGCACATTCATACGAGGAACTGTTAAATAAATCAAAACTCCCCAGTCTCTATAATAGGCGTTTACAAGATATAGCAATTTTGATGCTTAAAGTAAAAAATGGTAAAAGCCCAGGCTATGTAAATAGGATTTTTGAGAACATTGATAAGGGTTATTCGCTACGCAATGCAGACTTTCATAGACCACGTTATAACACAGTGCAGTATGGCAAGCACTCTTTAACGTACTTTGAACCCTATCTGTGGTCTAAATTAAATCACGAAGAAAGAGAAAAACCATCCTTAGAAAGTTTTAAGAATTGCACTAGAAGAAAAAACCTACAGAATTTAGTAGAAAACAACTGTAATAATTGCAATCTTTGCTCTACTTAAAGTCATTCGCAGCTTTAACTTTTAAATCTTATAAAATTTTAGAAGTTTGTTACTGTTACTGTTACTGTAACTGTATATCATATATATATATATTACTGTATATTAGTTAGAGTTTAGTTAGGCAGTAAGTGTCCCCAATTAGTTTGTTAAAACTAAATACATAGACACTTTTTAATAATTATTTATTAAAATTTATTATTATTATTATTATTATTATTATTATTATTATTATTATTATTATTATTATTATTATTATTATTATTATTATTATTATTATTATTATTATTATTATTATTACCGTCCAGACTTGCTCCTATCAACTCCAAGTACTGGATGCCTCTACATTGTTGAACTGACTGCTGGTTTTGAGTCAAATCTTCAAAACAACGTCGATCGTAAAAAATCCAAATATTCAGAATTAATAAGGGAACAAAGTCAAAGTGAACAATTCAGATCAGTTAAATTTGTAAACCTATCGATTAGCTGCCTTGGTGTCTTTGCAGCAGAATGTTCTACATTCATAGAAATGCTGAATGATCTTAGTCTTGACAAGACTCACCAAAAATATTGTATTAATAGAATGACGACGATCGCAATCAGAACCACCTATTACATATTCTGTTGCCGAAACAAGGAATGGACAAATCCTGAACTGCTAACTTTTTTAAATTATTGTACTGTATATTTGTTTTATGTTGTTATATATAGTTATTAGTTATATATTGTTAGTGTTGATTCAAGTAGCCGATTGTAAATTACCTTAAATAAGCGAGATTTACAATTGTATATTATCTAAAAAGACATTTAATAAAGTTTCCATTATTATTATTATTATTATTATTATTATTATTATTATTATTATTATTATTATTATTATTATTATTATTATTATTATTATTATAACTTGCTTAATATTCGTGCTTATAAATACCCTTTGTTCTATCATTGTTGCGCTAACATCGCATCTTTTGAATTTTAGTTATGGAAAACATGAATTTGTCGTCGCGATGATGTGCGTTTACTTCGCCGATATTTCAGCAATGTCACTGACTCTTTTGGCCACTGAACGCTACAATGCTTTAGTTCACCCTATGAAAATATCTATTTATCGCGCTGTATTTGGCGTTTATGTTTGGGGAGGGCAAGTCTAACCTGCCCTGGCGTTTGCTAACTTGCTATACGTTTTTCTTTATTACTTTTTGACTCTCGTTCCTGTAGCCGTCATAGCATTTTGCTACGGTAAGATAATTATTGGTACTTACGTGATCAAGAATGTTTGCAGTAAAACAACTGAACAACCGCACGTTATGTCAAACAAGAAAAAAATTACCAAAATGTTGTTGCTAACTCACACTGGTTTTCATGGCTGGATATACTCCCATTATATTTCTTGTTTCTGATGAAAAGTTTTCGACAGCAGCTCCTGATCCAAACATAGTGACTATTGTCGACTGTGTATATAATCTTTCACCAATTGCCTAAACCCAATAGTTTACGTAGCCTATAATACGAATTACAGAGAAGGTCTGAAGAGGTTGTTGAGAAGTTGTTTCTGCAAGAAGGGGAGTAATCATATTTTGGGCTTCAGACTATAGAAAACACGCGAAGAATACACGTGGTTGATCGTATGGCATAAAAACAAATAATAATAGTAATAATTTATTTACCCACGCATTACCGAAGAGCTAAAGAAAAGCTCGTAAAAACGTCAGCTCGGCAAGACGTTTTCCACCTAGAATTCACAATAATTGTTAATCTCCGATGCCCTAAAATTAAAAATTACTTTGACCGGGAATCTCACAATTTATATTTCATGCTCGAAGTCATATAACGCATAGCAGTAACGATCTTATAGTTGCGCCGCAGCGAACGAGCCTGAAGCGAGCGAGTAAGGCAGACCTAAATAATATAGTGGGGCTTTTTTCAAAGCTTTCATTAGCGCATTGCATTGTGGTCGAAAATTTAACCGACCATAATGCAATGCGTTTAAACGTAATCGTCGAACTTAAAAGCCAATTTTAATTGCGTGAAGTCGAACTTCATTTTACTTTGGTGAAACACATTGCGATGTGCGTGTATATATTACCAGTCATTTATTACCTCGTAAGTTAGCTTGGTAATTGGAACTAATTAATTATGTTAAAAGAGACAGCATGGAAACTTTGTGATTGAGCAACTCCGGCGATGCCAGTTCAGGGTATGTGCACGTCGACTTGAGAAGCGACAGTGGCGACGCTCAAAATTTAAAACAAAAAACTTGCTATGCTTAAAACTTTAAATCAGAATGTAAACACTAAACACAGTGCTTTTTACTATATATTTTATTAATTTATACCGGACCAAATTATCTCATGTTGAGAAGCACTGCATGCTTCAACGCGACAAAAGTCGCTTACTGCTTTGACATTCGGATTTTCAACAATTTAAGCATTATACACTAACGAACTGACAAGGCAGCATTCACCACAACGCAGGTAACCTAGTTAATGTAATATATATATATATATATATATTTATAAAATGGGTTGCGTCTTACGCACGCTGTGATTGGCCCATGGTCGTGTTTATATAAGAGTACATAAACACGGAATTTTCACGCGCTTTTTGAAATATACAAAATTGCAGTTCAAGCAATGGCAAATAATTTTCAAGTTTCACTGTTTTAACGAGTTTTTAATGAATAAATTAAAAAATGGCAGATAAGGGAAGATTTAAAAGAGTAAACGAAAATGACTTGGAGGCTTTGATAAATAATACTCAAGCCAAAAGAACCAAATACATGACAGATTACGCCGTCAAGATTTTTAAAGGTACGACATTGTATAATTTTTGTGTTTACGTTAAAACCAGTTGATAAAAATACGGAACTTTAAATGTACTAAGCAGTTCTAAAAACAATGCTGTTTTTTAAAACTTTAAGAATGGTCAAACGAGCGTAACATGACACAACAATTGCACGAAATGGACGAAGAAATGTTAGATAACTACCTTCGGATCTTCTACGCAGAAGTAAAAACAAAAGACGGCCAAGACTATAGCCGCTCAACGTTTCTGAGCTTAAGAAATGGTATTGAACGTTACCTTAACTCTGGTCCATACAATAAAGGTGTCACTATCGCTGGCAACCCAAGATTTAAAAAGTCAAATATTGTCCTCAACGCCAAAATAAAGTCTTTAAAGATGGAGGGTAAAGAGAAAGTAAAACACAAGTCAGCCTTGGAACAAGAAGACCTGTTGCGCTTACAGTCAAGTGGTGTTTTGGCTCCTTTACGTCCTCTTAGCCTGTTGAGAAATGTTTGGTTCCACACTACTTTATACTGGTGCCGTAGAGGAAGAGAGGGACAGAGATGTCTCACAAAAAACAGCTTTGTTTTCCTTCAAGACGCTGCAGGCGACGAATTTGCAACCATGGTCCACAACGAGTCCTCAAAAAATCACCCCGGAGGGATTATCGACGAAGAAAGCTTCGAAAGCAAAGGCAGAATGTACAAAACAAGCCAAGAAAATGATGGTTACAACGCACTAAAGTTATATATGTCCAAGCTGAATCCCAACTGTGAAGCTCTGTTTCAATATCCAAAACGTCGTTGGAATCCAACTGATGGTGTTTGGTATGAAAATCGCCCCCTTGGTGTGAACAAGCTCGGCGAAATGATGAAGGAAATCAGCTCTACTGCCAAATTATCCCAGATCTACACGAATCACTGCGTCAGAGCAACATCTATCACTTTGTGGTCGAATGCTGGGCTTGTAAATGGGCATATCATGTCTATTTCTGGTCACAGAAACGAGCAGTCCTTGCAGCATTACAACCAGCGTCCATCAACAACTCAGTTGAAGCATTGCAGTGATGTTCTTTCCCAAACACTTGGCAATGGATCAACTCAATCTGTAGAAAACCATCAAGCCGTCCACGTTACTCCAACTTTAGGATGCTTGGAAACAGTGGTATCATCAGTCAGTTCAACATCTACCTGCACAACTACAATTTCCAGCAAAACGGCGATCGAGAATGCATTTCCCTTTGGTGGTGTTTTTTTCAACTGTTCTATTGGCAATGTGAACGTTAACTTTAGTTTACAGCAATAAACAGGTTGTTTTAAAGCTGGATAATTCAATTTAATGTAAATCCACCATGTTATACGTATATACGCCTTGATTAAGTGTTATTTTTACGTCCTTGGCAAACTCTTTTGATCAACAAATAAACGTTCTGCAGAAGAAGCCACTTCAAAGCCGTTATGGCGTGGGATATACCTTACGTTGATTGGCTCTTCATATATCTCATGAGAATTTTCAACTTCATCAGTTTTTTTTCAATAAACTACTTAAACTTTTTTTCGATTTTGATCTTGTTATTTTATAAAAGAAATATAAAATGGTTTTCCATGTTTATGTACTGTGATATAAACACTTGGGACGTTGCTCGACTTTTGAAAAGCTAAAAAACACCCGCCTAGCGGCTCGTGTTTTTTGTTACGCTTTTCTCAAGTCTCGCAACATCCCGCGTGTTTATATCACAGTACATAAACATGGAAAACCTTTTATATTTCTTAAATATATATATATATATATATATATATATATATATATATATATATATATATATATATATATATATATATATATATATATATATATATATATATATATATATATATATATATATATATATAGGGCTATACTTAGAGACACGGGAAGTTGTGACTAGTATTATAATTTGAATTGGGGTTAGAATTAGAATTAACGATTAGGAGAAAATGCACATCCTATCCACATCCTAAGACGTTCATTTTTTTATGATAGGCGAAGAGAAATAATTTGAAAGCAAGAAAAAAGTATGATCCAACTCTGCAAATGTTTTGCGCATGCGCGAGCTCCTGACCCAACAAAACAACTAAGCGGGGAACGGTTGTTATTCTGTAACATGGAACTGCAATACGTTTCTTGTAAATTTTAATGTTCGTTTTTGTAGTATAACGGCACAGAGTCACATACGACATGTGATCCTCCATGGGAAAACTTGCGTTGAAACAGCCAAAAACGGCGTTCAATCGATGTTCGAACGGTTTCGAAAGATTCTCCTAAACGTTCGAACGGTTTGGTCAAAATATCGAACGGTTGACTACTTCTGATGCTCTATTTAAGCGTTCTTTCACAAGTTTATATGCATGCCTAGTTTATAGTTGTTGATCAATATAATTGCTTTATAATTCTTGCTTCATTAGTATAACTTTTGTCCGTTTAGCTTTGCAGTAATTTTGCTGGATTGTTTGTATTATTATTTTTCCCAATATTTTCTTGATTTGTAATAAATAATTTAATATTTTCTTGATATATATATATATATATATACAAACGAGCACGTGTGATTTTGTTCACGGAATGTCGGGAAGTGCTCAATACCATAAAGGTAGAGCGAATATAGTATAGTTTAAGTGGGCTTACCTCAACATTTTGATATATATATATATCAAACAAACAAAGTGTTGTTCGCGAAATGTCGAAAAGTGCTCAATACCGTAAAGATAGAGCGAATATACTATAAGTGGGCTTACCTCAAATGTTGATGGTCGCTACTGTCAGTTTCACGCTGGGCGGTCTTCAAGAACGTTAGAACACACATAGAACGATGTTTCTTAAACTTAATTGATAAACCTTTCCCACCACACAACAAGCTATACAAGATTTTCAACAGAAACACAGTAAAAGTTAGTTATAGCTGGATGAACAACATTAAATCCACAATCACGAAACACAACACACACATTCTTAGGAAAAATGAAGGAAAAAACAATAGCACAAGTGGTTGTAACTGCAGAAATAAAGATCAATGCCCACTCGGTGGGCAATGTTTGACAAACAACATCATATATAAAGCAACTATTTCGACAAACAACACTAATGACACTAAGCATTACATAGGCATGACAGCAAACAGTTTTAAGGAGCGATACAGAAACCACACCAAATCTTTTTAACACAAAAAATATTCAAACGAAACCGAACAAACACATATGGAATTTGAAAAACAAAAAACAAAATTTTAACATTAATTGGTCAATTTTAAAACGGTCAGCAGCATACTCAGGGGGATCTAACCGATGTAATTTATGTTTGGAAGAAAAACTTTGCATTATGAAATCCGAAAAATCCACTTTACTTAACAAAAAACAAGAAATCCTTTCAACATGTCGGCACAAAAACAAGTTTAAGATAAAGAACGTAGGTGCAGGCAAGAACAAAGGTAGGAATGTAGGTAGCGCACCATCGACCCGCACACCGCCATCAACCCACACACCGCCATCAACCCACACACCCAGAAGCGTGCAATCAACCCACACACCCATTAGCAATGACGTAAGCAACTCAACCTATTTAAGACAGCGCCGAATCGAAAATCTTCAGCCGCCTGAAGATCGCCCAGCGTGAAACTGACAATAGCGACCATCAACATTTGAGGTAAGCCCACTTATAGTATATATATATATATATATATATATATATACAAAGTATGAAGTATAGTTTTACCTTAAAGTCTTCGCTACCAGAGGTTTCACCCTAAACGGGATCATCAGGCGACTGAAAAATATCGGTTAGTGGGCTGCTTAAATGCGTTAGTTGGGGCGTGGGTGTGGGCGTCGAAACGTCCGGCGCATTCATTTGGAGCGTGGGTGTGGGCGTCGAAACGTTGCGCGCATTCCTTTGATTGTTTAGGTTGATGATCCGAAATCTATTTTTGTGCCGACACGTCGAAACTATTTCTGATCTTTTGTTTAGTAAGAGTTGTTTGTCTGCCTTCATGATGAAAAGTTTTTCGTCCAAACATAAATTGCATCTTTTTGATCCTCCCGTGTAAGAAATTGAGTGTTTTAGTATAGACCAGGTTATGTCGAAACTTTGTTTTTTTTCTTTTAGATTCCAAATGTATTTCGAAAGTTCCGTCTCATTTGAATACTTTTTATTCTGGAAAGATTTAGTATGGTTACGATATCGCTCTTTAAATGTGCTTGCTGTCATGCCAATGTATTGCTTAGTGATGTTCGTGTTGCTTATGGAAATAGATGCCTTGTATACTATGTTGTTTGTCATGCATTGCCCACGTAGGGGGCAATTGTCCTTAATCCTGCAATTGCAACTGCTTGTAACTATGCTTCGTGGCTTGCTTTTCCTGATTGTGCGTGAATTATGTTTCGTGATAATAGACTTGACGTTGTTCATGCAACTATAGCTAATCTTGACTAAGAGCGATATCGTAACCATACTAAATCTTTCCAGAATAAAAAGTATTGAAATGAGACGGAACTTTCGAAATACATTTGGAATCTAAAAGAAAAAAAACAAAGTTTCGACATAACCTGGTCTATACTAAAACACTCAATTTCTTACACGGGAGGATCAAAAAGATGCAATTTATGTTTGGACGAAAAACTTTTCATCATGAAGGCAGACAAACAACTCTTACTAAACAAAAGATCAGAAATAGTTTCGACGTGTCGGCACAAAAATAGATTTCGGATCATCAACCTAAGCAATCAAAGGAATGCGCGCAACGTTTCGACGCCCACACCCACGCTCCAAATGAATGCGCCGGACGTTTCGACGCCCACACCCACGCCCCAACTAACGCATTTAAGCAGCCCACTAACCGATATTTTTCAGTCGCCTGATGATCCCGTTTAGGGTGAAACCTCTGGTAGCGAAGACTTTAAGGTAAAACTATACTTCATACTTTGTATTTTGCTCTATCTATATATGGTATTGAGCACTCTCTAACATTTCGTGAACCAAAACTCACTTATATATATATATATATATATATATATATATATGCAGTTGCCTTTTATATATTGTAACTAGTTATACGAGGACCCCTCTGTAAAATACTTTAGGGTGATTTTGTCATCCTCAATAAAGATGCCTATTATTAGCCAGTTTCTAAGCCTTTCGTTTCCGCCATGAACTTGGCCGCGTAGTCGGTTTGGGTTCTTGGGAAGACTGGGGAGAGATGGAAAGGAGAAGGCATAGCGACATTCGTAAAAAGGTCCTGTCCAGAATCGTTCTGGCCCTTCGAGTGTTCCTTGGATCTAGCGTAGCGACAGTATATTATTATATAAAAAGCATAGGCGATCGAAAGAAGGAAATTATGGAATATGTTCCAATTGGAGCTCGAAATGAAAATTTAACTGTTTGACTTTCAACTTTTGGCGGTTGCAAAAGGAAAGCTAGTGATAAGAAAGCTAGGCTAGTGAAACTTCGTCGATCCGAGGTGAACAGGCTTGTATTATTTTATGCAGATGGAAATAGTAAGTGTCGGGAAACACTTAGGCATCATAACATCACAATTCTTTCTCAATAAACAATCAAGCTGTAAAGTGAAATTGTTTACGAATTTTGCTAGGCCTTCCCCAGCGGGTCCGTTCGGATCACTTCCAAAACCTATCAACCGAGGAAGGCCTAGAAACTAGGCTAGCTTATTATTATTATTATTATTATTATTATTATTATTATTATTATTATTATTATTATTATTATTATTATTATTATTATTATTATTATTATTATTATTATTATTATTATTATTATTATTATTATTATTATTATTATTATTATTATTATTATTATTATTATTATTATTATTAACACAAATGTCCCCTCGAACTTTCGTCCCATAACACTCGAGACAATACCTTTAAAGGTATTTACATCTTGCCTCCGAAACGCAATATACTCCTTCCTTACATCAAATAACTTCATCGAACATAACATACAGAAAGGCTTCACACCTAATTTGTCTGGCACTTTAGAACATACTGCGCAAATGGCCCACATTATTAATAAAGCCCGGATCAATCAACGCTCTCTTGTCATCACGCTACTTGACCTCAAAAACGCTTTTGGCGAAGTCCACCACAACCTAATTCAATCCGTACTTGATTACCACCATATCCCTGACCACATTAATTTTGTTATAAAAAGTTTATACACAGATTTTAAGACTTCGATAATTACATCTGAATTCCGCACTCCTTTTATATCTGTTGGCCGTGGCGTATTGCAAGGAGATTGTCTGAGTCCTCTTCTGTTCAATATGTGCTTTAACACGTTTATTCAACATATTAAAGCTGACAAGTACCGTCAATTTGGTTTTTCTTTCAAACTATTAAATCCAATTCACTGGTTCCAGTTTGCTGATGATGCTGCTGTAATTACTGGTCAAGAGTCAGAAAACCAGCATCTTTTAAGTCGTTTTTCCATCTGGTGCCAATGGTCGAATATGTTAATCCGGGTTGATAAATGTAGCACTTTTGGCATCAAGAAAGCCATTACAAAGTCAGTACAATACTTGCCGAAAATCCTTATCAACCAAAATCTTATACCAGCAATCAACATTGGAGAATCATTTCAATACTTAGGACGCTACTTTGATTTTGACATGTCGAATCAAAATCATAAGACTGAGCTGGCTACTCTCGTTGATGAACTAATGTCTGACATTGACTCAAAACCACTTCACCCAAAAAATAAACTTCTCCTGTATAGTCGCTACGTCTTATCCAAATTATCCTGGCATTTCACCGTTGCTACAATGTCCAAAACTTGGATTTCTGAAAATATTGATTCTGTAATCAACCAATACATCCGTAAATGGCTTGAAATACCAATATCAGGAACACTAAGTACTATATATCTAACACGTAACAAATTTGGTCAAAGTATCTATCCTCCATCAGTAAAATTTATTCAATGCCAAGCTGCTCTACGCAAAGCCTTAAAATATTCTCCAAATGAAGCAATTAACGAACTGTGGAAATCCACTAATAATCATACTAATATTCAATACGACGTCTATAACTCTACTAAAGAAGTTCTGAAAGATTTCCGTTCTGGGCATGAAGATAGACTTCAAAACCACTTGACTTGTCAGGGATCCTTTTTCTCTAACGTTACAAAGTTCTCCTTATCAAAGCTTAACAAGGTGTGGTCAACTGCTCAATCAAAACTGCCAAAAAACATTTATAACTTTACTATACGTTATGTGAACAATTCTACTCCGACACGCAAAAACCTTCACAGATGGGGAATATCTTCAAGTCCAGAATGCTCCTTTTGTCTGAGCCCAGAAACACTACTACACGTTGTTGCTGGTTGTCAATCGTATCTTGAACGCTTTACATGGAGGCACAATTCAATTCTTAACTTTCTTGCAAATACCTTACAAACTGTTAACGGTTCAAACCTCTTTGTCGATCTGCCTGGATTCAAAAGCCCATCTATCCTAACTGGTGACACGTATCGTCCAGATTTGCTATTGCATTGTTCAAACGGCCGTCTTTATGTTCTCGAACTTACTGTTGGTTTTGAATCAAACCTCCAAAACAACGTCAAACGGAAAGAAGATAAATATAGTGAACTAGTAAAACAGCAAAGTGAACATTTTAATGATGTGAAATTTATAAATCTCTCCATGAGCTGCCTAGGTGTTTTTGCGAATGAGTGTTCTACTTTTTTAGATATGCTAGATAAGGTTGGTCTTGATAACAAGCACCAAATGTACTGCGTAAGGAAAATGATGACTATTGCTATCAGAACTACGTATTACATTTTCTGCTGCCGAAATAAGGAATGGGGAAATCCCAAATTATTAGCTTTTTGAAATATTTGTATATAAATTTGCATGTTTTATTATATAGTCATTAGTTGTTATTATATATTATTAGTTGTGACTCAAGTAGCCAATTGTAAATTACTTTAATAAGCGAGATTTATAATTGTATATGTAGAAAAGAAAAAACATTTAATAAAGTTTCCATTATTATTATTATTATTATTATTATTATTATTATTATTATTATTATTATTATTATTATTATTGTTAATGGTCAGAGTTTTCCAGTGTTAAGAAAAGGAATAAATCTTCCCAAAAGTGACGCAAAATGGTCAACGGCTAACACCTATTTCAAATTTGCGCTTCAATTAGATGCACCAATCAGAGTACAAGATCTAAATGCAAGCATAACGCAACTTAATAATGTGGTATACAATTATTTTGCTGATAACTTTGGTCATGTTGAGAAGATACCGGATAAAGCCCTAGTGAATAAGTATAAAGATCAAACAGTAAAGGACTTAAAGAAATCTCTAAAACAATTAAAACTCTCAAACGCTGATCCTCATGAAATTAAATACGTATCTCGCACATTGCGTGACAAGCTTCGTAATGCTAGTCAAAACAATACCAACGAGACAACTCAAAATCAAGACAAGACGTTCAATCACGACAACTACATTGGTAGACATTTTTGGGGCTACGTTAAAAATGTCCTGAATAACAACAATTCTTTACTTCCATCATTTACTATGACAGAATGCCTAACCTATTTCAACAAAACTCTAAATTCAATTAATCCAAGTAAACTGTTTTATATTCCCAGCTGGATTCCAAAGCTATCTGATCCTGTCGTCAATTTTGACCTTGAACCCCCAACCTATCGTCAAATTACAAATATTATTCGCAGGATGAAAGCGTCTGGTTCTCCTTGTCCCCTTGATCAACTT
The DNA here is from genome assembly GCA_035771165.1 of Paragorgia papillata. Classification (NCBI taxonomy): domain Eukaryota; kingdom Metazoa; phylum Cnidaria; class Anthozoa; order Scleralcyonacea; family Coralliidae; genus Paragorgia; species Paragorgia papillata. The sequence goes on from JAWNZC010000234.1 coordinate 3,752,219, forward strand.
TCAATTATTTGCTTTAAACGATGTCCATTTTTACGCACTTATCTAACCGAAATAATACGTAGCGTCTGGTCTTCTAAATCTGTACCTGCTGAATGGAAAATAGCATGTTCTATACTTATCCATAAAAAAGGCAACACAAATGACCCATCCAATTTCCGTCCTATTACTCTAGAAACCATACCATTAAAAGTGTTTACTTCATGTCTCCGCAATGCTATGTTCTCCTTCCTAACGGCTAATAACCTTATTGAACATAAGATTCAAAAAGGCTTCACACCTAATTTGGCTGGCACGTTGGAACACACTGCTCAAATGACAAATATTATTAACCAAGCGAGAATAAAACAACGTTCTCTTGTCATCACCCTACTTGACCTCAAAAATGCCTTTGGTGAAATCCATCATAACCTGATTCAATCTGTCCTCGATTATCATCACATTCCCAATCACATCAGTGAAACTATAAAGAGCTTGTATACTGACTTCAATACTGCAATTATAACATCAGAATTCTCTACTCCATTCATAACTGTTGGCCGCGGAGTGCTTCAAGGAGACTGTCTTAGTCCACTACTTTTCAATATGTGCTTAAATACATTTATTCAACACATAAAAGCTGATAAATACCGGCAATTTGGTTTCATCACAAAATTTTTAAACCCAATCCATTGGTTCCAGTTTGCCGATGATGCTGCGGTAATAAGTGGTCAAGATTCAGAAAATCAACATCTTTTAAATCGTTTCTCGATCTGGTGTCAATGGTCCAACATGATTGTTAGAGTTGATAAGTGTGGTACATTTGGTATTAAGAAAAGTGTAACAAAATCAATTCAATATTTACCAAAACTTCTGATTAACAATAAATTGATACCTGCCACTAAAATTGGAGACTCGTTCCGATACTTAGGAAAATACTTTGACTTCAGTATGTCCAACAAAGAGCACAAACAAGAGCTAATCACTCTCCTTGAAGATGTTATGTCTAAAATTGATCTTAAACCTCTACACCCGAAAAACAAACTTCTACTTTATAGTCGTTACCTCTTATCCAAATTCTCCTGGCATTTTACCGTTGCTACCTTATCAAAAACCTGGGTCTCTGACAACATGGATTCAAAAGTTAACAAATACATACGTAATTGGCTTGAAATACCTGTATCAGGAACTTTAAGTAATGTATACCTTACCAGTAACAAGTTTGGTCTAAATATCTACCCTCCATCTATCAAGTTTACTCAGTGCCAAACAGTTCTTCGTAACGCCTTAAGAAACTCTCCAAGTGATTCCATAAAAGATCTCTGGAAATCAACATGTGCCCATACAAACATTCAATATGACGTTTACACCTCGACAAAGGAAGTTCTTAAAAGTTTCAACTCCGGACAAGAGAACAAACTTCAGAAACATCTGGTTCTCCAAGGCGCCTTCTTCTCTAACGTCATCAAGTTCTCACTGTCGAAACTAAACAGCATATGGTCTAAATCTCAATCAAACTTACCAAAGAACATTTATAACTTTACCAACCGTTACATCAATAACTCTCTTCCCACCTGCAAAAACCTTACTAAATGGGGAATAATGTCGAACTCTGATTGCTCCTTCTGCTTAAACCCTGAAACCCTCCTACATGTAGTTGCTGGATGCCAATCGTACCTTCCACGATTTACATGGAGACATGGCTCTGTTCTCAACTTTATTGCAAAAACGCTACAACCTGTCAACAACTCTAATCTCTTCGTTGATCTTCCTGGATATAAGAGCCCATCAATAATAACTGGTGAAACGTATCGCCCAGATGTGCTTCTTTCCATTTCGACTGATTGTCTCTATATCCTTGAACTCTCCGTCGGATATGAATCTAATCTCCAAACTAACGTTGATCGCAAAAGAGCAAGATACAGGGATGTAATTACACAGCAAAAGGAACATTTTAAAACTATCAAATTTGTAAATTTATCAATCAGTTCCTTAGGTGTTTTCTCAAAAGAATGTCGTACCTTTTTGGAGATGTTAAACGATCTAGGTCTTGATAAAAATCACCAAAATTTTTGTATTAAGAAAATAATGTCTATCGCCATTAGAACAACATACTATATATTTTGTTGTAGAAACAAGGCTTGGACAAATCCGGACTTAATGAACATTTGAAGATACATTTTAAATTCAAATTTTTCTATATAGTTGTAAACAATAAATAGGTTCAAGTCGTCAATTATAAATTACCTTAATTAGTGAGATTTATAATTGTAAATATATATATAAAGTATTTCAATAAAGTTTCCATTACTTTTATTTCCATGTATATAGCATCAGTTCAAATAATCAAAGGTAAACTACCTGTAAAAGCGAGGTTTATCATTGTAATTTCTACGTTTAATGATCAATAAATAAAGTTTACATTATTATTATTATTATTATTATTGTTATTGTTATTGTTATTGTTATTATTATTATTATTATTATTATTATTATTATTATTATTATTATTATTATCCCCGAGCCCGGGCGTAGGGCCGAAGGCCTGGAGCCCGGTGAGGGTGCTAATCTCGACATGCGTGCAGTCCACTTTACACGCGTGTAGAAAAAGCGAGGGAGACGAAATCTGCGAAATAGTTTATATATATATATGTATATATATATATATATATAATATATATATATATATATGTTTGGTACGGTGTCACGCGGTAAGAATAGTTGGACACTGGTGACTAGCGACGAAAACTATAAACTCTCAAAGAAATAGTATTTTTCTTTCGTTTATTTAAACGAAACGAAATGGAGCACGAAGAAAAGAAGGATACAAACAACCCGTTTAATATATCTTGAAGGTAAACAAAAACTCGATCTGCAGTGCAGTCACGATCGGAAATGGCGACTGTCGATGCTCGCGAAATACGGGCTGACCCGTATTAGCTACGCATGCGTAGAACGAATATCTTGCATGTAAACGTCACAGAATAAGGATTGACCAGAAGTCAACACCGCGGAAAAACGTCTGCGCATGCGCGTGATTCGAGCACATTGCACGCGTCAAATTTGTTCCCAAAGATGGCGGTTGAGGAAGTTTACTCGGTTTCGGTGTGTGAATTTGGCGTTTGCCTTGTGTTTTGTTGGATAACTTTTTTTGCGTAGCATGCATAATTTTTGCGTTGACTATATTTAAGGGTAATGATTTACTCTACAATTTAAGCATGTGCAAATGCTTAACTCTTTGATAGTTTGCTTAACTCTTGTGTCTCAAATTCGGTATTCGACAATTTTTCAAGAAATGTTCGCACGCCTCCCGGTCTAAAACGACAATTTTAAATTTAAATTCTGTTTCTTTTTGGATTTTAAATGTTAGAAAACTTTTTATTAATGTCCAAACTACCCATCTAGTGTATTTTTTTGTTTGTTTCACTTACCTTGAATAATTAAAAGCCATGTTTTTGTTTACGAAGATGGGATTTAAATTCCCCGCCATTTTTTCTAGTACACGCGCATGCGCAGACGTTTTTCCGCGGTGTTCCAGAAGTCCGACTCGCGGAAAAAAGTGTCCCATTATTTTTATGCGCATGCGCCAGTCGGCCATTTTGAAAGTAAGTGTCCCCGGAAAATTAGCCTTCTCGTCCTTGCGACCCTCGGGCTCCTGTAATCAATTACTCTTGGCCGTCTTGTGACCTTTTAATTAACTTCATATTATTATCTATATATATAAATAATATTTAGTGAAGTAAATAAGTAATTTACTTTAGAAAACGATTCTTTGGATATGAAATTCTTTGACCACGGGGTTATTAAAACTTCAGTACGCAGATACTACGGGTAAAAGTCCGTGGCAAAAAAGTCCTGCACTCACGAAGCTGTCGGCATAATCCAGAATTGTATAAACTCCACATTTGTTTATAGAAGAAGATAGCTAAAATTTTCGGAACTACGCATTGTTGAAATACATCGGTTACGTATGTTGTTAGAAATTTTATAAGCTTTCATTCGGTATATAGTTCAAATCATAGTGTTACCTGTAACTTTTTTAAATGTTCAAAATGTTCTCACTGTTGACCATAAAAGTTTTAATATTTTTTAATATGTTGAAAAGGTGTGATCACTAATTTGCACCAAAAACGTTTTCATCTTCAACTTGAAATCTGCAAACTTTTCCACTCCTTTCATATTTGAATTAGCTTTTGTTTAAGAAATATCTGAGGTTCATACCAGAAGTCTTTCTGAGGTTATAGCAAACACCAAAACAGCAAAAGGTAAAACAAACTTAAGAAATTCATCCATTTCAGACGGTCCAGATCAAAATAATGTTTTTTTATTCTTTAAGATACTTCCCAGCGAGAAAATTAAAAGTTCTGACATGAATGGCACTTCACAGTATCCTATGTTTAATATGTTGTTCAGGGCTGTGCGTTTAGTATTTAAAAACAATATCCAAAATTGTATAACACTTGTGAGGAGTCCATTTCCCATCATATAATTCTTATTTTACGAACAATGGTGTGCACATTTTGAACATTTTAAAAAGTTACAGGTAACACTAAAGTTTGAACTATACACCGAATGAAAGCTTATAAAATTTCTAACAACATACGTACTCGATGTACTGCAACAATACGTAGTTCCGAAATTTTTAGCCATCTTTTTCTATAAACAAATGTGTCGGCATAATCGAGAAATGTAAAACCCGCTTCATGAGTGCAGGACTTTTTTGCCACGGACTCTTACCCGTAGCATCTGCGTACTGAAGTTTTAATAACCTTGTGGTCAAAGAATTTTATTTCCAAAGAACCGTTTTCTAAAGTAAATTACTTATTTACTTAACTAAATATTATTTATATATATAGACAACAATATAAATTTAATTAAAAGGTCACAAGAAGGCCAAGAGTAATTGAATACAGGAACCCGAGGGTCGCAAGGACGAGAGGGCTAATTTCCCGGGGGCACTTACTTTCAAAATGGCGCCGGGATCGCAGGCCGACATTTCGCAAGGACGCTTACATCAAAGGTGCCGACGCTGAGTTGGACTTCTGGTTGATCCTTATTCTGTGTAAACGTCGTCAATGCACGGCCGACCCGCTGCACACTTCAGCGAGAACACCCCGAGCTCAAAGTCAAAGATCTCCGCTCAAAATCGTCGCTCGAGCATAATTCTTCCACGAGCGCATAGCACGAATGTTGGGCTTGCCATAGAATACGGTTTGTTGACAACTCGTGGAATTTTCGCGATGTACGAAGCCATTACCCTTCTCAAATTCATCAGTTTCAAATGTCTTCAGAACTCACTTGAGCCAGCACGCACGTGGACTGCGAACTGCCCCTAAACAATATACAGCTTCCCTTTGCTCGTCCAAACCATAAATCAGCTTAACTAAAGCTAACTTAAAACACTATGTAGACGTGATGGTTTCCATTGGCATTGCATGCACCTTTTATTATTAAATATTCATGGCGTTTGACGATTTTTTTGGCTGTATTTCCAAATTTTCGACTGAAACGTTGTCTGTTTAATACTTCTTTCTAGAATCCGATTCTACGGAATTGTTTTTATCTCGGACTCTATTGTAAATGTCATTTTTGAGCTGCTGACTTTTAATTCTGCCTTTGCAAAACATGTATGCATAGGAAGCCATTTAAAGCTTGTTAAAAATAACCCCTTTTGAAACCTCCCAAAAAACATATTTTGTACAACCAGAATTTAATAATGAAATGTAAGTTTTGCTTTGATATGTTAAATCAGTTTAGTCATCTTATCCATAAATTATAGAATTATCTTGATCAGGATTATCATTTGTTTTTATATCTGTTTGTTTTTATATATTGGCTGTATATCAGGTGTGCTTATTTTAATCAGGGTGGGTGGGTGGGGGGTGTTTCAAAAAAGCATTTAATAAAAGCGGGCGAGGGGTTGTTGCATTCATGTATTTCTAGTTATTAACTATACAAGCATTCCAACAAAGATTCAAGTGACTATCAGTATCGAACTACGAAAAATATCAGTTATGTCATGTTGTATAGTCAATAGTATACATAGATCAAGAATTTTGAGAGTATGACGTGAAAATACCCTTCCGCTGACCGGTGCAAGCGTACCTGTAAACTCGAATTTTAATGACCGCCGTGAAATTTGTGAAAAGAAGCTCAAAATTTGAAGACTTATACATGTATTTATTTATTATTTGGCTTTATTATTAAGTGAGTTTACTTATTTGGTGCTAAACTTTAGTTTTATGGAAAAAATCGACACCCAATATTTCATACTGTGGTACCACTTTAAAGGTATATGTATAAACTATAAAATTACAAATTTTGTTATGAGCATCCAATCAGACGTGGTGTATAAATTTTCTCATTCATCACTTGCTCAAAATTGCTCAAACAATGTTTAAATTTAAATAAGCTGAATTTCTGACTGTATTTTCTTATTTTATTTTGAAAATATCAAGTTTGGTGAGTTGGTAAAACAACAAGTTAAACAAATGGTCTAAACAAACAGTACGAAACAACTGACTATTGAATTAGTAAATAGAATAGAATTGCTAAGTAAATATTTCAAAATATTTTTGGAATTTACTTACTGTTACATGTACCAAACTAGCCAGTATAATAATAATAAAAATAATAATAATAATAATAATAATAATAATAATAATAATAATAATAATAATAATAATAATAATAACAATAATAATAATAATAATAATATATACACGATAAGCATTAGCTCATGTGGTTGTGTATTTACATGTATAACTGAAAACTAAATACCTTACAAAAATATAAAATATAGCTACTACATTTTATTATACATGTAATAATTTTATTGGGCATAAAATGAATAATTTTCTACCAGTTTTAACAGCTCTACAAAATCATTATTGGTTTGTTGTTTACGAAATTGTATACTTTTCTTGTCAAAACTTTGGAGCAAAGATTGTTTAGATGAAAAATGTTGCATTTTTCTGCCAAGTTATGAGTTATGTACTGTATTTGTTGCAATGAAATACACACCGACGTGGAGGTGGCACTGTTCAAGATACTGTTTACCGTATACTGACTTTGATTTTTTCTAAATAGACAATAAAATTATTATTATAGTAGCACTACAGTTGATGTCCTTGGTCATATGTTTTTGGCAAATTTTAACCCCCACCTTCGGCTCAGGCTAAAATGAGCCTGAATTGGGCCAAAAACATATTTATGCCTGCAAACATCAACTCTATTGTTATATTATAATATCCTATTCTACTAAATATCTTACGACTATACTGTAGTCTATAATTACAATTTCTTTATCACACGCTTAAATCCGGGCATGAGATTTGCAGTATCCTGAGGATACCAGATTTTAAGTTTGGATACTGGGCATCATAAGCTCAGTATCCCATGGGGATACCATGAAAATTGGGATAGTGAACAATTGTTGAGCAGCTATCCCAATTAATTGTTGTCGTTCTTCGCGTCTTGTCTGCAAATGTTGGCGGAAAATTTGACGAACTCTATTCTCATTCCCAGTGCACACCAGGGTTAAATGATAAGCATACATGTACATGAAGTAGTACAGCAACAAGGACCCATTGCTGGACAAAATGAGCACAGGCTCTGGGAACAAGATTACAATATTCTGTGTATTTTTTTTTATCTCGTGTTATTCATTGTTATACAGTCACACTACATAGTCCTATATTTGATGGATTTTGACAATGCCATGGACACTTTACAATTTTGTTCAAGACGTAAATAAACTAAAGTATTAACACTCTTATCGATGTGCTATTGTACAGCTATAGCATACAGTACACTAGTGTAGTATGAATAATGTTGTCAGCCAGACTGGAAAGTTTGTAAAATGCGCAATGGAGATTCTTATATTTCTTACAGTATATGCAGGCAATTGTCAGCCTGAAACTGTGCACAGAGATCTCTGTTGCACGGCACAAACTTTCCAGTCTATAGTTGTGTTAAGTAAAAGTCAACCTTGTTTGGATACTGCTTATTGGAATATCTAGTATCCAAATGTGGGATACTAATTTTCAAGGAGGGATGCCAGATTTTAAGTGCTAGTATCTCATGTCTCATGCCCTGCTTATACACTGTTGGTGTTATATGTATAGTGATGCACATTGCATTGTCAATTGAATGATGCTACTTCATATAACCTGAAGAAACTTAAGACTGATAAAGCATGTGGACCAGATAAAGTTGCACCCAAACTATTAAAGTATGCCAGGGATGCTTTAATTTCAATAGTTTGGGTGACTTTATCCTTACAGTGAGGACAGTACACTAGCTCTTTAATTAGTGACCTTTGTTCACATGACTTACCAAATCACGGGCTAAGTCAAATCTGGCATCACATTGTAAACATATGTATTCCATCCCAGTTGGTTCGGTGGCTTCCAGTTCATGGATTAACAAATGTCTATCAAATATTTCACTACAAAATGTTCCATTGCAGAAACCACATTTGAAGGTTTTTTCTTTTGTACGAGTTCTTTGGTGTGATAGTAAGTCACTTGATTGTCTAAATGTCTTGTCACAAACATCACTTTTAAAAGGCTTCTCTCCAGTATGTGTTCTTTTGTGATATACTAAGTTACCCGAATGGAAAAATGTCTTGTCACATATATCACACTTGAATGGTTTCTCCTTGGTATGTGTTCTTTTATGAACTACCAAGTGATCTGACCTAGAAAATGTCTTCTCACAGATATCACATTTGAATGGTTTCTCTCCAGTATGTGTTCTTTTATGAACTAGTAAGTTACTTGAACTAGAAAATGTCTTCTCACAGACATCACATTTGAATGGTTTCTCTCCAGTATGTGTTCTTTTATGAACTACCAAGTGACTTGATTGGCAAAATGTCTTGTCACAGACTTTACATTTGAATGGTTTCTCTCCAGTATGTGTTCTTTTATGAACTAGTAAGTGACCTGACTGAGAAAATGTCTTCTCACAGATATCACACTTAAATGGTTTCTCTTCGGAATGTTTTAACATATGACATCTTAAACTTGATGAATAACCAAATGTCTTGTTGCAGACAGAACAGCTATAGGACTTTTCACTCCTAATAGGATTCCCCTTAGCTTTGTCAGATTTTCCAGTCATGGTAGAGGTCGATCTCTTCACTTTATTAACTGTTATTACTTCCTTGACGTGATTCCTACCTGAGTTTGAACAAAACTATACGAATTAGTCAGACATCCAGCATGAATTTTGCTGCAATCTGATTCTGATTTATGCCAGGCTCAGAGCCCGCGATCCCTTAGGTTAGTTAATACTTCAAGTACCACAAATACTCTGGCTTTCTGTTCATTATGACAACCCGCTACCAGTGAACTCGGAACGCTAACGTCCAGTCATTCGGGGGGGAAAAAGTGAGGCAAAAAGTTCCAGGCCCTTGCGCGGTTTGCAGGTAGGATTCAGTCTCCCACAAAAAAATTTTTTTTACACGGTCACCGGTCTTGAGCGAAGACTCGAAATTAAGGTTTGAAAAATTGTTTATTGAATCATTTTATCACGCTTTGCTAAACGTGCATTTTAAATTTTAATTGGTTGTGCTATGCTGCCGAACTAATTATGCAGTGATTGTCTATTTGTTGCTATAGTAATAAAAGTCATTGTCTTTAGAAAACGTGCACGAAGTTTGTCAGTGAAGAAATTAAATCAAATTTTCGTTATATTATAAACCATATATATTAGAGTTTCGTCACTCCAAAGAAGATACAAAAAATCAACACAAACTTAGTATAGAATATGCCGTTTAGGTTAGTACCAGTTTCATCAGTGTCCTTTTGTTTAAAAAGCATTCCGCATTCGTACCAAAAACAACAACTAGCCATGAGTAAACGTGAAAAATAAACAATCTAGTTCATGTCAGTTATTTCTTAAAATATCATAATGCCGTTTAACACATTCGAACAAAGAATAAAGGAGCAGAAATAAGAAAATGACATTGGATATCAAGTATCAATACGTCTTCAAACTTACTCGTACAACAATAGCTTTCTCACTCTTGTTCTCACCTTTTCAGCTGGCTGTTTTCATCATAGCCAGCAAAAGGCGTCTGTTTTCTCAGCCTATTTTCATCCTGAGACCCGAGCTTAATTTACTGTATAATTTCGGACTGCTATACAGTAAATAAAACAACAACAGCACTGCACAACAATGGGAAACCATTAAATGCACGTTTAGTCTGACAAAATAATTTGATAAATAATTTTTTTAAACCTTTTCGAGCCTTCGCAGTTCGCTGAAGACGAGCGGCCGTGTAAAAAACATTTTGTGGGAGACGAATCGTACCTGCAAATCGCGCAGGGGCCTGGAACTTTTTGCCTCACTTTTTGGTTCTTCGTTAGCGCTCCAGGTATCACATTTTAACTTACATCGTCATCGAGTTCACTGCCCGCTACAACCTCTTTAGGCTTTAGCATCAACTTTTTTTGCGCGAAGCGACTTTTTCTGTTGTAGTTATAAGCTCTGGCCTCTGGCCTGGGGCTCAACCGATTAATTAGATATCTACAGTCTACTCAATTCTAACAATAGAAATGCGATTTACCACGAAAAGGGATACCCGCTTTATAAGGTCGCTAATTAAACGCTCTCGGCAGCGGAAAATACTTCATATATACTGCGGGCGCAGATGTGTGATTTTCACAAAGTTCTATATGGCTGAAATATATGACTAACCACTGATCTATATGACTGGATAGTACGGTGGCCCGTAAGGGTCATGGCGCGCCGTTTCGGCCAAAAATGGTCGAGAAAAAAAACGCGTCGAGAATCGGCCAAAAATGGTCGAGAAATTAAAACGTGTCGAGATTTCCGCAAAAACTAGTCGAGAAATAAAAACGTGTCGAGATTTCCGCAAAAACTAGTCGAGAAATAAAAACGTGTCGAGATTTCCGCAAAAACTAGTCGAGAAATAAAAACGTGTATTTGAGATTTCGGCGAAAACAAATCGAGAATATACGTTTTTATTTCTCGACTAGTTTTTGCGTAAATCTCGACGCGTTATTATTCCTCGACCATTTTTGGCCCATTCTCGACGCGTTTTTTTTTTTCTCGACCATTTTTGGCCGAAACGGCGCGCCATAGTCACCTCTTCTCCACACAAACACGTCTCTTCTCCGTAGACATCGAGCTTCTCCGTGGAAGTGTGACGTTTCTCCACGAAAATGTGACGCTTCTTTAAAGAATTATGTACAAATTCTGCGATAATACATGTGTATTCTGCGTTTATGTATCACTTATCTGTATACACATAAGCCTTCTTCGTGCAAATGAGCGCTTTCGGCGGAAAGACGAGCACCTTCTCCACAGATATACGATACTCTTCTGTGGAGGCACGACGCTTCTCCATGCAAACACGCGCTGTTTCTGTCGACAACTCAAGTCCATCTGCTGAAAGGCGAGCCTTCTCCATACAAACGTGCGCCTTCTCTGTAGAAAATGAACACCTTCTGCATAAATATTTAATTCACACCCTCCGGAAAACACCCGGCAAATTTTCTTTTTGGTGGTCCGGGGGGGTGCAAGATTTCGCTGAAACACTAGTACCATGTTGTTAATGTCAAAACATGTCATCTTCTTAAGTGTTTTATCCTATCTCTGGTCAAAAGATTTGTGGAAAAAATGTCGTCGGTACTTCAACCTCAAGAGTTTCGTTTCAAATGTCACAGAAAATTGTAGACTTAACTAGTTCTAAATCTCCATGCACGTAGTTTAGTTTCGTGCGCAATAATGAAGTGTTGTTGTCACTGTGGGGAACACTGATAACGCGAATTTTTGCCCTAACCGTGGAAGGAAGCTTCTGAATAGTAAGTATAGCTTAAAACATTTTTCAGTGAGATTAATAGCATTTGTTAGTCGTAATATATAAGTCGACAAAGGTATCAGATACCACGTGTCGTGAGTTAAACGTGAAATAAGGAGAATCTAGAATCTCCTTCCCTTGCTCCCTCTAGTCTCTAGTCTATCACTGTTATTTTGTAAAATTTGAACAAGATCTTGGTAATGGTTCAGGTATATGTTAATAAAATAGATAGACGAGCGTAGAAAGACTACAGTCAAACCTGCATGTATTCGGTAGTTTTCAAACTTCCAAATTAAATCCCACATAAGTTATTAAATGTAATTTGATGTAAAAAGACATAAAATGAAAAATTCTTGAGTTGTGCGGACAAAATTTTCTTGATCATTCTGAATTTAATCGTGCTGCTGACAGACAGATTATAGAGATTTAATAGATAAATCTATGAAATGTTTAATGAGTCTTTCCGCTAGAAACGTCAGTATTTCGTTTATAAAATTTTCGGCAGTTACCATCTTTTCGATTTGTTACGCATTGTCACATTAGCGTTTTAGGAAAAGATGAACTCTTTTCCGGTCAAGAAGAGTCTTTACTGTCTTCAATTCTTACATAAAATCATAAAAAAACTTTTCTGTACAAAGCGTACTCCACTTCCATAAATGTTCCGCCATTTTGTTTTCCACGAAAAATAACCATGTGATCTCCACGCAAAAATCACGATAGGTGTCACATGTTATGAATAGCCTTTGCTGATTGGTTATCGCGAGATCTAAAAATAACTTGGGTGGGACTTGACCCATTACTACATATTCCCTGTTGCCTTTTTGCTCTCTTGATACTCTCTGTACAATTATCGAATTTTTCTTTGAGACCGTGTTGGACATCCAGGAGACCTGGGTACGACACTAAAAATTATCCGATGGCTTCCGCTTAATACATGTTACCATTCTTAGGAATTTCAACAAATATAGAATAATAGTACCAATGTTTTTACCTCCCCCCCCCCCCCCCCCCCCCCTCCTTAAACACCCGTAAACGGTTTTTTTTTATCGCGATTGAGAAACTGAAATATCTCTGGAAATCAGGTCGGGTTTGTAAATTTTATTAAGTGTTTAAATTTTGTTTTAAGATCTAGCGAGTTCTGCTGGAAGTCCAGCTCCGGCAGCTGAAGAAATAGAAACGAACGAACCAGAAAAAGGAAAGGAAAACACAGTCACTTACGGATAATTTCGTAAAAGAAAAGAGTCAAGCAGGACAACGACATTGAGGCCGACTGCGTCTGCGTCCAAAAAGGCAAAATTAACGAAAAGCAAGGCAGCTGACAAAGCAAAAATTCAAGTTGGCATCAAGTACTGCGACGAAGAAGGGCACCTGAAACTACTGAAAGGAAGGACACTGCCGATAGCTGTAAATCCTGACATTGACGCACGTGGTCTCCTTGAAGAATCTGTGGTAAAACATAGCCTGCGTAGCCGCGCTGGGGTGATTGGGGAAAGGAGCGCCTGCAGGCGCCCATTGTTATTTTTCGTGCCGCCCGGCGCCCCCTAATTAAAACAGTGCATTTTTGGAAGTTGTCAATACTAAACAGTGAACTCGATGTAAGTTAAAATCTGATACCTGGAACGCTAACGAAGAACCAAAAAGTGAGGCAAAACGTTCCACGCCCCTGCGCGGTTTGCAGGTAGGTTTCAGTCTCCCACAAAATGTTTTTTACACGGCCGCCCGTCTTGAGCGAACTGCGAAGGCTCGAAAAAAGGTTTGAAAAAATTATTTATCAGACTAAACGTGCATTTAATGGTTTCCCATTGTTGTCCAGTGCTGTTGTTGTTTTATTTATTGTATAGCAGTCCAAAACTATACAGTAAATTAAGCTAGGGATGAAAATAGGCTGAGAAAACAGACGTCTTTTTGCTGGCTAGGATGAAAACAGCCAGCTGAAAAGGTAGGAACAAGACTGAGAAAGCTATTCTTGTACGAGTTTGAAGACGTATTTATACTTGATATTTCATAATATACATCTAATGTCATTTTCTTATTTCTGCTCCTTTCATTTCTTGTTCGGTTTTGTTAAACGGCCTTTTGTAACTAATGATATTTTAAGAAATACCTGACAACTAGATTGTTTATTTTTCACGTTTACTCATGGCTAGTTGTTGTTTTCGGTATGAATGCGGAATGCTTTTTAAACAAAACGACATATGAAACTGGCACTAACGGCATATTCTGTACTAAGTTTGTGTTGATTTTTTGTATCCTCTTTGGAGTAACGAAACTCTAATATACTTTAATAATAATAATAATATATGGTTTATATTATAACGAAAAGTTTGATTTAATTTCTTGACTGACAAACTTCGTACACGTTTTGAAAAGACAATGACTTTTACTATAGCAACAAATAAACAATTACTGCATAATTAGTTCGGTAGCATAGCACAACCAATCAAAATTTAAAATGCACGTTTAGCAAAAGCGTGATAAAATGATTCAATAAACAATTTTTCAAACCTTTTCGAGCCTTCGCGGTTCGCTCAAGACCGGTGATAGGGGTAAAAAAACATTTTGTGGGAGACTGAAATCTACCTGCAAACCGCGCAAGGGCCTGGAACTTTTTGCCTCACTTTTTGCCCCCCGAACATTCTCGTCCCCAGAGCCTCTCCCGTGCTGGCGCGCGTTAAAAGGCTCTGGGGGAATCCATATATCATCGCGATCTGATTGGTTGTTCAAATTCAAAGGCCTATATAACGATGGAGCTTAGTGAATGTTTATAAATAAACAGTATTTGAGACACGAAAACTGACAACGAAGCACAATTCTAATCATAGTTCTAATCCGAACAATTTAATCGAACATTTTTCAAAGCAATCAACCCGTTTCCCATTATATAATTAAATCAAACACAGAAGACAGACAGCAATTTGAAATCGATAGGCGATAGACGATATGAGACAGCAGTCACAGCACACTGCTGGCTGTTCGTGCATGGTACATATTAATAAGAATCTCATTGAAATATACACGTCAAATATAAACGAACGCTGCAACATATTAAAGAGAACTACGTTCACTAAAAGAAGCTGTAAATACGAAGAAATTCCGACGCGGCTCTAGTATTGCCAAGCTCTGAAGCGAACTCGTAAATTTTAATGCCTTTTGCCGCGCCGAATAAACGTGGCGATGAGCTACACTCAGCAGGGACCTTCTTCGAACGGAATATACCACAATCAGAATTGTTCCAAAGTCAAACGAGTAAATACGAGACAGCCAAACCGCCAGAATCGAAAACGAAAGGGAAATTATATTGCAAACAACTGCCGATGATCTCGTGTCCAACTCCCAAACCGCGAACTTAAACGTATGCGCTTTAGAAAGAACACCAAAGAATCTTGGTGTTCCGGTTTGGATTCCCCCCAGAGCCTTTTCAGCGCGCCAGCACGGGAGAGGCTCTGGGGACGAGAATGCCCCCCGAATGACTGGACATTAGCGTTCCAGGTATCACATTTTAACTCATTCTCGTCCCCAGAGCCTCTCCCGTGCTGGCGCGCGTTAAAGGCTCTGGGGGAATCCAAACCGGAACACCAAGATTCTTTGGTGTTCTTTCTAAAGCGCATGCGTTTAAGTTCGCGGTTTGGGAGTTGGACACGAGATCATCGGCAGTTGTTTGCAATATAATTTTCCTTTCGTTTTCGATTCTGGCGGTTTGGCTGTCTCAGTAGTGTTAAAACGACGTTCCTGGGACATTTTTGTAAAAGAGGTTTTAAATTTTTCCAAAATTTTCAGGAGGGGGTTTTCAAATTTTTCCAAAATTTTCAGGAGGGGTTTTTAAAAACATTTCCAAAATTTTTAGGAGGGGTTTTTCGAAATTTTTCCAAAATTTTCAGGAGGGGGTTTTCGAAATTTTTTGGGGATGGGTTTTGGAAGGTTTTTGGGTTGGGGGTTTTCAAATTTTTTGGGTTTTTTTTGAAATTGTTCTGTTTAAGTTTTAAACCTGGATAAAATAAAAAAAAGAAAATGCCAAGAAGAAATGTTATAAAATATGATGTTATAAGAAAACCATGTGGTGTTTTTGCATGCGGAATTTGTTTAAAAGAGCTGAACACAGAAACAGCGCTAAGACTACACCAAAAGGTTGCCCATAAAGAAACTTTGCATGTTAAAAAATATTTAGTTTTATGTTGTCCAGAATGTAAAGAAGCCTTTAAAACAAAAAAGGAACTACTTTCCCATGATAGAAAAATTCATATAAAAAAAGTAAAATTTTAAACCCTGAAAATTTGTATTCTTTTTGAATACAAATCTTTAATATTTACTACTTCTTGGTTCTCCAATGTCCAATCGCAAGTGTTGAAATTTTATCATCTAATATAACCCTTTTGTCATCTGCAGAATTTAATGCTATTTTGTTAACATGAATGGTGTTAACGGTATGATTGGTACTTCTGAAAGTGTTCATTCCTCTTATAACATCCTGACCTGTAAATATACAGTTTTTGTAGTTTTCAAAAGTGAGATCTTTGTTAATAGCACTTTTTGCAAATCCTTTACATTTTTTGAACTCCTTTTCCTCCCATAACCCAGTTACAGGATTAAACTTTCTGGCCATTTTAAGTGCGTAAGCTTTTGATCTAGTTCCTGCAAATGCTCCAATAATATCAGCACCAGTCTCAGATTTCATCATCCCAAGGACTTTCTTGTTTTCTTCGCACTTAATTCCACTTGGATGAGTTTCTGGAAAGTTTGAGGTGTCAAAGTGGGTTTTAACATCTGGCGAGATATCTACAAAGAAGTCATCGGTTTTAATTTCGTAACAAAGGCTGTCAGTGTCTGTAAATAGCAGTTTTGCTTTATCCCCATATTTTGGTTTAATATAATTGTAGTCAAAATCATACATAGAAATTTTACTTTTGTCTAAGATTGCCGCACCAGAATATATAGGCTTATTTAATTTTACTCTAGTTTTTTTCATATGGACAGCACCCAAGTAATCGGTAAATATATTAATGCCATTGTAGTTAGGTTTTTTTGCTAATTTTTCTAGCTGGTCATCATCTGAAACCAGCCGGACATCAACCCTGTTTCTAACATTTTCCATTGTTTTTCCAAACACAGAGTTATTCATGAGTTTGTAAAAATCTTTCTCAAAGTCATTAGTTGCAGCTGTTCTTAACTTTGTGTTTAACATAATGTATGGCTCCATCCAGGCTTTTTCAACGAATGAGACCGCGCGATGAATTTTTTTCAGGATCAAACCATTTTCCAATATTTGTTCAAGGGCTTCATAATGAAGTACATAATTTTTTTTGTCATTTAAATTTGGTACTAGCTTTTCCACTTTGTCGATCATCATTCTTTCGGCTGCAAATGGCATATTGTTGTGTAGATCATGGAGTTCCTTTGGATAGTCAAGATCCACTTCCAGGAAACAGCCTTCGCCTTCTGTTGTTAAATATTTTCCCCAGTTTGCCAACTCATCATCTGGAACCCATTCGAAACCACCAACTGGTAATGGTTCTGTCATTGACATACCATACAGATTGTTACGATCCAAATATGGAATGAAAACACTTTCTTTTTCTGGATCGTACTCTTCCATGTACTTATTGTTGGCCTTTGCATACCGATGGGTAATAGTTGAGATACCTCCGCGAATACCTTTTTCAACCATGAGGTACATATTGGGGTCTGTTAAAAGCTCCAACTTTTGGTTTGTCATTTTCAATAAGGCACTCCAAGACAGGCCAGGAGTTGTATAAAACCACATGGGGTCAAGCTTATAAGTGTTTTTGCTCATTTTTCTGAAGTTTTGAATTACATCTGACAAAAGAAGTACATCAGTTTTCAAATACAGATCATGATAATCCCTTAGCGTCTTGCAGTTAAACTTGTTCCAAACATTTTGAGCGAGTTTGTAATCGTCATCGCTAATATGACTTCTGGTTAGTCTGGAATAAAATTTTTCTTTTGGTGGTAATTGGGGGTAGTCCAGTTTTTTCAGGCTGTCCAAGAACTCATATGGGAACACACCCTTTTGTTTCAACAAATCCACATTTTCTTTTGGATGGTCTTTAAACCCATTTTCAGTATAATGGAATTTTGTTGCTGGTAAGTTTGATGCCAGTGTTGCCAATGAACTTGACATAAATTTTAAGGAGTCCAAAAACCTTAGCTCCAAAGGGACCCACTTTTTCTTTGGTCTTCCATCAGATGTTAAATCTTTACTCCACCCACCATCCATCCAAAGTTTTTTGTTGACACTTATATACTCCTCTTCTGTTTTTGCTATGCAACCAATGGGACCATTTGATATTCCTAAATATTTTGCTATTAGATGGCTATCGTATCCACTGAAATTATGGAACAAAACTGGAATATGTCTTGCACTTCCCATTGAATAATTACAATCATTATGGGCTGCCCCACGGTATTTACCATTTAAATGGTCATGATCTCTGACTTTGGATTTTGCGGTATTTTTGTTGGCTTTCCAAAGGCTTCTTGGATCTAAATTTTTAAGTTTTTTTTGTACAAATTGACCACCACAAACATAACAAGTTGTTGCATTTTGGAATTCCTTTTCCTCCTTTGCTGTTATTATTATTTTCTTTGGGTCCTTCAAATAGTTATGCCAAATCTTTTTGGCTTCTTTTTCCAAAGCCTCAACAAACATTTTACCAATATCCTGGAACTCGTACTGTTTTGTGTAACTTACGGTTTTCCCTGGAAATATGGATGGGTCAGAACATATAATTTGAAAGCAATAGCCAATTGGAATGTGTTCTTGATATTTTTGTGTATAACTTTTTGACTCATCATTGTTTCTGGTTTTTAAAGTTTTTAACATGCACTCAAAATCTGCCACTATGATGAAAGGAACATCTTGGGTTTTCTTAAAATCTTTGCAACTCCATCCCATGGTATCATCAACACCCTTTTTTGGATATTCTTGGATTTGGGCGTCATGAGTTCTACAGATTGTTTCATGTTGGTTTAATATCTCCTCTGTTTTGAAAGGGTTTAAACAAAAGTTACAGAAGAACTTTTTGTGTTGATGGTTGTCATTCTGAGCTGTTAAAAGTTTACCTTTGTCCTTAATAGTGCTGAAATGGTCATCCCACCAGAACAGGTTAACCCTATCATCATGGTCAGACCTACTTATTTGCATTTGACAAACCTTTTTAATTTCATCATCATATGTCAAAACATTTACCCCTATTCCATTATTTTTTTCAAATTTTGAGATATCCTTAATTTTAACAGGGAATGTTAAACCCTTACAATCATACTTTCTTGCCAATAATTTTACAGCTGTTGGCACTCTTTCAAGTTTTTGAGCGTTTGGATCTTCCTTTAAAATTTCTGCAATAGCAACAGCATACAGAAAACAGTTTGGGTCCTTGTTTTGTGGGTTGATGATTGCCTTTTTGTCCTTGATGAATTTTGGAAGTGGTTTGAAACCCTTGCCATTTAAGGGTTTGTACTTGGTTATTGAAATATGTAAAGATTCAACAGATCTTATAGACCATCCAGATCCTTTTTTCTGGTGAGCTGCCAAATTTTCTAACATTTCCCTTTTTGACTGTTTGTTTAAATCCCTAACATCCCCCTCTGTTGTCATTGCCTTCATTTGGGATGTAAAGTAAAAAAGATCTACTTCTTCTATTCTGTCCACATAATCGTAATGAACAAGTTTGCAGATTAGTGTTGTTTTTACTTTTTTAGAATTTTCAATCTTGTTGATAAGGTTTTCAACAGCTGCTGTTGTTTGTTCTAAAAATACTATTGGGTCTAAGAATCCTTGTCCTGAGATTTCGTACAAAGCTGCCTTACCATTTACAAAATCTTTGATCATTACAGGCTCTGTTTGTCTAAGTTTTTTGTTGGCTTTTGTTTTCCTGTTGAAAATTTTTGTCAGTTTGTTGCCGAGAACCCTTCTGTTTTTAGAAAGTTTTTTGTTAGTACCCAACCACTTCTTGTCCCACTTAATTTTGTCTTGTCTTTTTTCTTCTTGTTTAATCTCTCTTGACCATTTTTGTGTTTCCTTTTTCTGCAGTTTTTTCTGGGTTTTTTGTTGAAACTTAATTAAATCATTATTTAACCTGTCTTGTTGGTTAACAAGTTTTTGTTCCTTTCTTTCCTCCTTCGCCTTCTGATCTTCTTGAAGCTTGGCAAGTCTTTCGGGTTTGAAAGGTTTCATTTCCTTATCCCGTTGAAGTTGCCTTTGTTTTCTGAGGCGAGCATTTTCCCGTATTTTTAATAATTTCGGATCGGTTGTGTACTTCGTCATTTATTATAATAGAAAGTTTTTTTAAATAAAAAATGGACAAGACAATGAAAATTAGCGAAAATATTAATGCTGTTGATGAAAAGGTTGCCGAGTTTGTTGATAATCTTTCACCTTGGACTACACTTGCTGCTGGAATAGTTATTGGGAGCATTATTTGGGTAAGTGCCATAGTACTTTTGTAAAAAAAAACTTTATTAAAAAAATTCCTTTCAACTAATGAAAGGAATCTTTGTGGATAATGACCAAGTTTACAACCTTTGTTAAGAGAAATGAAACCTTAAAAAACAATTAACCCTATTTATTAATATAGTTTAAATTAAAATTTTAACGACTTACTGACCAATATTTACCTTTATACATAACATCCCTGTTTTTTTTTATACAAAATGGGATATAACTTGGATTTCTGTTTAAACTAATACCAGCTCTGTAAATACTTGGGAACACCAGTTTTTCTCCATCAACAGAAGTAAATGTTATTTTAACTGGTGTTTTAATTACATTTCTATGGTGTTTTTCATAAACTTCATTTTTTACCAATGGGATGCCGAGTTTTTCGCAAAGTGTTTTGTGTTGGAACTATGGGCTCCTTTGACACCAAGTTTTCCTCCTATTATTCTGAGTTCTTTGAGTGATGATGGTGGAAAGCCTTCTTCCCGTATTGTTTGTAGTCTTTTGTTTGCACTTGTTCTTAGTTGCATTCTTATTTGGAAAAGTTTTTTATTAAGTTCTTTGGGAGTTATTGTGTCTGTCATTGTTTATTGTATGGTTTTTCTTTTAAAATTTCTTATTGATTAATAAGAGATTTTTGTTTTGTGTTTAACATATTTTTTTACTTTCTGCTTACAGTCCATTGTTTGCCCTTGTACCAAATAACTTTGTTGTTTTTGATATAGTAACCAATAGTGTCAGCATGTTTTTTCTTTAGGGCGAAAGCTGCTTGACGCAAACTTGGAAACTCTATTTCTTCTTCATCATCCAGGGTTGTAAACAAAATTTTAACAGGTTCCAGGTTCGGAAAATCTGGGTTACCAGTGGATTTGCTTGGGATGTATGGAATGTCAAGTATTTTGCACAGTGTTTTTTTTGTTAGTTTGGTTGGAGTTTTGATTCCTTTTTGGAAAGCTATGTGGTTTAGTTTTTCTTTTTCTGTACTAACTTTTGACTTGCGGATTTCAGACAGTTGGTCCCGGATTTCTGTTATTTTTTGTAGGTGCTTTTGTATGAGTTTTATTTCCTCATTTAACTCTTCTTCGGTTTGGGGTTTTTCATTTTGTTCTTGGAACTTAATATTAATTTCAACAATGGGGTTCATTCTTTTATTATATCTTTTATTATACTGTTTTTTCTTTTTAAATTTGATTTTAGTAATAATGATCATTTCTTTCATTATTATGCACCCATCGTTCTTTTTCTTTTAGAACCCATTTTTTTCTAAGAATCAAATTTCTCCTGTCCGACCTTTTCTGCCGAATTTGTTGGTACCAGTTTAATATCTTTATCATTATCATTTATTTTATTTTGTTTTAAAGACTCTACAGATGGCGATTTTTTACAGTTAGGAACCTTTGTGTAATTTTTAACTGTTTTGTTTGTCCACCCTATTTGAACATTTCCTTCCATGGTTAGGTTATCCCTACCAAAACTTAGACCAAACTGAAAACCTTTTTTAGTAATATGGTTTTTATTAAATTTTTCTTTTGGCTTTAGCGAGGCTTTAGCGATGCTTGACTTTGAATTTCCCATTTGTTTTATTTTTTCCTAACCCACAAGATTAGGAAACATCGCTGACGCTTCGTGAGAACAGCAAAAACTTAAGTAAAATTAACTCAACTGTTATTGGGATCAACAGAACTGACACCACTGTCATTTTCATTAGGATCTTCATCATTTTGTACTGTAACATTTTTATTTGGGCTTGGTTTCTTTACTTCGCCTCGGTCCCAAACATGTTTGGCAACTATGATACCACCAGTTAGCAAACCAATCATTGGGATATAGGGCGAAATTTTTTTAACCAAGGATTTAACATCATCGCAAAATAGTTTGTTTGATGATAGTTCTGCATCCAGTTTTTCGTCATTTTGTATTAAGTCTAACTATTCCAATAACTCTGAGAATTTTGTTACAAGGGTCTCAGTTAACAAAGAAGTTGTTTTGTCAAGTTGGGTTCTTTCATAGCTGAGCTTAATTTTTTCAAGTTGGGTCATTGAAGCTTTTTTCAAATATGCTTCCGAATGTTTAATTTCCTTTGCAAAGGATAACCGGATTAGGTCTTCTCTAAGGGTTAAATTTTGCGGATCTTCATTTTTTTCTTCATTCATTGTCGCGTATTCGGTGTTCATTTATAATAGTGTTTACTTTTTGTATCTTTCTTTGTACTCTGTGTAAACAAAATATGTTAAACCTATTGCAAGAACCCACAGATTTTTTGCCAACCATGCTAAACCTTTTGCACCCCAAGATAGTGCAGTTGCCAATATGCTCAAAATTGGTGCCAATACGGGCCAAGCGGCTTTTGCAAGTTTTGCTAATGCTTTCCCTAATGCTCCTGTCGCCTTTGCTGTCGTTACAACAGCAGCTTTTCCAGCTAGTGCCACTGTTGTTATGATACCAGCAATGGAAATAGCAATAGCAGCTGATACACCCATGTTTTCTTTTGCCCATTCTTTAAATTTTTCAAATCTGGTTAAAATATGGGTTTCCGCTATTACTTCTGTTTCCTTTTCCACTGGTTTTATGTTTAACAACAACCTAATTCTGTCAGCTTGTAATGCAGATGCATCCCTCCCAATTCCAAAAAGGGATTGTTTTGTTTGGTTTTGTTCAGCCTTATATAAGTCGCCATAAAGTGTTTTGTTAATCTCGGCTGATTCTAGGATGGTTTTAAGTGTTTGTACTTGGTCTTCATAATCTAGGTGGGGGTCATCAATAATATATGAAACATCTTTCAAAACGCCAGCAATGTTTCCAAGGTTTGTATCCCTTTCCCCCCCTCTAACGTTAATCTCAGAAAAAATAGCATCCCCCATCATTATTATTCTGTCTTGTAGATCATTGGAAACGGCTTTTCGAAGTAGGTTGGCAGCTTCTGGGCTAATCCCAAGATTTTTTGCGAATAATCCAATTGCTGAGTATGTATTCTTCTTTTGCTTTTTCAAATAACTCACGGAATTCTCCAACTTTTTCCTCAAAATTTTTATCTGGGTTAAAGTCATATTTACCGTTTTTTAATTTGACAACAACCTTTACATTATCAAAGGTGATCCCATCGTTTGATACCAAACTTTTTCTAATTAGGGTTTTGCCTGCACTATCCTTGGCATAGCCAATTTTTATATTAAGTCCCATTTTGTCCTTAAAAAATTTTTTCCTTTTGTTGGTTATTCTTCTATTGGCATCACTAATTAACTTGTTTCTCCTTTTTTCTTGGCTTTTTATATAGTTTTCGTCTGCTTTTCCTTTACCACCATCAGTCCTTATTTTGGTTAGTCCTTCCTGTAATTTAGCATTGTCAACTTCGGGAAATACCATTCCATCAACATAACTTTCATCTAAATCGGTATCATCGTCAACATTTGTCTCAGCCTCTCCAGTGGCTTCTGCTTCTTGTTGTTTACCAAAATCATCAAGTCCAATGTTTTCAGGTTTTGTATCCATTATTTATTTATGTCTGGTCTCCAATAACTTTTACCAACTCCTCGCCATAAAATTTTCCCATAATGTCCTCCTCCTTATCCCGAATTCTATACATAACTGGAACTCCTCTGAAAACCGCTGACACAGTAAAAATTTCATCTGTAAAATTTGGATCATATCCTTTTGCAAAGTTTTTTCTGTATTTTTGAATTCTGACATGGTCCCCAATTTTAAATTTTGGGTTTACTTGAGATTCTAAGGGTGGAATCCCATATAGTGTAAGAAAAACTTTGGATTGGTTACTATCATTGACATCTTTGGGTTTCATTTTAATGGTGCTGTGGATTGTGTTGTTGTAACTATTTGTAAACTTGTCAAGACTATTTAACCACTCTTTGTTTCCTTTGAAAGTAAAAAATTTCCACATCCTGGTTTTCAAAGTTCTGTTAAACCTTTCTACAAGTGCAGCCTTTCTGTGGGATTTGGATGAAAAATATTCTATGTTTAAAGATTTCAAAAGAGTTTTTACCCCAACATTATAAAACTCCTTTCCTTCGTCAAACTGGACTGTTTCTGGATATTTACCAAATCTTTTCTTAAATTCTTCCAACATTTTGGTAACACCTGGCACCATAGCAACAGTACTTTTTCTATGGACAGGAACAGCAAAACCAAATCTTGACAAAATTTCAATACCTGTCAATATCCACTTTTGGTCATTATTTTCAGAACCAAATTTCGCCATATCCACCAAGTCCATTTGCATCTGGTCAGCAAGATTTTTAACAAATGTTTTTTGGTATTTTCTTGGTTTTCTAATGGTTTTGTGTAAAGTAAAAACTTTTTGGCTGTGCAACCACTCCTTTACTTGTTTTCGGGTTATTGAAGGGTTTTCTTTTACAGCAGCTTTGTAAAGTTTTTCCATGGATTGGTAACCGGTTACAGGATTGTAATAAATATCTCGTAACTCAAGATCAATGAGTAAAAGTTCATCTTCCATTTTTATTTTAAGGGAAACTGGATTTTTTGCAATCCCAAAAATTTCAAACTTTAATAAACAATGACAAAATTTAAAGAATGGCCAAAAGAGTGGGACGTTTTTGGAACAGTCCAGAAATTTACCAAACAACCAAAGGCTTCTGTAAACATAAACACTATTACCATATTTGCAAATGAAAAAGAAAACTTTATTGTAAACCTGAATCCCATAGATTTAACATTTCAACAGCCATTGAAAATAAGGAACCCAACATTAAATGACTTTCTTACAATCCCATATTTTACATCCATTGCTGCCAGTTATGTTGCAAGCTATTTGTGTGGGATTTCAAACAAACATTTAAAGAATGGTTTTGAAAAATTTGGATCTTATTTTTTGACAAGCATTGTCCATTATCATTATGTTTTTCAGGTGAGAAGGTTTTTAAAACATCCAAACAAACTCAGAAGGTTTTTGACAGCGGATGTCATAAAAATTTTACAACACAACCCTAATGATGTTTGGGTTAAAAAGATAAGCAACTCTACACAAAGTGCAAAAGAATTTACACAAGACATGAAGGACCTTGGATATGAAGTTAGGTATGTAAATTTAACAAAAAAGAGTTATGGGAGAATCAACACATATGAGGAATTGGTTTCAGCAGGATCGAGACATTCCGATGATTTCAAACATTTTGTACCTGAAAGTTCTAATGGGTTAACATTATTAGGTCAAAAGTTGTTCCAACAATCCTTAGAATCTTTTGTTTACTGTGTGTTGGGAGCCCAGGCAAAAACAAGGTGGGTCATTGTTGGCGAAGGTGCAAAAAGTTTACAAACACAAGAAGTGTTTAAAAAGTTAATGGAGGATACAATAGCTCAGGATGACATTACTGTTTCTATTTCAAATATGAGACAGGCCATTAAGTCCACAAATGTTGTTCTAAATTTTGCCATAAGTCCGGGTTTAATTTTAATTCCGTCAGACATGAGAATTCTTATTAACCCAATTAGTGGATTCAATAATGTTCTTACCCTGGCCACAAATAGGATGGTTCTTGGGCTCAACAGACACTTAAATATTGGAAAACCCATTGGAAAACCCATTGGAAAATTTCCTGTAAAACCCTTTGGAAAACCTGTTAAAATTAATGAGAAAAAATACAAACCAGGAATATTTACTCCTGAAAACATTGAGAAAACCGATAACAGATTACCAGAAGTTTTTGGAGCTTCAATTGGAACGGTTTTCTTGGTATTTAAAGGAATAGCAAAATTAATTTAATAAAAGAAAGAAATGTCATATCAAAATTTAGATGTTTTTGGAAACCCCATTATTGAAATTAAGGAAAAAAATGGCATCGCTGAAGCTTCGCAAAAACCAAAAGAATTTAACAAAAGTCTTTTAGAACTCGAAACTTGTAAGGACAAAAGTAGTTGTTGTAAGGTGCCAACTATCGAGGACCAAGGATCCATAATTTGTGGGAAATGTGGTTTGGTGTTATTAAAGTTACATGCCTACAACCACAAAGAACTACCCACACCCATTTTGAAAAGGTATGTAAAAACATTTTGGAAATTGTTCCCAAAGGAGGAGAAAATTGTTGGTTACGAGATCATGAAATTTTTCAATAAGGCCAACAGAACTCTTGTGGGATTAGGTTTGGTTTTGGACAGAAAATATAGCATGAATTACATTATGTCCATTATTTTTGAAATCTGTCAAAGAAATGATCTTTTGGAAAAAATGAAAAAACCAACTTCATCAGAACTAAAAACATTTGACGAGATAAAATATATTTTAAATTATTCTCCAAGAAATAATGCTTACATACCATACCAAACAGGATTCCAAGTTTTTGGCAATGCTCTTAGTGTTAAAAATGTTTTGGAAATAGAAGAAATGAGTGGGATCAGAAAGTGTAAGGAGTATAACAAAATTATCAAAGAAGG
The DNA here is from genome assembly GCA_035771165.1 of Paragorgia papillata. NCBI lineage: Eukaryota > Metazoa > Cnidaria > Anthozoa > Scleralcyonacea > Coralliidae > Paragorgia > Paragorgia papillata. Next base: position 3,778,882 of record JAWNZC010000234.1, read on the forward strand.
AAAGAAATGTTAAGAATCCCATAAAAACTTTTCAAAATATATAACAAAAAATGTTATAAATTTTTACCAAATATTTTCAAACAACAACAGCCAACAACCAACCAGCACCAGCCCCTAAAAGTGTTACAGTAATAACCATATATTTTTCCATTTCATCGCTTGGTTGGTAATAATCATCGAGAACTGGTTCCACTGTTTTTTCTTGTAAGATTTCATGGAGTTCTTGGAAGGCTTTCGAAGTATCATGCATGTCATAATTTGCGTTCCGAATTTCATCCTGTAATTCTCTAACCTTGTCCTTTCTTTTAATTTCATTTTCAAAAAACTTTTCTTTGTCTTTTTGAAGTTTTTCTGTTGCCAAATTATGTCTTTTTAGCTCGTCAGCATAACCGTGTTTGTTAAATGACTGGAACAAATATCCGGCACCAGCAAAGGCAACCGCATTAAACAACCCTCCTGCTATCATTGATGCCATTTATTTAAAAAAAAGAAGTTTGACTTTTGCAGTTCAAATTTTAATCTTTCTCTCTATACTTTCTTTGGATCCACATTTTTCGGAATGTATCCTTTGTCCTGTGCCATTTTTACTGTAAATAGACCACCTGCAACCGCAACTCCAAGTTTAGCTGTTTCTTTAAAGCTTGCTGGCGCTGCGAGAGATTGGCCTGTTAACTTTTTAACGACCATACTTACTCCAACAGCTGCAACTGTTATCAGAGCTGCTTCATACAGATCATTTAAAACCTCGTTCTTATTCATTTATTATAATAGGAAAAAATCTTTCTAACAAAATTTATATTTGGTAAAAAATTTATAACATTTTTTGTTATATATTTTAAGAATTTTTCAGAAAGTTTTTTCAGGGAGTCTTATAGTTCTGTGGACATAAAAAAATTTCAAGAAGAATATCGCCAACATTATGATCAACTTTAAATTTAAGTTCATTGTAGACACCATTGTCTAACATGGCCTCAGAGTTGATGTTTGCAAATTTTTCAACTGATCCCTTCAATAATTGTCTTGTTGTAATTGGAAGAACTGCAGCTGTTCTATCCCGTTTTCCTGAAAATGATGTCCTAGTTCCATCAATCATTTCGCAGGTAATACAAACAAACCTCATTCCAAGATTTATATTGACTGTTTCTGGACTGACAAGGTTTGCTCCTCCCCTAATTACTGTTGTTTCTGGATATCCAAGCAAAGGACCAAGTTTATGCAGGTAAAGGTCTCTTGTTGGGTATAATCTGATTTTACAGCTATATGGAAGTAATTCTGACTTTATTTCGTTTTCCTTTAATAATCTCATAATCATACCAACAGTCCAATAGCCATTGTAGAAACTAATTTTTTTTGTTCCATGCATAACATATGTTGGACTTGTTAAATTATTGAAATCCCAAAAAACTGTTGCATCCTTAACAAGCAATTTTGTATCTTCAATGATCAAAGGATCTTCAAATTTAACAGTTGTTTCTCCATTTTTAAGTAGAATTCTTAGGTTCCTCATTTATTATGGAATGATCATATGGATGAATTAGGTTAATCTCCAATTTTGAATATTTTTTGGATTTTAATGTTTCTTTTATTTTTTTCTCTTCTTCTTTTGAAATGTCTAAATAATCATCTAAAATAACTTGCATATCCTTTCTGTTTGGGTTGTAAAAGGTAACCAGTTTTGAAATATTTTCTCTATATGGTTTTGCAATACTCGTCAGTTGTTGGGTAACAACTATTGTACTAATATTCATATGTCTGGCTCCAAAACCAAGTTTTACCAATTCGCTGGTTCTGTTTTTAACACTCTGTCCAGATGCACAGTCATCCAAAATAATTAAACTTGGGGTTCCTTTACAATAATCAACAACATATTTTAAAAAATCTTCTGACTCATCTTGATCGCAAGGGATAACAAAAAATCTTGGATCATTAAGATGGCCCCATTCTAAATATGTTTTGTTCCATACAAATGTAGGACATATTAAAACTATGTTTTCAAATTTTTTTTTGTAATTTTCAACTAAATTTTTCAACAAATAATGAGTCTTTCCACAACTGGTCATTCCAACAATGATCATATTAAATGGTTTTGGGTCTTCGTTTTCCATTTATTTCTTGGGATTCTTAATATTTCTTAATGGTTCTTAATATAATTCTTAATAGTTCTTAATAGTTCTCAATAGTTCTCAATAGTTCTCAATAGTTCTCAATAGTTCTCAATAGTTCTCAATAGTTCTCAATAGTTCTCAATAGTTCTTAATAATTTACACTCTGGAATGCTCCTCCTTGGACTTTCAGTAAGCCATCTGAAAGAATGAAAACATGACATCTGAGATCTGTTGCTGTCGCCTTTTTCTTAATTTCCAACATAATCCCAGATTGGGTGGTCAAAAGTTTTGTACCATCTCCATACACAGCATTGTCATTAATTGACCGAAGATCCACAACAAGTGCAAACTGGTTTTCTGTAAAGAACTCATCAGCTTGGATTGTTGGGTAATTAGTATGTCTGAAAAGTCGCTCAGCCTCTTCAAACAATCTCCGTTTTGGGATGCCTTGGGAGTAAATGCTATTTGGAACTCCTTCAATAGTAATTTTTACCCTTTCGATATTGGGGTACACAAATTCTTCCGATCCTCCTCTTGTTGCTTTTGTAAACAACATTACAACCGCCTTCATACTCTTTCTTGGCAGATTAATGGTCTCGTTAATTAATGTTGAGGCTGCAGCCCATGGTGTGGTTTTCATTAAAGTTACATGCTCAAATGAAAGGGCTCGACCCGCTTGGTAAGAAGATTCTATTTCCTGGACCAAGGAAAAGTTGGTAATGGTTTCATACTCCAACTCAATATTTTCCAAAGAATAACCAGCCACAGATTGACTGCTTTGTGCTTTCATGATGCTGGTAGCTTTTGGTAGTGTAATTATGTATTGCAAGTCATTCGCCATGCTGTGGGGTGCGTATAGTCCATGATCCTTTAGAATTTTGTCCAACTTGATCCTCTGTTTTGTCCCATATACAGCTGCATATGTGTCAGAAGAGGCATCATCAGATTTCGAAATAAGTTTTCTCTGGTTTTCTGTTGCGATACCATCCTCAATCATGTTGGCTCTCTCATGCTTATCCATCCACAAGTCTTTGTAAGTCCCCAAAAGACTCTCTCCTGTGTTGTCGTAAACCTTCTCTCCTGCAAATCTAACTTCCAAACGTTCTTGGAGTTGTTTCGCAAGGTTGTTGTTAAACCACGACTTTGTGTTTTTGTTCTTAAAGTCGAACAGGAGGAACATTTTGTCAGGAACTAATGTTGTTCCTGGTTTGAGTTTTGGGATGTGGATGTAAATTACTTCTCCCTCATTAGCAGAATTGGGATTGAAAGTAATTACATTTCGAGCTCGTTCCCCAGTTATTGAACTTCTGTGTAACCGGTTATAACCGGGTTCTAATTCAACTTCTCTCTCTGTATTCATTTATTATAATAATAGGAAAATTTTTGAAAACTTCATTTCTTTACAGGAATGAAATTTTGTTGGGAAGGTTTCATTTAATAGTTATTAAAATATTCATCTTCATCTTCAAAATCTTCTGGCATCAAAAGATCAAAATCTGCCCATAAATGATAACAATGGTTTTCATTATAATTTCTAATATCATATTTACTATATAACAACCAAAGTTTGTATCCTTCATAACTTCCTTTTGAAATTAGATAAATAAGTTTTCCAATATTAAGCCAGTTTTTGCTCCCAAAGGCACATTCTGTTGCATAGCTGGTGACAATCATATTTATTGAATTTCTTTCCAATTGTGGAAAGAATTTCATTTTAAAAATTTAAAGATCATATTTCGAAAGATCTTTGAAAACTGTTTTTGACTTTGGAATTTTTTCTTTACTTTCTTCTGGTTCTTTCTTCCATTTGGAGTAGGTAATGTAAGTAGTGATTAGGGCCGCCACTGTCCCAATTATTGCACAAGTTGTAGAGATACTTGGTTTTTGCGAAGCTTCAGCGATGCCATTTTTTTCTTCTGGATCTTCTGCTCTCTCCTTTTCCATTTTAACTTTTTTTCTTAATTTTGCTTCCTTACTTATTGCAGCAAGTTTTTTTCCTTGTGCAACTCTTTTGGGGTTTTTAACATGGACAGGAGGAGGTGTTTTTGTAATGGTTTGTTCCTGTTTTTGTTCCGGTTCTGGTTTTTGTTCTTGTTCCATTTATTAATGGTTTTGTTGGGATTTGTTGGGATTTGCTTAACATCTAGTTAAGATTTGCTTGCCAACTAGTTAAAATTTGCTTGCCGCTTTATAAATACAGTTTTATAACCCTCTTGTGTTTTTCCCTTTTTTCATCAGGAATTAAACTTGCATAATGAATTATTGTCCCCAATGAAAAATTTGTTTCAACAGGATTCTCCCAAAATGTTTCGCAAGCATCTTCGTCATATTTTTCAGGACATTTTTGCGAGAATAGGTGCCAAAGGTTTTTTCCATATTCTTCTCCATGTGTTTCGTTGTACAAAGCAAAACCCACAGACCTCCATGTTGTGTAATCTTCAGCTATATCTTTTGGTATCTGGTCAATGTAATTTTTTAAAACCTCCTCGCTTTTTGGTATGTGGTCGTCAAAGTCAATATGGGTTCCACTTCTTTCTTTCTGTTCAATTTCTGGTAAAAAAGATAGTTTGCTAACAGAGGTATGTTTCTTTTGTCTAACAGAAAGTAAATATATTAATTCATGGTTAGAATATTGACTCGCCACATGGTTCCTTTTTTCTTCAATAATGTAACTTAAAAGATATGGATCTGACTCTGGACTCTTTTTAGAACCATACAAAAACCAGTTTCCAGCAATGACAGCATTATCAAGTTGGATGGTTGTTTCTTTTTGTACAAGTTCGTTTATATACTGTCTCCCCCTTTGTGTTAACCAAACATATGGAAAATGTAAATGGAAACCATTTTTATAAGTTTTTTCATCTTTGAAATATCCTGGTTTTTCCAAAACAAAACAGTCCAAGTTTGTTTGGTCAACAAGAAGTTTTTTCAATATTTTTTGGAATAGTTTTGCCAATTTTAGGACTTTTTTTTCAGAATATAATGGTTTTGGCTCCTTAAGTTTTTTACTAAGATCAATGTCAACAATGACTGGACCAATGTCTGTTGTTCTTTCCAAAAGATATTTGTTAAAATTTCCAGAGCTTGACAAAAATGTGTAGGCCCTTGTGTATTTTTTAAGTAAATTTGCTTCATTTTTTACAGAATATGATCTTTTGTTGAAAATATCCATATGTGTAATGTTTTCTTTACTGAAACTTTCATACAACAAAGACGATAATGTGTTTGTTTTAAACTTAGACATTCTTTCTTTTATTATATGTTTTTTTTCTTTTTTTCTTTTTCAATTAATTTTTAACATGTTAATTTCAACATCCCAAACACTAAAAAACAAATATGTATAGTAGTCGCCAAAGGAAGGAGAAACACTATGTAAAGATACTTTGGTCCCCTTTATTATGGAAGCAATACCTTCGCAAAAAATATGGTGGGGAACTTTTTCATTATATGTCTGACCCATGGTTGTTGTTTCAAAATCTGCAAGTTTGTTTGATCTGTTATCAACATCTCCATGGTAAATACATGTTGTCAAATCAAAGTACTTATTGTATAGACTGGTATCGTGCCAAGTGGATGTTTTAGAATTTTGATCAATTTTATGTCCATCTGGTTGTAGTAAAAACCAATATTTTATTAAATATTTTCCAGATTCTGTTGCCGTAAATGTTAGCAAAGTGCTGTTGTTCCATGAATTATCCCAAACTCCAGCTTTGTGGTCTGTTTTACCACCAGTTTTTCGATACTTTTTTATTCGCGTAAAATTTCCAGCTTGTCCTGTGGCTCCAGTAACTCCTCTTAACCCTCTAAGACCCCTTTGTCCAGTTGTTCCTTTTCCTCCTGGCAGTCCTTGAGGTCCTTGGTCTCCTTGGTCTCCTTTGGATCCTTGATCTCCTTTGTCTCCTTTGGTTCCTTGGGGTCCTTGGGGCCCTTGCGAACCTGTGTTGCCAGTGGTTCCTTTGGATCCTTGCGAACCTTGGCTTCCTTGTGGACCTTGGGCTCCTTGTGGACCTTGTTGTCCTGTTGCCCCAGTGTTTCCTTTGTTTCCTTTTGCCCCATCATCTCCAGGATCTCCTTTGTCCCCTTTTTGAGCGGCTGTACCTGCCATACCTTTGTCTCCTTTGTCGCCTTTGTCTCCTTTGGAACCCTTTGCACCTGTGGTTCCATGATCTCCTTTGTCTCCTTTGGTTCCTTGGGATCCTGTTGCACCTGCTAATCCAGAGTTACCTCTGTCGCCTTTGTTTCCTTGGAGACCTCTAATACCAGTATCGCCTTTGTCTCCTTTGGTTCCTTGCAAACCCCTGTCGCCTTTGTCGCCTTTTGGTCCTGTGGGTCCTGTGTTACCTTGGTCTCCTTTGTCGCCTTTTTGAGCTGCTGTACCTGTTGAACCTGTTAAACCTCTGTCTCCCTTGTCCCCTTTGTCTCCTTTGGAACCTTTGTCTCCTTTTACACCTGAAGACCCTTGGGAACCTTGTGGTCCTGTGTTACCTTGGTCTCCTTTGGTCCCTTGCAAACCTTGGTTGCCTTTGTCTCCTTTGTCTCCTTTTGCACCTGAAGAGCCCTGAATTCCTTGAGACCCTTGGGACCCTGTGTTACCAGTGGTTCCTTGGACTCCTTGAGACCCTGTTAAACCTTTGTCACCTTTATCGCCTTTAGACCCTTTTGGTCCTTGGGATCCTGTTGCACCTGTTAAACCTCTATCGCCTTTGTCGCCTTTTACACCTGTATCTCCTTGGGGTCCTTGTTCCCCTTGTTCTCCATCTGCTCCTCCACTTCCATAAGAATAATCTGGGTCATCATATCCATAGTAATAACTCATGTTTATTTATATGAAGTTTAACTAATCATCATGTTGAGCTTCATTATTTATATGAAGTTTCCATATTCCTTCATCATATCCTTATTAATTTTTACAATCTCGGCTGGCAATAATGGACCATGAACAATTTTAATCCCATAAATTTTTCCTTTTAGCTGGGTACTATTTGAGGGAGCTCCACTCAATCTTTTATTTAAAAAAACAGATCCAAATGGACTACCTATATCTGCAAGGTCGGATTCAAATTCTGATCCTGCCAACTTTTTACCATTTATGTATACACAGGAACCGGTTCCCAACCAATGGCAGGAAATTATGTGTTTGCTAAGAATGCTATGGGGGCCAACAATATTTACTGTTTTTTTAGTGCTTTCTCTTATACCACCAACTATTAATTTGGAGTAAGAGTAGGATTTAAAGCTAAGATATTTATCATAATTACCATTATCATTCCCAATAAGATAACACCAATCGCCGGGAACAGATGTGTCAACAACAGTACAAACAACAAAAACAGAAACATCATTAAACTGCAAATCAGTGTTGCAAAATAGCATGTAATTTCCCCCTGTGTTTTCAATGTAATCTATACCTGGACCAATGGGATCCGAGCCAAATGTTGGAGCCTTGGTTTTGTCATCTTGCCATAAAACAGAGTTTCCACTTCGGGCTTGGGTTATTCTTCTTTCTCCATTAACAGTTTCAAATGTTTTAGTAGCTTTTGTTATGTTAAGATCAAAAACAGTCCTGTAATTTTCATCAGGTGTTAGGGAAAGGTTTTTTAACTTTCGTTCAATTTCTCTAATTTTCTTTTCCATGTCAAAATCTTCAAATGATCTTCTCTGTCTACCATATCCATAATAATAACTCATTATTTATTTAGGGGTTTCTAAAATTTCGGAAATTGTTCTTGGTATTCGGAATTCATTGTTTTATTTATTTAAAGGAAAAAATCTTTAACATTTTTGTTAAAAATTTTTGGTTTTTTTTAAAGTTCATTTATGGTCTCTTCTGTAAATTGAGGTCTTTTGGTTTTTAGTACCAAGGTTTCCTGTTTGTTGTTTTCTTTAAGGTCTTTAATGGTGTTTTCAAATGTTGCAATTTTTTGTTTGGTTTTTTCTTTAGGTCTTTAATGGTGGTTTTCAATGTTGCATTTTTTTCTTCAAGATATTCAATGATGTATTTCTGTTTGGTTGCAAGTGTTGTATTTTTTTCTTTAAGATCTTTAATAGTGTTTTCCAATGTTGTAATTTTTTGTTCATTTTTTGTAAAATTGACGCCAAAGTTTATGATGCTGGTTCTCAGTGTTTCGTATCCTTCATCATAATTTGAACCCATGTGTTTCCGTTTGGTTGTAATTTCTTCAAGTTTTTCGGATCCTTCTTCAAAATTTTTAATTGTTTCATTTGAGTTCATTCTTATTTTTTTTTATTTTTTTTATTTTAAAAAATTCAATTTACAAACATTTTAAAAATGTTGTTTCTCAAAAAACTGTATCATATACACCAGTTCTAACTAACATTTGGACTTTTGTTTCGCCTGGGTGTATATAAGTGCAAACTGTTTTAGGGTTTGTACTTTTGTTAAAATATATAATGTTTGGTTTTCCACCTGGATATTTTGTAAAACCTACCCACATACATCCTTCTCTGTCTGGACATAAGTTACTTCGTTTGGTATTCATTTATTTAGAAAAACCCCAAAACCTTCCAAACCCCCAACCCCAAAAAATTTGAAAACTTAAAACCTCCCAACCCCAAAAAATTTCGAAAACCCCCTCCTGAAAATTTTGGAAAAATTTCGAAAACCCCCTCCTGAAAATTTTGGAAAAATTTCGAAAAACCCCTCCTAAAAATTTTGGAAATGTTTTTAAAAACCCCTCCTGAAAATTTTGGAAAAATTTGAAAACCCCCTCCTGAAAATTTTGGAAAAATTTGAAAACCCCCTCCTGAAAATTTTGGAAAAATTTGAAAACCCCCTCCTGAAAATTTTGGAAAAATTTAAAACCTCTTTTACAAAAATGTCCCAGGAACGTCGTTTTAACACTACTTGTCTCGTATTGACTCGTTTGACTTTGGAACAATTCTGATTGTGGTATATTCCGTTCGAAGAAGGTCCCTGCTGAGTGTAGCTCATCGCCACGTTTATTCGGTGGGGCAAAAGGCATTAAAATTTACGAGTTCGCTTCAGAGCTTGGCAATACTAGAGCCGCGTCGGAATTTCTTCGTATTTACGGCTTCTTTTAGTGAAGGTAGTTCTCTTTAATATGTTGCACCGTTCGTTTATATTTGACGTGTATATTTCAATGAGATTCTTATTAATATGTACCATGCACGAACAGCCAGCAGTGTGCTGTCTAATATCGTCTATCGCCTATCGATTTCAAATTGCTGTCGTCTTCTGTGTTTGATTTAATTATATAATGGGAAACGGGTTGATTGCTTTGAAAAATGTTCGATTAAATTGTTCGGATTAGAACTATGATTAGAATTGTGCTTCGTTGTCAGTTTTCGTGTCTCAAATACTGTTTATTTATAAACATTCACTAAGCTCCATCGTTATATAGGCCTTTGAATTTGAACAACCAATCAGATCGCGATGATATATGGATTCCCCCAGAGCCTTTTCAGCGCGCCAGCACGGGAGAGGCTCTGGGGACGAGAATGATTTTAACTTACATCGAGTTCACTGATACTAAATAGCTTAATTAATTTGGAAGTTGATCGAATATTTACTTCGTTTAAAAAACACGTATCTAGAATTAACTAAAATAGCACAGTTATGAATGAGCATGTGTATCAAAGTGCTTTCTTGATTCAGGAATTTGTGTGGTATATGTTCGCTGTGTCAGCGTTAGCCTGCGAGCCGGCCCTTGGGTAGTCTCCTTCGCAGACGTTCTAATGGCTCGCTATCTCTTGGGTAGTTAGCTATCAAATTTGAATGCCGCCCCTTCTAACCGGTTGTCAATAGCGACCAATCACAAACCAGACGCGCAATGTAAACAAAGAAAACGGTTTTACTTCCTCGCCAGACTAATACGCTAATGAAATATTATTTGGAACAATGGTTCGCACATTTTGGACAGTATAACAAGTTTCATAAAACGCAGAATCTTGAACTCTACATCAAATGAAAGCTCATTCAACATATAACAACATACGTACACAATATATTTCAACGATGCGTAGTTCTGAAATTACTAGTCATCTTGTTCCACAAATGACAAGATAATGATATGCCGTATAGCCGCCATGCCACTTCGGTACGTCCTGTCTGACTTTTTCCTATCTCTATATATTTAATTTTCGGCATATCGAGTGGAAGAACTGAAAAGAAGGAGCCGGAGTCAGACTTTAACTTTGCCTGGCCATAGGAACTTCAGTCATATAAATAACTAGAAATACATGAACGCAATAACCCCTCGCCCGCTTTTACATGCTTTTTTGAAACACCCCACCCACCCACCCCCTGATTAAAATAAGCACTCCAGATATACAGCCAATACAAAAACAAACAGATATAAAAACAAATGATATTAAATCCTTGGGATATTAAATTATAGATTTTATTATAATTTATAGAAATTATAGAATTTATGGATAGGTCGATAGGACGACAAAACTGATTTAAATCATTTAATGAAAGTTGAACATATCAAAGCAAAACTTAGATTTCATTATTAAATTCTGGTTGTAAAAAATATATTGTTTTTAGGATGTTTGAAAAGAGATTAATTTTAGCAAGCCTTTAAATGGCTTCTCTATGCATGTACATTTTGCAAAGGCAGAATTAAAAGTTAACAGCTCAAAAATTACATTTATAATAGAGTCTGAGATAAAAACAATTCAGTAAAATCGGATTCCAGAAAGAAGAACTAAACAGACAACGTTTCAGTCGAAAATTTGGAAACACAGCCAAGAAAACCGACAAAGCCCATGAGTAGTTTTTAATAATAAAAAGTGCGTGCACGTCCACCACGGTTAATATAAGCCTTAAATGTAGTGTTTTAAGTTAGCTTTAGCTAAGCTGACTTATGGCTTGGACGATAAAAGGGAAAGCACGAAAACGTGAAGCTGTATATTTAGGACATAAGGACAAAATACAAATCCCCTACGGTTAACTTTAAAATGATTTTGAGATCACTGAGTGACCACAAACACTGCAATTCAGATCGAGTTTTCGTTTACCATACGGCGTTTGGTTTCTTCATGTTCTCTGGTTTCGCTTCAAGATATATTAAACCGGCTGTTTGAGTGTTTGTATCCTTTTCTTCGTTGTTCTCTTTTAATTTAAGTAAAGCAGGCTCCATTTCGTTAAACGAAAGCAAAAATAATACTGACAGAATATATACAGATTTAGTTTTCTGCATCGCTAGTCACCAGTGTCCAACTATTCTTACCGCGTGACACCGTACCAAACATATATATAAATAAACTATTTCCGAGATTACTTCTCCCTCGCTTTTTCTAATTAAGTTGGAATATAAAAAATATTCTGTGGTATCCGGCGAGCTTTATAACAACAAATCATTTGATAGGCATGCAAGATTTAATAATGCTATCGGTTTGCTATTGACAACTGTTGAATTTGGTAAATCCGTAAATGCCATCAGTCCTGGCCAGTACAAAAAGCTGTGTGTATTGCAGGCGAATGGTGTTTCGAACCTTATCGTTTGTTTTATAGAAATAATATTTTCTCAATCGTAGGAAGTTGCGGGAAGTTGTCCTTTGATACCAAATTTTCAATTAATTGACTTATCCATGAGAGGACGATTTGCTTTCACACTAAAGTGTTTAACAACCGTGGCAAAGCGAAAAGGTGGTGAAATTTTTGGAACGAATCTGAAATGCTGGCATTTCGAGCAAAGCTCCTTAAGTATTTACTTTGATGAAGGACTCCCCTCGAAACGTCAGTATTTCGTTTCAAAACGATTCGGGTCTATCGATCTGGGTCTATCCTAATAATATGATTTTAATACGGTTCGTTCAACCCTTGATAAATGGTCAAAGATATTAAAACTATTTACCTGATGGAAATATCTTTCAGACACAAATGCACTTAATATTTTACAAATTACCAAGCAGTCTATTAATATATGGTTGTACGTCAACAACCAGCATCTCGTCCAATCAGTAAGCTGCGTCCCAATTTGGAGCGCTACTACTAAAAAAAAAATACTACGCGTACAGGCTCTCCTTCTCCTCCTCTCCCCAATCCCCCAAAGGAGAGCCGGCTCGCAGGCTATATTGCATGTGGATAATTTGCTATTAAATTTCAAGATAAGTTTTTTGTGACAATTACGTAGCCAATCATTGATCAGGAAATCCGCGAGGTTGGACTCAAGTCATTGAAACACCCGGTGTCAACTGTCACTGACTTTCTTGTTCCTGGTTGTTGGCAATCCTTTTATAATGGCGGTGGATCATCCCGTGGATGTCAAATCCTGGTTGACAGAAGTGGGATTTGAGAAATATAGTCAGATATTTGAAGGTACGTTTAACCCCCACGAATATTAAACGCTTCAATTGGCTTCAATTGTTTAAAACGTCGTGACTTTATAAATGATTCTATCATTCTAACCAACATTACTCCGATCTAAACCATCGTCAATGTATTCTAGTCTGTAACTATAGCATTACTATTTCAATTTTAAACTTACATCTGTCCAGTGAATGACATTTTTAACGCAGTGGTCGCACGCTGCGCGCAGTAATTTAAGGTCTTGATTGCTTTGTGTTTTGAACAGAATCAAGATTACTTATGATATGAGCTTATTGAAACAACTGTGTGTGTATGAACAAATCGAACAAGACTGCCGCGTTCTAAACATTTTTAGTGAAAAACTGTCACTTCGTTTTGAAATCGCCATATTGTCTTGGTCCACAAAGAACGTTGTTCAGTCATTCTAAATAGAAACAAAGCATTCGAACCGGTTGGGCCAGCGTTCTACACCCTGCCCGTACATGCACCCAGCAGCATACTCAGGGGGGTCTAACCGATGTAATTTATGTTTGGAAGAAAAACTGTGCATTATGAAATCCGAAAAACCCACTTTACTTAACAAAAAATCAGAAATCCTTTCAACATGTCGGCACAAAAACAAGTTTAAGATAAAGAACGTAGGTGTAGGCAAGAACAAAGGTAGGAATGTAGGTAGCGCACCATCGACCCACAAACCCAGAAGCGCGCCATCAACCCACACACCCAGAAGCGCGCCATCAACCCACACACCCAGAAGCGCGCCATCAACCCACACACCCAGAAGCGCGCCATCAACCCACACACCCATTAGCATTGACGTAGGCAACTCCACCTATTTAAGACAGCGCCGAACAGAAAATCTTCAGCGGCGCCGCCTGAAGATCGCCCAGCGTGAAACTGACAATAGCGACCATCAACATTTGAGGTAAGCCCACTTATAGTATATATATATATATATATATATATATAGTCCCTTTGCAGGTAGCTCCCGTGCTTCAAGTTACTTAATTTCCATCCTGCCATAGTTTGTTTGGGACGATAAGAAATTACTCCAAAACAGCGGATTGAAATACATTGTTTTACACGTATGTTTTTAGAAATAGCATTGGCTTCAATTTGATGTATAGTATAAGTTTCCTCGTTATTTTAAACTTTTTAAAATGTAGTAAATGTTCCACCATATTTCGCTGGGAAATAACACTAAGAAACTTGTTGTAGTTTTTCTGAGTTTTGAGCTGAAATACTTGGGCTATATATGAAACTGAAGCTATTGAAAAATGCTATTTGGTATAGAAACTTCAAGACTTTAGCTAAAAGGGAAATAATTTAAAAATATAAAAACAACTGCCATTTTGTTCGCCGTAGGTTACATGGGGGGTGTTTCAAAAAAGCATTTAATAAAAGCGGGCGAGGGGTTGTTGCATTCATGTATTTCTAGTTATTAACTATACAAGCATTCCAACAAAGATTCAAGTGACTATCAGTATCGAACTACAAAAAATATCAGTTATGTCATGTTGTATAGTCCATAGTATATATAGATCAAGAATTTTGAGAGTATGACGTCAAAATACCCTTCCGCTGAGCGGTGCAAGCGTACCTGTAAACTCGAATTTTAATGACCGCCGTGAAATTTGCGAAAAGAAGCTCAAAATTCGAAGACTTATATTTCTTTATTATTTGGCTTTAATATTAAGTGAGTTTACTTATTTGGTGCTAAACTTTAATTTTATGGAAAAAAATCGGCACCCAATATTTCATACTCTGGTACCACTTTAAAGGTACATGTATAAACTATAAAATTACAAATTTTGTTATAAGCATCCAATCAGACGTGGTGTATAAACTTTCTCATTCATCACTTTAAATTTAAATAAGCTGAATTTCTGACTGCATTTTCTTATTTTATTTTGAAAATATCAAGTTTCGTGAGTTGGTAAAACAACAAGTTAAACAAATGGTCTAAACAAACAGTACGAAACAACTAAGTATTGAATTAATAAATAAAATAGAATTGCTAAGTAAATATTTCAAAATATTTTTGGAATTTACTTACTGTTACATGTACCATTAAACTAGCCAGTAATAATAATAATAATAATAATAATAATAATAATAATGGAAACTTTATTTAAATGTTTTTTCTTTTCTACATATACAATTATAAATCTCGCTTATTAAGGTAATTTACAATTTTCTACTTGAATCACAACTAATAATATATAATAACAACTAATGACTATATAATAAGTAGAGAATAATACCATGTATGTGCGGAAATATTAAATTTATTTCGAGTGTTGACCAGGATATCTCACGAGTGAGCGAAGCGAACGAGTGACATATCCTGTTCAACACGAGAACTAAATTTCATATTTCCAAGCATCCATGTATTGTTCTGTTTATTATATAAAAACGTTGTCCTATTGCCTTGCAAAAATTGCATTAAACTATAATGCTGATTCAGCGATAATCGTCAGATGTGCGATTATCATAAATAATCGCACATGTGAGATTATCACTTATAATAATAATAATAATAATAATAATAATAATAATAATAATAATAATAATAATAATAATAATAATAATAATAATAATAATAATAATAATAATAATAATAATAATAATAATAATAATAATAATAATAAGTAAAAGTATGAGAGATATACAAGGAAAAGTATGCGAGATGTCTATAATGATACCAAAGTTAGAATAGCTTGCTATATGATATATTCGCAAAGTGAATGGATCAAAGTGGCTTGGAGGCGGGAATGCAAAAAGGAATATTGTTCTATTAAAAGAGAAGCAGAGGATGCGATGCTAGACATAGGGGTGAGCATTAAGTTCGGTGAAGAGGCGGTATGGCTAAATGGCGAAAGGATGTTTGGGGAGTGGAAAGAGATATGGGGTAAACTGAAAGCCATGTTACAAACCAAGATAGAGGACATGCGTATAGAACAATATACAAAGAAAACCTTACAAAGTGAAGTGTATAGAGGGATCGAGGAGAAGGGCCATGGCTTGAGTGTAATATGGACTCAAGAAAGACAGCAGCAGTAATTCTTATGCAAGAACAGATGGTGGAGACACGTACATGGAAAGCCCTTAGAGGAATGGAGGTGGAATCGGAAATGTGCCGCCTATGCGGCATACAGAGAGAAACGGTACGCCATCTGTTATCAGGATGTAAAGTAATAGCTGGGAACGAATATGTACGAAGACATAACGCATTAATGGTGTTGGCTGTAGCATGGGAAAAGCAAGAAGGGTTAATAAATAAGGATGCGGTATGGTACAAAATACAATGGAAAAAAGGAACTGTGTTGGAGGGGAGTGGAACGCGAAGCTCTGTTGGGAGTTGGGACTTGGAATATTGTATGGGAAAAACAACTACTGCAAGAAGACCAGATCTAACGTTGGAAGACAATAACAAGAAACAAATATGGTTCGTAGACATGGCATGTCCAGCAGAGATAAACATTGAACATAAACACCAAGAGAAGCTACAGAAATACCAACAACTAGCCTTCGAAACTCGTGAAAAACGACGAGAATACAAAGTCCAAATCGTGCCAGTTTGTAATTGGGAGTTTAGGTGGAGGTATGGTAAAGGCGAGGAGACAAATTGGAAAGGTAATACGAAACGAAAAAGAAGTTGAACGGATTGGTAACCAAATGCAGAAGACGGTGCTGAACGAAAGTGAATCGACACTACGCAAAATAATATCTGGGATCGTACAAGCAGAGTGACATATAAGTGTGGACATTGTTAGTGAGACTGGCAAAAATATTGGCAGTACTTGTACCTTACCACAATTATTGTGAGTCAGAGGCCATGGGCCGTAAAGGTTATCTATTTTGATAATAATAATAATAATAATAATAATAATAATAATAATAATAATAATAATAATAATAATAATAATAATAATAATAATAATAATAATAATAATAATAATAATAATAATAATAGTATTTATCTATACACGATAAGCATTAGCTGATGTGGTTGTGTATTTACATGTATAACTGAAAAGTAGATACCTAAAATATAAAATATACTAAGAGATTATTAACCGAGAACGAGGTCTGAACGGGAAAATATCAGACCGACGTCTTGACAGTACGGACCGAGCCGCAGGCGAGGTCTGATATTTTCCCGTACAGACCGAGTAAACGAGGTTAATAAAGCGTTTATTATATGGCTATTTCAAGTTTTTCGATAATTATTGTATCAAACTTAGCGTGGAAATCTTAGAAATTCACGCGAGCAAAATCAACATCCGGGACAGCGGTCCGGATACGGAAAAAGACGGAGCGTGGTCCGGATACGCATTTTTACGGACTGTGCGTTGACCAATCAGAACTCAGGATATTACAAAGCCATATAATAATAATTATCAATTATTGGACGAGTTCGGCATCGGCAAATAACGACTAGTAGCTCGCCACTGACAAATCATGATATTTTGCGATAGACGAGTTCAATAATTGATTTATCATTCATAAAACAGTTCATAAAATCTGAAGTTAGAGATCGCCACTCTTCTTTGTGTCTTCTGCATACTAAAATCTTCGTAAAACTTACTTTTTGTTGGCACGAGTGTTGCTTTTTATCTCACTAAATCTTCCTTTTAACTATTTCTTTAGTACATTGTCGTTATGAATGCTTCCAAATACTCTCGATTATTTCCTCGGATAGCTGAAGAACTAGCCGCCATGTTGACGAAAATTATTTGCAGTCAGCAGCGCCATTGCTAGTGCGCATGCTCATAACATTATTTGCAGCAAAAACTTATTGGCACTCAGTTATTTGCAGGTGAATTAACCAATCAGAATGCAGGATAGAAACGAAATGAATGATAATACATTTTATTATACGTGTAATAATTTTATCGGGCATAAAATGAATAATTTTCTACCAGTTTTAACAGCTCTAAATCATTATTGGTTTGTTGTTTACAAAATTGTTTACTTTTCTTGTCAAAACTTTGGAGCAAAGATTGTTTTGATGACACATGTTGCATTTTTCTGCCAAGTTATGAGTTATGTAAATATTTGTTGCAATGAAATACATACCGACGTGGAGGGGGCACTGTTCAAGATACTGTTTACCGTATACTGACTTTGATTTTTTTCTAAATAGCCAATAAAATTATTATAGTAGTACTACAGTTGATGTTCTTGGTCATATGTTTTTGGCAAATTTTAACCCCCACCTACGGATCAGGCTAAATGAGCCTGAATTGGGCCAAAAACATATTTATGCCTGCAAACATCAACTCTATTGTTATATTATAATATCCTATTTACTAAATATCTTACAACTATGTATAGTCTATAATTACAATTTCCTTATTACATGCTTATCAGGGCATGAGATTTCCGGTATCTCGATATCCCAGGGATAATAGATTTTAAGTTTGGATACTGGGCATCATAAGCTCAGTATCCCGTGGGGATACCATGAAAATTGGGATAGTGAACAATTGTTGAGCAGCTATCCCAATTAATAGTTGTCTTTCTTCGCATCTTGTCTGCGAATGTTGGTGGAAAATTTGACCAACTGTAATCTCATTCCCAGTGGATGCCAGGATTAAATGATAGGCATACATGAAGTAGTACAGGCAACAAGGAGCCATTGGGATACTCGCAGTTGAGGTGACCGCGAGGAAATAGGTCCGAGTCAACTTCGGAACAATCATCAGGATTCGGATTTTTGTACTCGGATTTTTCAAAATGGCGGCCATAATTTCAATCCAAGGAGTGACAAAACTCAACGAAGACAATAGACACCTCAACGGAAGAACAAGGTAAGAATTTGTAAGAGTAATAAGATTTAGGACTCTAAAGTTTTTATTTTATTAAGAATCGTGGTGCAAATTTAGTAAAATGCTTGTAGTAGTCTAGACGAATTTTTATAACTCATATAATACAGTGGCGTGGTGGCAAGTTTCAGGCTGGGGTGGCCAGATTACAGTAGCTTTGGTGCCCCCCCCCCTCCCCCCCCCCCCAAAAAAAAAAAAAAAGGGAAAAAAGACATTACTGTATTTGATAAATGATCACATTTTTTGTTTTAAAATAACTGAAGTAGCAATATAATATTACAACAAACAACGGGTTCTCTCAAAAACCATACCAATGCAAGCGGCGAAGTAGCGCCAAACCTCTAGGGGGGTCCGAGAGTCTCTGATATGCCATTTCCTGTATTTTGGAGTGAGATTTTACAGAATTCTCAAGATTATAAAACTTCATAGAAAACACAAAAGATTACAGATTTCAGATCTTTATATCCCTCCATAGAAGACCTAGCTATACAAAGAAATAGGTTTATTTTGTTCAGTTTTGGAGCCCTTGCTAGTTTTGGTGCCCCTTCTGCAACCCTAGCTGGGGGGCCTTGCCCTCTCCCCCCCCCCCCCCCCCCCCTCGGGCCCGCCTGCCACTGTATATATATATATATATATATATATATTTAACAATTATTCACCTCAGTGTCGGTGAATATCCACACTATTCACCGACACTGACGTGAATAATTGTTTTAGCATACCTCATAAATGAAATAATAATAAGTTTAACATTCTTACATTTTTCGGTATTTTATACAAGACACGGCCGCTAGCAACTTGGGCACTTGGCTAGCACTTGGCGTACTCGATACTTGTCGAAAAAACAGTTTTTACAACTTTTGAATATATTAATGGCTAAAAAATTGTAAAGAAACATACCTGTGGACACTCTTCTACTTAATTTTGTTGACTTTTTTCGTTATTCTACAACATCAGCCTTGTTTATCAACAAAATTTCCTGCTTCGGTAAACAAAGCAAAACTGGCCGCCATTTTGTTTTGCCCGCAGGTGAATAGTGCAGGATACCCCGAGCTAGAGGAACCAATCAGATTGCTTGAAAAGCACTATTCACCTGCGAGGTATATGCTAAATATATATACATATATATATATATATATGAGCCATAAAAATTCGTCTAGACTACTACAAGCATTTTACTAAATTTGCACCACGATTCTTTGGTGTTGGCTGTAGCATGGGAAAAGATGATTTGCACCGGGAAGAATTAATAGCAATATGGCGGCACAGAATAGGGACATAAGGGTTTTTTTCACTTCTACTCAAAGGTAATTCATCATATTTTGTACTGATAGTTTCTACTCAAACAGTGTAATGAGTTTTCTTGGTTCTTTAATAAATATCTGACATTCATTTGCATAATGGAGTAATTTACATAGCAATACGCCAATAAATTTGCATGTTTAATATTGAATACGTTCTATAATTTATTCGCATCGACAGGCCCGAAGCAATTCTGTCGATGAATTAAACGAAGATGTAGATCAAGTTACAAGAAACTCTGAATTGGACTCTGACATGGTATGGTTTAAAACTTGCGTTTTCATAGTGCAGAGTTTAGGCCCGATGGGAGAGTGGCATCTTAAATGTAGGAACTAGGAAGGCTACCTGTTGAATTTTCGTTCCATTTCCTACTGAAATGACAAAAATTCCAAAATTAATATTTTCATTTTACAAGTGTGTCAGCGACATGGAACAAGGTCAACTATTGCCAAAAAGAGTCAAAAGTATACCCACTAGAAAGCGAAGTAAAAAAGCAAGAGCACGTCCTGTGTTTCCGAAGAAATGGCTTTCTGATCCTAAATACAAGGAATGCCTTCGTTATGATGTTCAACATAACATGATGTGGTGCGATTTCTGTCGCAGTAACAAGATATGTGGAGTGTGGGCCGAGGAAGGAACACAAAACTTCAGGTGATCATATTTCTACCTTGCAAAAAAGTGACAACTGACAAGCCCAACATATTTTTTAAAATTCATTTTACTTTTTTAACAAATTACAGGAAAAAAACTCTTCTTGTCCACATGGCTAGTAATGATCATGCAAGAATTGCATTGGCCCGTGATCCGGCACAAAAAAAAAATGAAAAAACAGGAAGCACGTTCTTATAAATCAGCTCTAAGAACAGTTTACTGGATTGCTAGTGAGGAAATTGCTAACTGCAAATATCCAAGCCTTCTTCAGTTCCAACGTGAGCAGGGTGTCAAGGACATCATTCAATTGAATCGAGGAAAGAATTGTAAAAAGGAAAGTCCAGAGTCCTTTAACGAACTCCTCCACTCATTGAGTGAACTACGTAATTGTTATTATTTCTGCAGTTATGCAGTACCTGTTTAGCTCATGCTCTTGATGTTGTAGAGTCAATAATTTATATCTTGTATGGAATTACAGGTTTTTTTGAGAAAAATGCTTGAACACCTTAAAATTTAAAAAATTTATATTTTGTTTTGGGCTAAATTATTTTGGTACCATTAGAGAGATATCATAAGACTGATGCTAGTAACACTTTTCATTGACATGTTGTTGCCATGGTAACGAGGTAACAGACCCCCAACCGGGAAAAAGTGATGTGTTTTGTGCAAAGGATAGCTCAAGAACCAAAGTTCGTACATTCTCAGTAAAAGGCTTAAAATGATCTACAGACATACCTTTTTGTTCTGAACCTCAAAAATCTTAACAAAATTGTGTTTCCAACCAGAAAAAAACATTTTTCTTCAATAATGACGTCATTACTTGCAACGTCAGCACAAATTTGTCCATTATCAACCACACACAAAGTAATTGTTCACATTTTTGAACAATTAGAACATAAAACAACACCATAGCAACTATTTGTGAAAGTTTCAGCAAGTTTGGTCAAATATTTACTCAGATATCCTTTGTAGAGTAAAGTCAAAAAGCCCAAATTGCTGAATTTGGGAAAATCAAGTTCAAAAGTTGAAGATGTTATCACAAGGTAGTTCATTTCCACATTTCTTCTGGAGCCATGAATTAATCACAAAAAGCTACCAGAACCAGTAGCATATGTTACCCCTTCCTTTGCATTATCTCCCTTTTTCTTCTTTCCCCCACGTAGCGTTCTTTTCTTGATGGTAGCTGGTTCCTTATAGTTGGCTTTGGAAACCCTCAAATTGTCAATGCGCTGGCATTCTGCCTGACAATATTGGCCAGGGGTGATTCCAAGCTGCTCAAAAACTTTAATAGAGGCTCTACATCCAGTATTAAAGCTAGCAACAGCATCATACACCCCCAGTTGCAATACCTCTGATCCAACAAATGTCCCCTTCGGTACTCGCTCCCAAATCATCCCATTGAGGGACTCGTTTTGATTTTGTGTTTTGCCATCCAAACATTTTGACAAAAGGCTATCATCACTCAACCTTTGGAAAACTGGTTTTAGAGCTCCAATAACATCCAAAGGCAAACCAGCACCATGCTTGTATGTATTGGTCCCATTTGTTTTGTCCCGCATATAACCACACCAACTATCTGCACCCTCAGGACAATGATTATGCAATTGTCTTTTCTCTGAAGAGGAGCAGTAAAACAAGCATGCATGGATTGCCTTTTTCATTCCAGCAAGATCACCTGGATTGCCTCTTATGGCAATACCATAATAATTTTGGAGTTTATCAATCATTGTATCGGTCAGTCGCCCTTTCCCACCCATCCCCTTTGTCTCTTTCTTCAGTTTCCGCAATGCGGTTCCCAGTCGATTCTGGACATGGCCAACACATTCTTTTTTCTCTACTGTAATACCATGATCTTGGTATACATCTCTTACTGTCTGAAAACTTTTGCTGTCTCCATCGCCAAAATATTCCCCATATATATAAGTTTATGGTTTTCAATGGAGCGGTTGAAAATTCGCATAGCTCCCTCTGGTTCCATGGCAGGTGCTGAACCTGTGGAGTTTGCCTTGCAGTTAACTTCATGGTCGATCCTCCATGAAGCATTTTGGGGGCTGTTGTCATCATCTTCATGGGCCTTGCACTGCTTACATACTTTGCTTAGTGCCTCAACATCCAGCACCTTCCCAGTATCAATGCTGAGAACAGTTACACAACCATTGAGCGACGAAAAACCTCTTCTCTGCCATGTAACATCACAAGAAATGCCACATTCAACAACACCGGTACTTTCATTGACTTCTGGCTTTATCTCATGAATCTCCGCAGCAGCAAGATTCATCGTTTCGACTGAAACCTCTTTTACTGCATTTAGCAGAGCTTTATTGTGGTGAGAGTATGGAGTTGGCCTGGGAGGTGGTGGCATGTTCATAAGCCCACAAAATCTTTTTGCTGCTGCATGGCCACAACCAATGGACCTCATTGCATAAACCAGTCTTCTATTTACTTCAAAAAAACGGGATATTTGAGAGGAAGTAGAGAACTGGTTTTTCCAACCACAAGAACAACAAAGAAGCTGGAGGTTGGAAGCACAACCTGGTTTTTCCAACCACAAGAACAACAAAGAAGCTGGAGGTTGGAAGCACAACCTTTTCGTTTTCCATTCATTTCCTGTAGAATAAGACTGCATTCGAAGCATTATTTACAAGGCAGCATTCTAAATACGGATGATAAAATAGCCATATCAACAAACCGATAACCTCTTACAGTTGATTCTTCGTTAGGCCTATTATCATCAAGTCTTGGTCGCTTAGCATTAGGAATCTTCCGGGCAGAGGCTGAAACTTGGCTTGCTGGTGACTGGTCATGCTGGTTGGCATCACCACTTGGAACAGTCGTATTTTTAGCCTTTTGATGCTGATTCCCGCGATATTTACGTTTCTTTGAGTAGCTAGATCGTGATCGTCGCATTTTCAACAGATACTGATGCTAACAGCACGTGGAAGTTTAAAAGATTCGATTTGATAACAAGATGAAGACTACACTACAGAAACCAAGGCAAAATTGCTTTTACAAGATCCTTTAGGGGAGAAGAACTTCATGTAACCTTAGTTTAAGTGTTAATGTACAAATAAAACAAGGGAGGGATGGTAGGTGTATTTTTAGACATTATTTTAGACATCACCAAAAAGATTCGTCTGTTGCTATGGGCGTTGCTATGGAAAACATTATACTTGTCTCAGCAATTTCCTAAAAATTTCCCTTTTACATCGCGAATTTCGGTTAAATCATGTTTCGGGATGAAAAACAAATGAATAATGGTTACATTTTCAATAGTTTTGAAAAAACCGAAAATTTCAAAATTTTGAGTGGAAGACCACCTTAATTCTTCACCCTTCATTGGCCTTGGTATCAATGAGTCCACCGATCGGTCACAGGAAAAGCATATAGCTGCTGTTGTTAGATATGTTGACTCCAACGAAACTAAGATCAAGACCACATTCCTTAAATTATCAGTTATTACAAGTGGCACTGCTCCAGTAATTGTTGAAGCTGTCAAGAAAATCCTGGGAGATTTTAGCATTCCTGTGAACAAGGTACCGCATAATTGCAATAAGTACTCAGGAATATTTGACTAGAGATTAGTGATTTCTGATTAATATAAAAAACTTATGAGGTACAAGACTACAAGCTCAGTTGTGTATGTATGCATTATATAGCTCACCGGTTTAGGTATAGATGGAGCATCTGTGATGGAAAGTGATATGAATGGTGTTTTGGGGCTTCTGCAGCGAGAGAACCCATTTCTGATTGGTATTCACTGCATTAACCACAGGCTTCACCTTGCTGTTTCCAAGGCAGCAAAAGTAATAAAGAATGTGAACACACTATCCACCATACTCAGCACCATTTACCAGCATGTGACCAACTCACAGGCTTCAAAAGTTCAAAAATTTGGCTGATGTGTTAGGTGCGATTAATGACAGTGAACCTGAAGAGGGAGACGAGAACAGTGCACCTTCCTTAAAGTATCTCAAGTTCAAGCGAGTAAGAATTAATATAGATGAATTAATATGGCAGAACCTAGAGTATTAAAATAGCAGTCTTTTTCGTTTGACGCGTGTGATCGCACGCGCACGCATTTGCACACGCGTGAACCCAACTGTGCGTGCTGTTTATCGCACGCGTGAAAAGCCACGTTCAGTCGAAAACGCACAAGGCAGATTTTGCTAAAACGTTTTCATCGTAGCCAAAAATAAACAACATTGCGTTTCCTACTTGAACAATGTATGTTAATTTGGTTTCCTCTGTATAATTTCGCTCTCGAACAATTTGTATTCGAGCTACGTTTCCAAGGAAGTCGTTTGTGATGATTTTTGTGCGCTCATTGGCTGAAAATTCCGAGTTAGCCAATCAGAACTTAAGTGGACGCTGCATAGCAACGCTGAAGGGGAACCCGGCCATATGATCTTTTGATCAGCGCCATCAAAGGTCTTTTCGGGGAGATGGCAGCCAAAGGCAAAAAAATTGAATTAAAAACATTCAATAGCTATGGGAAACCAGAAATTATCGGTAATAAAACTGTTGAAGAAGGAGGGAGAAAATACGTAAACTTTATCTGGTGCAAAGTATGTGTGAGAAACAAGGACGCCATACGTCGAGACCCAACAATAAAGGGGAGTGCCAAGGGGACTCCATTCAAGTCCAGTTAATCGATGGAAAGGACGACTGCACGGCTGCCGGGGAGTTTTTTGAGGCAATCGCTAAGGCTGTTGTTGAGAAAGTGGCTGCTGTTATCGCCAGCAATGTCAATTTTTGTCGGACGGTTCCCAAGCAAGGAAAACAAAGTCAGAAAAGGAAATGGTGTTGATAAGAGTTGAACGTAATGGTAGGTTCATTTTTGTTTAGTCACAAGAAGTTAGTAGTTTCTTTCTGCGATAGTTTAATCTGATTTTGTTCGAGTATTCACTTACAGAATCGAACCCCGAATCGAACACAATTTGCATGAAATGCGCCGGTATCTACAGTCATCGGGGGCTTTGTGTGATCACTTTGATTCACGCGTTCTCGATCACATCCATTTATAAATAACATGCAGGAATTACTTCCAAAAACACATGTCATGATTTCCGCCCAAAACATTGACCAATTTGTGGGAAATAGCGATCATATTTCGTTGATCTCACGGTGTCAATTCCATAGGCTTAGGAATGAGTTTGTCAAATGTTTTGCACCGGAAATCATGACATGTTATTTTTAGGCCATGCCGTGGATCATCGCTTTTTATAACAAGACATTGCAAATGGTATTGATAATTGATTGATATATTCCCTCTAGGAATCCCAGTGTATTTTCTAGTCTCACTTCTGGATATGTCTGAATGGGGAGGCAGCAATGCAGAATCTTTGAAGGATGGTATTGATAGCATTTTTGGCCCATCTGGCAACATACCTCTTGGCGACTACCAAACGAAGCTCGTTTCCTGTACAGCCTACGGCGCCAGCGTCAACATGGGCCACATTTTAGGGTTGCTCACACGTATTGGTCGCGAAAGAGAGTGGCTTTTGAAAATCCATTGCTCAAACCATCGTATCGAGCTTGCAGTAAAAGCTGCCTTAAAAAATTCTGCATTTGAAGAACTGGGCGGCGCAACGCCAGTCAATTCGCTGATCGACGTGCGATATAGAAGTAGACTGGCACGAGCGAGTTTTGAAGAAAATTCGAGCAAAAGCAGCAATTCGTGTATCGGTAGATTATAACTATTTTTTCGTTAAATTTTTCATGTGAGAAGAAATTGATTGGATTTACAGATAAAATATTACTTCTATTACTGCAGCAGTATGTATTTTGTGTAGAAACTAGTGTCAAAGAGAATTTATTTTGGATAACGTCCATGCCCTTTAATGCCTTTCATGGAGGCTAAACTTCACCACGAGCGCATTGTATGTTCTTCTACTACCAACGGCTAGAGATTCAGGTATGTTGAAGTTTATTATCTTACTCTTGTTTCTTAAAATTCTTGTTAAAATCGGAGATGATCATTTTGAGATATCGTGGCTGAAACTCGACCCTTATCAATGCTTGATTTCTAGCGGTTTAACCTTTCAAATTTTGTAAGAAATATAAACAAGACGTGTTGTTTTGACATACGGCGATTCTCTTTAACCGTGTCATTGTATTCCTTAAGTTTCCGGACTGTTGTAACAAAATGATTGTAATTTCTAAACAGATTCATTTCTTTATTCGATTTATTATAATACGAGTTTTTGGAAGTATAGTCGGCGCATTGTGTGTTAAAATGTTGCCAACACCGTGAGATTTTACTGTGACATAGGTAAGAAGTATAATTTTCATATTCTGTAGAAATAAAACAATTTGTGATTGATCAATTTTTTATTTTGAGCCTGAAACTTGGTGTACTGTGTGGAAGCAAGAGGTTTCTTCTATCGAACATTGACCCGTGCTTATGCATGGCGTTTGCAAACTTAAAAAAATATGTCGCGTCAGGATTGTAATGTCGTAAGCAAGTTTCAGCAATTTTCAGAGTAAAAGAAAACTAATCTTGTCACATATTCTTCCACGTATATAAAACGAGCTAAATCCTCAAAATAACTTATTTCTTCAATTGGTCAAAGCATGGCCTTATCTATCTTATACAATACCAGCAATTCAATTCATAAGAATCAATTGCACTTGCTCATGAAATTTCTTAAGAAATTTTAAGTTTGCTTTGCTGTTTCTGTTAAAAACAACCTAGGTCGAGCTCTTATCTGAAAGCAATCAACCTGCAGCATTTGCTGAATCTATACCAACCAATCTTCAACAGAAGATTATTAGATTTACAAACTAATTCAAGGTGCTGTATGTTAAATCATTACATGATAACTAATCCTAATGATCCAATAAATGAGTACCAGTTCTAAGCATACTCGATATGATTATTATGCCTTATTTCCTCTTTATCACTGTCAACTGTCTATCAAGTGGTTGAGTAATTATATATACTCTCTGGCAAGCATATATCTTTTCATTTTTACAGTCTCTACTGTAGGAATATTTACTTCCAGTTGACCAAAAATGCTGCAGAATTTGCTGGAGGATAGTTTTTTTAGTGAAAAACAGTCAGTTCTAAAGAATTTGTGGTATTGGTGGAAAAATGATTTGTTCCCATGAGTGGTTTGTTTTTGCAAAAGTTTTCTTCAAGTCAACTGCTTTCTTCTTCACCTTCATGAAAACAAGCTTGAAAGTCTTGAAATAACTCTGAGATGTACCATTCACAAAATCTTATTTTAAACCAAATTTAGTGGAATCCAATGCTGGTGCTAGTGCCAATGTAATAATTTTTTATTTATTTATCTGCTTTGTGTAAAAAATAGTTGTCAGAGTTTGTAAACAGTTATTAAATGTTTAATGAAAACACTTGAACCAGTTGTACTCTCAGTGTTGAATGCTTTGATACATTATCTTCACTATTAGTGTCATCCAACTCAAACTTGAAATATTTTTTAAATCCACTTTGCTAGCCATATTTATGGTTTTGTTTTAATTTTTTTATTTTAATGTTACCGCTTTATCAACAATTTTTTGCTTATGAATCGATATAAGGAAAAGAGTCATGTTATCAACCATTGTAACAACCGCTGACCGGTGAATATCAATTACTCGTTGCCAGCCCGCATCACACGTTGATCAGCTCTCCCATTCCCGTTGCACCGCCCAGTATATAAGCGCCCTGGTCACAGATATGAAGCATTCAAGAGTTTGCTTAATATGTGGCCAGCATTTATAACTACCTATGCGAATTTTTTGAGTGATCAGACCTACTCTAGCATACAGCCAAAAGTTCAAGGTTTGCTGAAAAAGTTTCGCTCATACCGAATGTTATGCCTGACTTGCACATACCTAGATGTGCTCGAGAAAATAAGACCGGCATCGAAGGTATTTGAAGGAGATGGTCTCCTTGCTTACGAGGTTAAATTGGTGGAGTTAAATGATTGCAAGAATGATGCAGGTACTGATGACGAATTTATCGACAGTCATATAACTCGTTTTAGGTTGAAACAAGATGATACAGGGGTGTTTTCTCTCTCGTCAAATTTTTTGAAAGAAGGGGATGCGTTGAAAGCCAAAGATGATAGGAGATTTGTTTCCCTCGATTTTGAAGAGATGAGTCATCCCAACAATGAGAGCAGATTAAAAGCGAGCGACGCAAAAAGAAACGTGATAAGCAGCCTAGCAACGCTTTTGAAGGATCGGTTCAAAGATTTTGACAACGGTGTATATGCAGCGATGAGTTTCTTTGACCCAAAGAACTGGACCGATGAAAAGGACTATGGAAACGACACCATTGTCACCTTTGCCAATCATTTCCAAACAACATTAGCAGTCACAAGCTACGACTCTTCTAAAGTTCTTCGAGAATGGAGAATGCTGAGAAACTACGTTAAGGTTTGGTTCAGGAAAGTGGAGGCGGAAGATCTTTGGAAGAAGATCATCAATTTTAAAAGAGACGAGTTCCCAAATGTGTGTGTGCTCTTGCGGAGATTTTGATTTCAATAAGCGGGTCGAATTCTAGCGTAGAGCGTGCATTCAGCATGTTAACCAACATGCTATCTGACAGGCGCCTTTCTATGAAGCATAAAAGAATGGAGTCGATGTTGATTATTGGTGCAAACGACAAGAACTGGACTCTCAAAGAGAGAAGTGAAATAATCGAGAGAGCACTGGAGATTTATCTACAGAAAAGAAGGAAAACTAAATTGGCAAGGAAAGACTTGATACCTGAATCCAGAGAGGCAACTCAGGCAAGCGGTCAAGAGCCTAGCATGGTCAACTCATCAGACGACGAGTCTGAAGATTCTGACATTTTTTGAAGATTCTGACACAAGTACATCCGGTGATTATGATGAACAAATTAATATAATACTATAGTCTGTGTTCGGATTGACGTTAAAACGAACTTTTTCAAGTTTTAATGTGTACTACATGTATTTTAAATGTTATTTCTTCCTTTTATATAAATATAATATTTTCTTGTGTTACGGTTACTTAACTGGTCAGATTAGTGGTTTATTGTTACCCGTGCGATTCGCACCCACAAATTTGTTTATGCGTGTGAATTACCGCACGCGTGTGATTTTGCTCCCGAAAAGGACTGAAATAGGCACAATTGGATGACGAAATTGTTTTTTTTTTGTAGATTTTTTATGTCAGGTGGTTGTCTGTGGGGGAAGCAGTAAAGGCAGTGATTCATAATTACCACCCCCTGCTCGTTCTGCTAGAAGAAGCTGCTAATGATGACCCTACCTCGATAGGGCTTTTTGAACAGCTATCCTCGTATAGATATGTAGCTCTTCTCCATCTCTTGGGTGATGTTGTGGGAGCTACAAACCATCTCTGCAGAATTTTTCAGTATCGAGATATTTCATTCTCTACTGTACATCGCAAAGTCAGGTAACTGAAATTCATAAAGTTGTTCTTATAATTCATAAGAGAAAGAGTTGTCACTGAGTCATGATAAATCATTCTAAAAATAAATATCAATTAAATCACTTTAGCTACCAATATTTGTTCAGACTTTACAAGATATGAAGCAGCAACCTGGAAGGTACCTTCAGATCTTCACCATTAAGATCTTCTCTTGAAAACCTAAAATTTTCCACAAAATGTGTTCTCAGAATGCTGGAAATGCCATTTCAAAGACCCAAATTTTACGGCACTCCTTGCATTGAAATTGTGGCCGCCATTTTGAAAAATCCGAGTACAAAAATCCAAATCCCGATGATTGTTCCGAAGTTGACTCGGACCTAGTACCTCGCGGTCACCTCAACTGCGAGTATCCCATCTAGCCACGATCTTAAAATAGTCTTTTCGATCATATTTTTTTCGATCTTGTGTTATTCATTGTTATTACAGTCACACTACATAGTCCTGAATTTGATGGATTTTGACAATGCTATGGACACTTTCAGGGTTCTGCCCAGGAGCATGTGAGTGCCGGGTACCTACAACCCCCCCCCCCCCCCCCCCCCCCCCCCAAGAATATGTGAAAATTAGTAATCTGAAAATGATATTTTCCAAATGTGAGCAAGAGAAATTCATAATCCTTTACATCATGTGTCTCACAATTTTGTCAGACTAAATATTACTATTAAGTATTAAGTATTCTCTACGTAAAGCTAACCAACGCCAGTGTAACCCACTGAATGCCGGGCACCGCCCACCGTGGGCAGAACCCTGCACTTTACAATTATGTTCAAGATGTAAATAAACTAATGTATTAACACTCTTATTGATGTGTTATTGTACAGCTAGGCATACACTAGTGTAGTATGAATAATGTTGTCAGCCAGACTGGAAAGTTTGTAAAATGCGCAACAGAGATTCATATATTTCTTATATGCGGGCAATTCTCAGCCTGAAACTGCGCAATGGAGATCTCTGTTGCATGGTACAAACTTTCCAGTCAATTGTTGTGTTAAATAAAAGTTAACCATGTTTGGATACTGCACATTGGAATATCTACTATCCAAATGTGGGATACTAATTTTCAAGGAGGGATACCAGATTTGAAGTGCCAGTATACTGTACCACTGGATACTGCTAAAAATTTCCAATCTCATGCCTTGCTTATACACTCTTGGTGTTATATGTATAGTGATGCACATTGCATTGTCAATCAAATGATGCTACTTCATAGAACCTGAAGAAACTTAAGACTGATAAAGCATGTGGACCAGATAAAGTTGCACCCAAACTATTAAAGTATGCCAGGGATGCTTTAATTTCAATAGTTTGGGTGACTTTATCCTTACAGTGAGTACAGTACACTAGCTCTTTAATGACCTTTGTTCACATGACTTACCAAATCACGGGCTAAGTCAAATCTGGCATCACATTGTAAACATATGTATTCCATCCCAGTTGGTTCGGTGGCTTCCAGTTCATGGATTAACAAATGTCTATCAAATATTTCACTACAAAATGTTCCATTGCAGAAACCACATTTGAAGGTTTTTTCTTTTGTATGAGTTCTTTGGTGTGATAGTAAGTCACTTGATTGTCTAAATGTCTTGTCACAAACATCACATTTAAAAGGCTTCTCTCCAGTATGTGTTCTTTTGTGATATACTAAGTTACCCGAATGGAAAAATGTCTTGTCACATATATCACACTTGAATGATTTCTCCTTGGTACATGTATGTGTTCCTTTGTGAACTAGTAAGGTTCCTCTGTGACTAAACGTCTTGTCACAGACATTACACCTATATGGTTTCTCCTCAGTATGTGTTCTTTTATGAACTAGTAAGTTACCTGATTGGGAAAATGACTTGTCACATATATCACATTTGAATGGTTTCGCTCCAGTATGTGTTCTTTTATGAACTAGTAAGTTACCTGATTGGGAAAATGACTTGTCACATATATCACATTTGAATGGTTTCGCTCCAGTATGTGTTCTTTTATGAACTAGTAAGTAACGTGAGTGAGAAAATGTCTTCTCACAGACATCACATTTGAATGGTTTCTCTTCGGAGTGTGTTAACATATGACGTCTTAAACTTGATAAATAACCAAACGTCTTGTTGCAGACAGAACAGCTATTGGACTTTTCATTCGTAATAAGATTTCCCTTAGCTTTGTCAGATTTTCCAGTCATGGTAGACATCGATTTCTTCAATTTATTAATTAACTGTTACTTCCAGAATGACTTTTAATCAGAGCCCGCGATGCCTTTGGTTAATACTTCAAGTACCACAAACACTCTGCCCAAGCCACAGACTGACCGAATTACAATAAGCCGGCCATTTGCACGATCAGTGGCGTAGGAAGCAAGCTGATCTTGGAGGGACACAGCTTCAAAAGGACACTTTGTTCAGGGGGTAGGACTTCAAAAGGACACTTGAAACACATGTTTTATCATAAAAGGGCACTTTTCTGTTGCAATAAGGGCACTTCATGACAAAGTTGGGGGGCAAATGCCCTGTCCCCCCCCCCGGTTCCTACACCCCTGTGCACGATGACGTGAGATGGCGTACGTTGGGTGACTACAACTACCAGAATGCTTTGCCAGTATTCTAGGTCTTCGCCTACACACGTAAAAATCTCGCAAGTTGTTACAGCATTGTTGCCTGAACAATGCTGTAACAACTTGTTGACACATGTGAACAACATTGATAAATGAACAACATTGTTCATCATTGTTTCAACAAGTTGTTACAGCTTGATGAAACAACAACCGTTGTCCACGCATGTTGTAAGAACCGAAGAACGTGTTGATACATCAACCATGTTTACCATTGTTGTAACACTGTTGTTCATCGTTGTTATTTCGTCATGCTGTTACAACATGTTGTATCATGTGCGAACAACGTTGTTGGCTATAAAAATGTGCTGTTGGAACAACTTGTTCATGACTGTTGATTTATCCGTGAACAAGTTGTTCGAACCATAAGTGAACAACCTGTTGACAACCGTAAACAAGTTGTGCGTTTTTACGCGTGTAAAAGGCATGACTCTCGCGGCTTTTCCAAATTTGTCGTCGAGTTTCAGCGAGTCTCAAGATTTAATTTAGCAATCTTGTCAATATCCTAACCACAACATAAACCCTAACCCCAATCAGAAATCTGGTTTATCCCCTAGCTTTTTGGGAAAACACATTTGTCGACATGTTTTGGAAAAGCCGCGAAAGGACTGAACGGGTCACTTTGAGTCATCCATTTCAGCCGAAACCTTAGAATACTGGCAAAGCATTCTGGTAGTTGTAG
Source organism: Paragorgia papillata (assembly GCA_035771165.1). Lineage (NCBI taxonomy): Eukaryota > Metazoa > Cnidaria > Anthozoa > Scleralcyonacea > Coralliidae > Paragorgia > Paragorgia papillata. Next base: position 3,811,772 of record JAWNZC010000234.1, read on the forward strand.
TCACCCAACGCCATGCAAATGGCTTATTCTGTTCATTAACAAGCCGCTACAACCTCGTTAACATCAACTTTTTTTGCGCAAAGCGACTTTTTCTCTTGTAGTTATAAGCTCTGGCCTCTGGTCTGGGACTAAACCAATGAATTAGAAATCTACTTAATTCTAACAATAAGGGAAAAAATAGATTCGAGGAAAAAGGAATTCGCCTAGTGGAAAACCCGCTTTAAAGTCTCGGCAATGATTCACGTGACCAGAAAATACTTCATATAAACTACGGGCGCAGAAGTATGATTTTCACAAAATGGTGGTGAAAGAGTTTGAATCAGTGGGGTCTATTGTATATAACCAAAGTGATATCTTTGGCTCGTCGATTAGAGCCAAACATATGGCGGACAAACCGCAAGCATACAGGCCTGAAGAACGTATAGGGCCAGACTGATCTGGTCGAAAGACCGTAAGCTAGGCTAAAATAAACGCAACCTCTTACCCAGGGTCTTACCTCCGCTCCCCACTCCCCCCTCGCTGCAGAAAGACCCTGGTACACGCTGGTCACGTGCTGCCCAAAATATGGGCAGATCAAAACAAATTTAGTGTGGGTAGGGTGGTACAAAAAAACTTTCTCGACTTACCAACCGGAGTAGTGTTTATGTACAAAACGCAAAACATCTGGCCAGATGAAATGTCGCGACTCACGAAAGGTGCACAACGGCTTGTCGGCTGGAGAAACAATCCGAAACGAGATATAATTTAATAAGAATGCCAAAGTGTCAAAGATCAATATTTTGCTGGCTTTGTAGCGCTGGCGACATGTGTTATTGATGGGAGAATATTCGTTTTAAGCATTCCAATCGCGAGGCTTTTAACTGGACGTATTCACTTAAATATAACGGCAGCTTTCGGGTGTGGTATTCAACAACGTACAGGTGAAACATACGTGTTTTATTGTTTATAGCCTATTGAGAGTTTGAAACAGTCTTCCGTTTCATTATCCAATGTGAGGTTTACTGTGCTGCGTTGTTTTGACCAGTTCTCATGCAGAAAAAATTATGGTCAGTCATCCACGAACATGATAATTGATAAATATATCTGATATAAAATGTCAATTTTGAAGTTCATTTTAAAAAGGTTTGTCGATACCGTACCGATATCCGTACCTTGTATAATTTAAGCACCCAGGTTGACGATTATTAAAGGAATGGGAACATCAAAAACTTTCTTCATTGTAAACTTAAATAAACACAGCGATTTATTATAAACTGAAAACAATAGCTGTCAAAACAACTTGTTTCAATTTTAAAATCGTATCACCGGTTTAACGATTCATTTCAAAATCTAATACCAGAAAACAAAACAAGATACTTATACATGCATTTCTTCGATTATTCCAGCGAGGTCAAGCATTGATACGCGGGGACACTCCCACAGTCGAAATGTTTTATAGACGACACATGACCAGCGTGTACTAGGGTCTTTGCGCAGCGAGGGGGGAGGGGGGGAGCGGAGGTAAGACTCTGGGTACGAGGTTGAAATAAACGTTAGCTAGGCAAGACCCTCTCCGCCTAGAATTCTTAATTTCCGAATATCCTTAAATCAATTCTCATATCATTCTCTTCTCTTAACAACATGCATTACAAGACTAACATATATCATCATACTTGGACAGAGCAGTATATAATGTAATACATCGAACCCAACCTACGTTCAAATAATCTGAGTCCCAGTAGCTCAATGGTTAGAGGGTATCACCGGCGATCGGAAGGTTGTGGGTTCGGGTCCCGCTTGGGAACTCAGAAAATTCTTCTGAGTAAAATAGCTCGAAGAACATTTACGCTCAATTCTCGTATCCAAGCCAGCACGTTCATCTCTTCTCTTAACAACATGCATTATAGGACATTAACATATATCATCATACTTGCACCGCATAGCACGTTCAAATCGTCTGATCAGTACTCCCAGTAGCTCAATGGTTAGAGCGTCTCAACGGTGATCAGGAGGTTTTGGGTTCGAGTCCCGCTTGGGGACACAGAAATAATTTCTGAGTAAAATAGCGCGAAGAACATTTACGCTCAATTAATCTCTTCTCTTTTAATAACATTTTTTTTCTATTAGATTCGTCATTATAGTGTTATAGTATATACATGCATTACAACATAAATTCAAAATATAACGGCATATCACGGTCACCGCAACAGCAATAAGCCAATTACTGCGGGCCCAAAACTAAACTAAACTAAACTAAACTAAACTAAACTAAACTAAGTAAACTAAATAAACTAGTAAATAATTATACTAACTACAAAGTTAAATCTTGCCTACAATTAATAACAGCAAAATACTAACTAAACTCAATATGTTAATAACAACAAGAAATAGGTTACCTAAGGCTACGGGAACAGTTACATTGTAAGCAGATTGTTTTAAACGTACGAGGTAATTAGAGATAACGTTCCTCCCATGCATAGGATTATCATTAGAATTGGGGTTAACGATTATGAGAAAATGTACCTCCTATAGAAGACGTTTATTATTTATGATAGGCGAATAAAAATAATTTGAAACCAAGAAAAAAGGTATGCTCCAACTCTGCCAAATGTTTTGCGCATGCGTGGGCTCCGGACCAAAAACAGTGATGCGGGGAACGGTTGTTATTCTGCAATATGGGACTGCCATACGTTTCTTGTAAATTTTAATGTTAGCTTTTGTAGCATAACTGCACAGAGTCAAATACGACATGTGACCCTCCATGGGAAAACGTACCTTATCGAAATTGCGTTGAAACAGCAAAAAAACGGCGCTCGAACGATGTTCGAAGCGCGTCCAAATGGGGTTCGGACGGTTTCGAAAGATTCTCGTAACCGTGGCTAAAAGGGTTCGAGGGCATTCCGAACGGTTGGCTACTTCTGATGCTATATTTTAAGCGTTCTTTCACAAGTTATGCATGCTTTGTTTATAGTTGCTGATCAATATAATTGTTTTATAATCAGTCTTGCTTCATTAGTATAAGTTTTGTCAGTTTAGCCTTCCAGTAATTTTGACTGATTGTTTGTATTATTATTATTTTTTCCAATATGTTCTTGATATATATACTATTTACAATATGAGTGGCCGTGTTGTACTGGATATAAAAGCTCGAGCCGAAGGCGAGAGAGAGAGAGAGAGAGAGAGAGAGAGAGAGAGAGAGAGAGAGAGAGAGAGAGAGAGAGAAAATGATTTACTTTAACTCGGAATTTAATCAATTACAAGAATTGCTTTTCGTGAAAGCCGAGAAAAGTACAGTAATTAAAAATATAGTATTACATTTTTGTTTTTATGTTATTATATAAACTAACTAAAAAGACGTTACATACAAATAAAGCTTAGAGCTGAGTTAGACCTGATACACTAGAGAGAATGAATGAATGAATCACATTTATTTCAGTACGGTAGTTTCATTCTTTCCATGAAAGCCATACATAAGTTAAAAAAAACACGATATTTTTATAATTTTTTGAAGTAAATATTAATTTACGATAGATGCTAACTACTGTATATACAATACATACATATATGAATGACAATTTCAAAGGAAGAACTTCTTTTTAAATTCTGATTTAGATTGGGGTGTTTTCAGTTCAGGAGGAAGAGAGTTCCATAACTGCACACCTCTATATGAGAAACTGCCTTTGTAACATTCTGTTTGAGGAATTCGAGTTGTTAATAAATTATGATGACTCTCTCTCTTAGTTTATCCTTATAGGGACACTGTTCCGAGCGCTTAGTAAATAAGTCACTCAAATAACTGTGCGCATTTTTGTTCAAGGCATTGTAAACCATAAGGCACAAATGTTTGTCCCTTCTAATGGTTAGATTGTCCCATTTCAGTTCTTTTAAAATATCTGCTGATCTAACATCATAACCTTGATTGGTTATTATACGAGCAGCGATTTTGGAGCTTTTGAAAACGAGTAGAGAGTCCTTTGTTCAAATTTCCCCAAACAGTGTCGCAATAACCGAAATAAGGCTGGATAAGCGAATTATAAATAGTATAAGTAAAGTTCTGCGTGGAAAAAAATTACGTGCTTGCTTTAGACCATTTATAGAACGACAAATTTTTGTAAGCAAGTAATCGACTTGTTCGTTCCAGGTCAAAGTTTCATCTAAATACACTCCAAGGGATTTAGCAGACTCGACTATTTTGATAGGTTTATCACCAATTAATATAGGAAAAAGTGGACCCAAATTGTCATTACACTGCATCACACGGCATCATACTGCACTAGACTGTATTAGATTATATTAGACTGCCTTACGCTGCATTATAATGCTACATTATTATTAGGCTACATTAGGCTACCTTAGACTGCATTGCATTGTATTAACCTGCATTACACTGCATGACACTGCATTGCACTGCATTAACTTGCATTAGACTGCATTAGGCTATATTACACTGCATTAGACTGCATTAGACTGCATTACACTACATTACATTACATTAAACTGCATTACACTGCAAAGCACTGCATTTCACTGCATTACACTGCGTTAACCTGCATTAGACTGCATTAGGCTACATTACACAGCATTAGACTGCATTACACTACATTGACCTGCATTAGACTGCATTAGGTTGCACTGCATTGCACTGCATAGCACTGCATTGCACTGCATTGCACTGCATTGCACTGCATTGCACTGCATTGCACTGCATTGCACTGCATTGCACTGCATTGCACTGCATTGCACTGCATTGCACGGCATTGCACTGCATTGCACTGCATTGCACTGCATTGCACTGCATTGCACGGCATTGCACTGCATCACACTGCATTAACCTGCATTCCACAGGCATAGTTGATATATAGATCGCATTATCATACGGAAGATGGTATTGAAGGAACGATAATGTCATTTCATTGCATTTCTTGGCATTTAGTTTCATCCCTCGGCTTGTAGCAAAGTTAGATATTTCATTTACAATAATGGGCATTAGACTCGGTGAACAGCGTGGAATAATCTCCAATGCAGTTGTGTCATCCACAAACTTAACACGCCCCTGCCAGTCCTTTAATAGGGGATTGGCCAAGATGGCAAAAAGGAGGGGCGCAAGTTTTGTGCCTTGAGGTAAACCGCCATTAACACGCTTCCACGACGAAGTGAAGGTTCCAATTTTAACACAATAACACTAAATTTGTCTCCATTAGGCTGCATTGCACTGCATTAACATGCATTGAACTGCATTAGGCTGCATTACTCTGCATTGGACTACATTAGACTGCATTAGACTGCATTACACTGTATCACAATGCATTAGTCTGCATTAGACTGAATGAACATGCATTAAACTGCATTAGACTGAATTAGACTGCATTAACCTGCATTAGGCTGCATTAAACTGCATTACCTGCAATACCCTGCATTAGACTACATTAGGCTGCATTTGATTGCATTAGGCTGCATTACGCTGAATTAGGCTGCATTGTACTGCATTAACCTGCACTAGACTGCATTAGGATGCATTAGACTGCATTAAACTGCATTACACTACATTGACCTGCATTATACTGCATTATACTGCATTAAACTGCATTAGGTTGCATTACACTGCATTACACTGCATTAATTAACAATTATTCGCCGAAGGCGAGGTGAATATCGGTGAATAAGAACCGAGACGAAGTCGAGGTTATTATTCACCGATAGTCACTGAGCATTTTCTTTAAAATTGTTAATTTCCTCGTCTGTCGCATTGACAACGTGGCTGACGGCCATTTTAAATAAACGCTGTAGGTGATTATCGAGAATTAATCCGAAGTAGCTCGACCAATCAGCGCGCGTGATTTTCTATAATCACCGGTGCATTTATACTAACCTGCATTAAGCTGCATTAGGCTGCCTGAAGCTGCATTAGACTGCATTAACCTGCATTAGGCTGCATTAGAACTGCGTTAGACTGCATTACACTAAATTGCTCTGCATTAGGCTGCATTGCACTGCATTAACCTGCACGAGACTGCATTAAAGTACATTACCCTGCTTTAGGCTGCATTAAGCTGCAGTAGGCTGCATTACCCTGCATTGGACTACATTTTTTTTTATTTAAACATATTTTAATTAATTAATTACAATTAATTGCATTTGTCCCACATTGGACAACATTAGACAGCATTACACTGCATTAACCTGCATTCGACTGCATTAGAGTGCACTACACTGCTATAGGCTGCATTAGACTGTATTAAGCTGCATTAGACTGCATTACACTGCATTACACTGCATTAACCTGCATTAACCTGTATTAGACTGCGTTAGACTGCATTGCACTGCATTACATCGCACTACACTGCATTACATTGCATCACACTGCATTATACTGCATTACACAACATTGGACTGCATTAGACTGCATTAGTCTGCATTAGGCTGCATTAGGCTGCATTAGAATGCATTAGGCCGCATTAGGCTGCCTTAGACTGCATTACACTGGATTACATTGCATTAACCTGCATTACACTACATTACACTGTATAACACTGCATTAAACTGCATTGGACTGCATTACACTGGATTATGCTGTATTAATCTGCATTACGCTGCATTATATTGCATTAGACTGCACTAACCTGTATTAGAGTCAACAGAGAGAAGCAATGGCAGCATGAATACATTTTAGGAATTTTGTTATCACAATGTCACAAGAGTTCAGTTTTAACTCATATTTCAGAAAGTAACACATTCTATTTATAACATTTCAAGAACTTTAGTGATTTCTGGAAATAAGACGGACGCACGAAGGACGGACAGACACGGCTATTAATATATATATATATATATATAGTTCAATCTACAGACACGGTGTTTCGCTGTACAACAGCTCATCAGTGCAGCTTGGAACAATCTGAATGAATTTCACCAATTACTTATATACACATGCGATCGTCGGTGACAACCGCATGTGGGAAAGCGTCGGTGAAATACAGTCAGATAGCGTGAAGTGCGCATGGGCCCAGAGTGCTCAAAATTCAACAAGGGTAGTGAGCGTTGCATATATATATATATATATATTAATAGCCGTGTCCGTCCGTCCTTCCGTCCGTCCGTCCATTATTAGTTCAAATTTGACACGGTTTTCTTTGTTATTCATAAACATTTATTTTGCATAATTACTTCACTATCTGAAAGCCGGAGGAGGGATTTTGATATTCATCAGGGAAGAGCGGGGCTGATGAATTGAATTGAATTACTCATTAGAAATGCACGGTCTTTATCTGTAGTATACAGATAAAGACCATTCATTGATAATTAGCAATCCAAATCAATTCATAAACTCAACTTTTCTTAACTGATTATCCAAAAAATCAGTCTTAATAAATCAAGTAAATACAACATTAACACAAACATATTTATTTCATATGTTAATTGAAATTGAATATACAGTTATTGAACTGCATTCTTCCTGTTGTTCGAATGAAACTCCCTGAATCTTGACGAACTTTCTCTCTCGGGTTACCATCTACTTGCTCTTTCTCTCTTCTTACTGAAACTGCAGCCGCCGACTCTTCTAAGCGCTCGCCCCCACATTCAAATGCTTTTGAAATGGCAACCTTCGTGCTAACCACCCTGATTGTTCTTCTCCCCGAATGAGTTGTAGACAAGTTTCTCTCGCCTCTTTTTCAGACTCTTTAACTAGCGTTAGCTATTGCAATCGCAGTGTTCGATGCTCATGACCGCTTCCTAGTGAGAAATTCTTCCCTATCATATCAAGAATACCATTGTATTTAGGAGAACGTGTGGAGAGTGGTCACCAAGTAATCTTAGACTCCATAATTTTTCCTCTTGGCTCTTCGCTAAAGGCTTCTGCTTGTTTAACCACCACTCCGTAGCCTTGTCTCGTAAGCTTTCTCATCTCCGTATTAAGTTAATATTGGAATTCCTTGAAAACCCAGCAGTTTTCAAATAGATTTATGCCCGGCCTACCATTTTCTCTTAAATGACGTTGAATTCCACAACAAAGTTGGTAGAGAGCGTTTGGAAGATAGGGCTCACCGTCGCCTTTCTTTCCTTTGACCTCCACCACAAATTTCGCAAGCCAGTAATTTTTGTCAATGTCGCTCTGTATAACTTCAACACGTCTGTCGGCACAAAAGTGTGTAAGTCACCGGTTTTGGTTTTCTCGATGCATTCGTTTCGTATCCCAGCCCAATCTTCCCGAGTTCGCACTGCCCAACCAGTATTGAGTTTCGTCCCAGACCTCCTTCTTATTTTGCAGCTCGATGTCAGCAGGGCGTCTAGAACTAGATAGGGCGGGTGAAACGCCAATCTGACGTATTGAAACATGTGTAACGCACTTTAGGCATGGGGCGAGCGGGGCCAACTGCAAATTTTGATCAAAACAAAAAATCCATGTGAAATTCAAGGAGGTTGATTAAATCTCTTATAATGCTGCAACTATTGACTCGATTCTGGATGTAAGTTTTTTGTTTTGTTATTCATACGTTTTACTGTTCATATAACATGGTGGAAGGCATTCTTAAGTACAAAACGACTAAAATTTTGAATGTTGTCTAATTTTTCTCCACGCGTAAAACATTTTAATTATTTCATAACTCAAAAACGAGCCAGAACTTAGCTTTTTTTAAAACATGTCTGGATGGCATTAAACTTTATTCCTGTCAAATTTTATCGCGTAATTTTTTGAGCTTTTTTAGCAATAGCGTGTTGATTGCAGCCTAAAAATTTGGTTACAGAAATTTTCCTGGCTCGAATGTTTTGAAAATTTACGTATTTGAAAGGTAGTCAAGCGTCTTGTGGTCACTTTTATGTTTTTAATTGACAAAAGAACACATGTTCTTCTTACCGTATGATCATCCTTCACCAGAACCAAAATATAAAGAAGGAATGTGAATTCTCTTCCAGCAAGCTTTCGTTTCGTTCATCAATGGCGGCTTCCGCAGTTCCAACTCGCACTCGTTTTGTAATGGCACCAGAACTTAGCAAATCCAAGGACGGTTACTCCATTAATAGATCTATCTTTGGTATAAATATTGTTACTTAATATTTTTAGCTTTTTTTTGCTGCATGCGAACAAACACGTCGCAAAGGAAAAAATATTTGGCAGACATTAACTAAAGACGCGCGAGGACTGGGGCGAGTAAATAATCTCCTCAATGACACCAATCTCGCTCCTAGAGCCTTCTCACGCGGGTCGCGCAAACGTAGGCTCTGGGATAATTCGTGGCCGGAAAACCGAATAACGGGTTGCCGATTGAAAAGAGCATGCGCCGCCAGTTATTATTCTGTGGTCGAAGGAACTAGTATTTTTCGAGGGGTTTTAAATTTTATCTGGCGGATAAACTTGTCAAGAACTAAACAGCATTTTAAACAGCAAGTAATCGACGGCTTCTGAATGGTTCCAAGAGAGAAAGCGGTGAGTAGCAAACTTGTCGTAGCCAAGGTGGCACGGCGGCAATACGGCATATTGTCAGTGGAACAAGATGACTAGTAATTTAAGAACTACGTATCGTTGACTATATTGTGTACGTATGTTGTTATAGATGTTGAATGAGCTTTCATTTGATGTATAGTTCAAGATTCTGCGTTTTGTGAAACTTGTTATACTGTCCAAAATGTGCAAAAAACCAACAAGCAGTTAACAAAACAGTTTTCAAAAACCGAAAAAATAATAAAAGAAAGGAGCAACGAAACGAATAACAAAAATGCCACACGTTCGATCAATGTATACTGACGCCTAGCAAGTTATCTTGGCTTTAAATAGTTATCAATGTGCATCTGTACATGTCGCTAAGGTGCACTGAGCGTCAAAGCGTAAATTCAAATACAAATTTTAATTACTTCTTCCCACAAGGGGCTTTTCAAGAGCAATTTACATTACTTTAAATTTCAAGTGGCAGAGTCGAAGGCATATTAAAGGCGCTCGAAGCAGCCGCTCTACGACAAATTTATGACACACATGTCAGACCACGAATCACAGACCTAGGTGTTGATTTTATGGGAGGAAAACCGGAGAACCCGGCGAAAAACCCTCGAAGCACAGGAGAGACCAACTAAACTCTACTCACATGAGTGTTCCAAGCTCGAGAACGGGTTATTCCCAGACGGTCACCCATCCAAGTACTAACCCGGTCGAACCGGACTTAACTTTTGGTGAGAGGCAGCGCCCTAACAGCACACGCCACCCGTGCAAAGCAAGTCATTTGTCTTTGAAATTGATAGAGCTAGCTCCTCATATCCATGATACTGTGCGAATTCCCGCAGAGTCTCAGCACGCCAAATCCCTGCACAAGGAGAGATTTCACGCAAAGTAAAGAGTAGTGTTGCACAGGACATGCAGATATTTCTATTACCGTAATTAATGTTTTTGAATTTGATTACATGTAAACTTGAGGCATGAGGTTTCAAGTGACATGTGTTGAATGAAATATATGTACTTCCTGACAGCAACTAAGTGTTCTATGGTCTCTTATTTAGCTCAAGTTTTAGTTTCGGTTCTCTTGCGATAAAAATTGTGCCTAAAGTAAATTAAGCTGGCCGTTAAATACCGGTAAAAAAAATACGAAATACCAATTGGGACCGCTCGTAGGTGGCCGTGGCCGCTTAATAGAGGTGGCCGTTTAATATAGGGGAATATTTTAAGGGTTTTGACAAGTGGCCGTTTAATATAGGGTGGCCGCTTAATAGAGGTTCGACTGTATAACCTAAACTATAATTATTTCGATTAATGCAGGTTAATGCTGTGTAATGCAGTCCACTGCAGTCTAGTGGGGTGTAATTCAGCGTAATGCAGTGTAATGCAGTATGATGCAGTGTAGTGCAGTCTAATGCAGTGTAGTACAGTCTAATGCATCATAGCGCAGTCCAATGCAGTGTAATGCAGTGCAAGTAAGAGTTATATACCGAGGATGGAGGCTTTATGCCAGATACATACCCCGAGGGGCCGCAGGCCCCGAGGGAATGTATCTGGCATAAAGCCGACATCCGATATAACTTACTTATTTAATAGTTGAAGAGGTTTTCAACAAAGACCTTGAAAGAACTGCGGTGCCCGGTTAAGTGGGCAGCGCTTTATGCTCTTTTGCGAGTTCAGTCGTTCATTCTTAGTTTGTCCCTTGGCAATTATTACTTAGTTTTAGGCACCGCGTTTTAGCACTGCGCCTGGTTGACCATTAAGTTAAGACCTCAGAAGTCTTACACAATTTGGTTGTTTTTTTGCTTTGATCATAATGAATAATATACAATACAATACAATACAATTTTATTTAAAGTGGTCAAATGCGCTTAGCTAATCCAGCTAGTTTACAGGCATGCCACTGTTTAGATAAAAATATATAAACTACTATAAACTATAAATGTAAGAGAGTAATGAGTAATGGCGTAATATTATATGACTATCATCAAATTTGAAAGAAAGATTTATCTAGGGAACCGTTATTAGCTATAATTGGTGTATTGTGAAAAGGAGGTTAAGTAAATTTTCACAACTTTAAGGCGTAGTCTGAATTTTGGTGAAGTAATTAACTATTGCGAGAATGGAAGAAAGCGATGAAGAAGTTTTTATCACGCAGAATATTTTTCGTGAAAGTTTGGAACTAGACTTCGATTTTAGTAGCTTATTAGAAGCTGAAGAACCACTACTAATTAAGACAGTAAGTGTTGAGGGAAATGAAGTTACTGGAGGCCAATGCTTGCTTGAGAGAGACGACTCAGACAAGAGACTAGAACAATGGCGCGATCAGAGGGAAGTTGTTGTTATCACCGATGCAGACTGCCGAGTTGGAGAAGAGAAATGAGACAAGGATACCCATTAACACGAAAACAAGCACCTGTTGGACGGTTAATACATGGTCTGAGTGGGCTAATGAACGAAATTGGAAAAGTAAGGAGATATGTGCCACAGACAAGTACACGAAAGCACCGTGGTATTAAACGAAAAGTGATAGAACATTATCCAAATGATTCCATGTCGGAGAGATGCTTTGTGCAGCTGTACAAGAAATACGTGTCTCAAAATGTCCAAAGGCAGCCTTGGAAAAGGACTCGATTAACTTGACTCCAAATCGAAAGTACAATAGTTCAGATGAAGGTACTACTGCTTTATATTTACCTCAAAATTTATTGGCAGGAAGATTGCTAAATTGTATATTACTATCTTAAAAATCATTAGGTTTGTGGTTTTTGAATTACTTTTTTCTTTTCTAATTTGTAATATATCTTTGATGTTTTTATAGTTTGGTTTACTTCGAATCCTGTAGGCCATAACAAATTGGGAACAGTTGTGCGTCGCATGTGTGAAAAAGCGGGGATTGAAGGAAATTTCACCAACCACAGTCTTCGAGCTACAACAGCTACGCGGGGATTAGCCAAAGGAATACCAGATAAGTTTGTTATGCAAAGAACGGGTCACAGGGATGCTCGCTCACTTCAAGTTCACCAAAGGCCTAGTGTGTCGAGTAAAGTAGAGATTTCGAAAGCTTTTGATTCCACGAGTCAATTTGTGAAAGATGTGAAAAATGATGAAAAATTTCTAGCAAGTAGAAAGAGTGTGGCAGTTAGCGACAACCATAATTCGGACACGTTCAAAAAAGTGTGTAAATTAAGTTCTGAAGAAAGTCCTTTATCAAATAGTACGAAGGAAACACATAGTGTTTCATATTCGAACTGCACGTTTGTTATAAAGAAGAATTTAATCTGTTAAGTTAAATTGTTTGAGTGTTAAAAATTAAATGATTTTTGTTGTCGATATATATTGTTTGTGCAACGATTTATTGTTTGTGCAACGATTTATACCGCTAAGGAATGATTTATACCGCGTTTTGTAGAAATACGTTGGTTGTTTCTAATATTTTAGCATTTTTATATAATATATATACCAGGTGTATAATCAAATATATACCGCTAAGTGTACAAAGTGGTATATATATGAATATATACTCGGTATATATGTACATTATATACTGTGAATTTTTAATTAGATGTATTTGTACGTATTCAATTCTATTCATTAACCCCAGTTTTCCCTGGAGAGATATCAAATCCCTCCCCTTGCTTTAAGGTTATATCGGATTTATATACCTATGAAGAACAATGAAAACCGACTAACTATGAAATAAGTATAGGATAAATACCGTAAACGGAGGCTTTAAGCCAGATAGAAGAAGGTTTTCTAAAAGATAGCATTTACCGAGTGTCGAAGGACATTGTTATGTCAAATGTTAACGGGATTTTATGAAATAATAAGACTCCAAAGCAACCTTTGAATAATAGTTTATTAAACAACTTGAGAAGTACGTAAAGGTTCATTGAACACATACACAGACTTCTACAAGCTTGTTTGAATAATTAGTATGAATAATTAGTACCAGATGTATCATTACAGCATTGGGCATGCGTATTGATGCAGTATCAATCCCACATTTTATGCTCAGCGTTCAGCGTAATAAATTGCTGACTCAACCAACAGAATTTCATGATTTTCATTGCTTTGCCTTCCTCTCGTAAACTACGTGAGCGAAAAGCAAACCCTTGCTCTCCTTCCCGTATGTGGGCGCTACCATACCAGATATTTGTAGCAGGCACCCTATGAATTGGGCAATTATAAATTCATAGGGATTATATATATATATATATATATATATATAAGCCCGGGGCTTATATATATATAATCCCTATGAATTTATAATGCGGGATTTATGGGATATAAATCCCGCAAAAAACAAAAAACCCCGACTTGATCGTGTTTTAAGTAATAGATAAATCCCGAGAACGAGGGATGTATGCTATATAAAGACCCGAGGACGCGCAGCGTCCGAGGGCTTTATATCGCATACATCCCGACGTTCGAGGGATTTATCTGACTTAATTTATTATCGAGGAGGTTTTCCAACAAAGTTTTGTCTTTTTTTTCCACCTTGGACAAAGATTTTCCTTGTTTTTTTCTTCATTTCGTATCTAATTAGTATTCAAGGTCTTTATGCGATATAAAGACCTCGGAAGAACAAAGAAAACCGACTCGATAATAAATTAATGCAGTGTAATGCGGTCTAATGCAGTCTAATGCAGTCTAATGCAGTTTAATGAAGTCTAATGCAATCTAATTCAGTCTAATGCAGGTTAATGCAGTTCACTGCATTCTAATGCAGTCTAATACAGTCTAATGCAGTGCAATGCATGCAATCTAATTCAGTCTAATGCAATGTAATGCAGCGTAATGTAGTCTAGTGCAGTGTAATACAGTCTAATATAGTCGTATGCAGCCTAATGCATTCGAATACAGTCTAATAAAGTCTTATGCAGTTTAATGCAGTCTGATGCAGTGTAATGCAGTCTAATGACGGATCATTTTGATCTTGTCTGGTGACGGATCATTTTGATTTGTTGTGAACCTGCGAGGTTTTGACCAAAATTACCCCCCATGGGCTTAAAATGATCCTGAATGATCCCTTTATAAAATGAGACCTTTGTAACGATATGCCATGAAGTATTACCCGAGCTCTGACCTGAATTACGGGTTGTGAATTTACCGTGAGCAACGTGGTACATCGACAAGAAGAAAATGCCTTTTATTTGTCAATATATAAGCGAAACCAACGAAAATTTAGGCTCTAGCAACTCCGAAAGTAAGTATAAGCATTTGTTTGTTGTAATTATTTCGCAGATTAGCAATAATTTGGTAAAATTTGACGAAAACCATCTCGGCCGATCAAGCAATTATCGAACAAAATTTGCCGAGAGTTGTCGGCGTTGTAATGGCAAACAGGAGTAAATATCACGCAAAATAAAAAATCTGAATAGCTGACTTAAAAACGATCTTACTGGTGTATTATGGTCGTATGTTCTTGTATAATTCTGTTTTAATTTGTAAATTTCCAAAATAAGTTATATGATCGCGCGCGGGCGCTCCACGGGGGGTCACAATGGGGGGTCCCAATGGAAAATCGTAAAAAATCAATATAATATTTGCTTTTTATTGTATTGCTTCAATTTTTTCAATTTGAATTTGTGAAATGCTGCTTTTCATTTTACATGATCCAAAGTTTGGTGTAAAGTCATTTCTCGTTAAATATTTTACATTTTGTTGGATTATAATATTTTTAATAATAGTAATTAGCATAAATTAGCATAATTTGCAAAATGGGTTGTCTGACAAGACCCGAAAACCCAAAATTTGAATAGTAGAGGTAAAAACGATTCAAATGATATATTGTGGTATTATTTTTGTGTTATTATGCCATGTTAATTCACAAATTGCCAAGACCACCTGCTGTGACTGGTTTTCGGACTGGACGTCAATGAGTTAATGCAGTGTAATACGGTCTAATGCAGTCTAATGCAGTGTAATGCAGGTTAATACAGTGTAATACGGTCTAATGCAGGTTAATGCAGTGTACTGTACACTACTGCACTTCAGTAGTTTAGCATAGTACAGTCCATCGCTCCCCAAACCCGTTCCGTTTACCACCGTCGCCTTCGCTTTTTCTAGAGCAGTGGAAAAGTAATGTAACCATGAAACATGAAACATGACAGAAGTAGTTGTAATAACGTTTCTTATGTTAATTTTGAAAGGAAGAATATACAAAATAACCGAATCAAACCCGAAGCTGTGCCACACGGCCCACATGAGTACATGACTATTGACTCTATATGGCCACAAGGAGCCTGATCCAGTCGCTTCAACAATCCTATATTGATCTTGCCGCTTACAAAGAGACGTTCCTAAAAACATCTTCTTTTTGAAGACCGTGAATTTTCACAGGTAACCACTAGTGTATATATATATATTAATATCACGGCCACCTCGGTTTTCACTGTTTCCATACGCACATTTAATATCGAAATAACCCGATGCATAATGAGGTACGATTAGTAACTAATCATACCTAATCTTTATGCATCAGGTACGATTAGTAACAAATCATACCTAATGTTTATGCACAAGGTACGATTCCCGTGAATTTGCAATGGGCAATATTAATGCCCAATGCAACGGGACCTTGCCTAAAACATTTCGAGTAGAGTACACTGGTAGCGTCCCCAATCGAGAAGTAGAGACAAGTGTTTACCTATCTCGAAGTAGGTTCGCTGAACCCGCTTGTAGCGGCAGCGCCCTAAACGAAAGGCAAACTTTCATTGTGTTACTGGTTTGTTATCTCAAGAACTTATTACAGTTTGCCTAGAACATAAAATGTGGGACTAATACTAAATCAATGCGCATGTCTTTACACTGTAGTTGTTTTTATAGACATTAGACAACTATCTAATATTAGTTAATGTGCGTGAATTTGCATTAGGTCAATGGTAACCATTGAACCGATCATATACATGTATTGTTATTTAAAAGCGCTTGTAATATATTTGCAGATACATAGATATATAAATGGCTATTGCATTTCAAATAAAGATAGTTACCGTAAAAAATTGTCAGCCTTTACACATACGATAGATGGCCACGTTTGGATGTCGGTTTTATGCCAGATACATTCCCTCGGGCTTCGCCCTCGGGACTTTTACTCTCCTTCTTCCTCGGTAACCGTAATATTACAAAGTGATAGCATAACATATTGGTTGATTAGTGATTAAATGTCCCTCAAGCCTCGGGAGGTTTAGTAAAACTCCATCGGGCTTCGCCCTCGAAAACCTCCTTCGGCTTTCGGGTACATTTAATCACTAATCAACCTATATGTTATGCTATTACTCTTAAAATATATATAATAATAAACAAGAGTCAGCTTTCGCAAACAGTTCCAGACGAGAATATAAAATCAGCAGAGAACTAAGTTTTTAAAACATCTTTTTTATTGATAACGTTTCGGGGCACAGCCTCTATTTCAGATCTATAATCCTGATATGGGTGCGGTCGAGTATTTATAAACGTTTTACAAGTCTGACCTCTGCCATACCTTTGTAAACTACTCTTATGGTTGTTAAAACGCTTACGGAAAGAAGTAGTGGTATTGCCTACATACTGTTTATTGCATTTGTTACGCAAGGTAAGAGATACACCACCCCCACTGAGTCACAATCAAAACGATAATTTATGTAGAATTCTTGTTTCGAAAACGAATCACTGAAAGTACGTCCCCCTTTACAGATTTGGCATCTGGTTTTACCACAAGGGCACATACCTGTAAGCTCCAAATTGTTTACACTTGGGAGCTTAGCGCGAACTAAGGAATTCTTGAGATTACGTGGTCGACGATAAGATACAAACGGTTTATCCGGGGTGAAATATATATATATATATATATATTAGCTTATTTACATTTTAGTTAAAAAGCAGTTCTAAAATATCCAAACTCGTCGTGGTAACGATCGTCAAGATCAACTTGTGTAAAGTTAACAATTATTACTCATTATTTAATAGTTAGTCGGTTTTCATTGTTCTTCATAGGTATATAAATCCGATACAACCTTAAAGCTAGGGGAGGGATTTGATATCTCTCCAGGGAAAACTGGGGTTAATGAATAGAATTTAATACGTACAAATACATCTAATTAAAAATTCACAGTATATAATGTACATATATACCGGGTATATATTTAACAAATAGATTCCATTTTGCCGTTGTCTGTTCAGTTATAGATGCACAGATGACGTCACAACGTGTTAAGAACAAAAAAGTGGCCCACGAGACGCAGTCGAGTGGGTCACTGATGTTCTTACCACGTTGTGACGTCCTCTGTGCATCTATAACTGAACAGACAACAAAAAAAATGGAATCTATTTGTTTTATACAATAAAAGTTTAAAAGGTTTTTGTCGAAACTCTTGCCGGATTTTGGGGCATGAAAAAGAAAAAAAGCAAGTCAGCTGACGTGATCTGACGTGACCATGCGTCTGTCCTCTAATAGATCATGGGCAACAACCAATGAAAACACGCATAGCAACCAGGGTATTGTATAATCATATATATACCACTTTGTACACTTAGCGGTATATATTTGATTATACACCTGGTATATATATTATATAAAAATGCTAAAATATTAGAAACAACCAACGTATTTCTACAAAACGCGGTATAAATCATTCCTTAGCGGTATAAATCGTTGCACAAACAATATATATCGACAACAAAAATCATTTAATTTTTAACACTCAAACAATTTAACTCAACAGATGAAATTCTTCTTTATAACAAACGTGCAGTTCGAAAATGAAACACCATGTGTTTCCTTCGTACTATTTGATAAAGGACTTTCTTCAGAACTTAATTTACACACTTTTTTGAACGTGTCCGAATTATGGTTGTCGCTAACTGCCACACTCTTTCTACTTGCTAGAAATTTTTCATCACTTTTCACATCTTTCACAAATTGAGTCGTGGAATCAAAAGCTTTCGAAATCTCTACTTTACTCGACACACTAGGCCTCTGGTGAATTTGAAGTGAGCGAGCATCCCTGTGACCCGTTCTTTGCATAACAAACTTATCTGGTATTCCTTTGGCTAATCCCGCGTAGCTGTTGTAGCTCGAAGACTGTGGTTGGTGAAATTTCCTTCAATCCCCGCTTTTTCACACATGCGACGCACAACTGTTCCCAATTTGTTATGGCCTACAGGATTCGAAGTAAACCAAACTATAAAAACATCAAAGATATATTACAAATTAGAAAAGAAAAAAGTAAATCAAAAACCACAAACCTAATGATTTTTAAGATAGTAATATACAATTTAGCAATCTTCCTGCCAATAAATTTTGAGGTAAATATAAAGCAGTAGTACCTTCATCTGAACTATTGTACTTTCGATTTGGAGTCAAGTTAATCGAGTCCTTTTCCAAGGCTGCCTTTGGACATTTTGAGACACGTATTTCTTGTACAGCTGCACAAAGCATCTATCCGACATGGACTCATTTGGATAATGTTCTATCACTTTTCGTTTAATACCACGGTGCTTTCGTGTACTTGTCTGTGGCACATATCTCCTTACTTTTCCAATTTCGTTCATTAGCCCACTCAGACCAAGTATTAACCGTCCAACAGGTGCTTGTTTTCGTGTTAATGGGTATCCTTGTCTCATTTCTCTTCTCCAACTCGGCAGTCTGCATCGGTGATAACAACAACTTCCCTCTGATCGCGCCATTGTTCTAGTCTCTTGTCTGAGTCGTCTCTCTCAACCAAGCATTGGCCTCCAGTAACTTCATTTCCCTCAACACTTACTGTCTTAATTAGTAGTGGTTCTTCAGCTTCTAATAAGCTACTAAAATCGAAGTCTAGTTCCAAACTTTCACGAAAAATATTCTGCGTGATAAAAACTTCTTCATCGCTTTCTTCCATTCTCGCAATAGTTAATTACTTCACCAAAATTCAGACTACGCCTTAAAGTTGTGAAAATTTACTTAACCTCCTTTTCACAATACACCAATTATAGCTAATAACGGTTCCCTAGATAAATCTTTCTTTCAAATTTGATGATAGTCATATAATATTACGCCATTACTCATTACTCTCTTACATTTTATAGTTTATAGTAGTTTATATATTTTTATCTAAACAGTGGCATGCCTGTAAACTAGCTGGATTAGCTAAGCGCATTTGACCACTTTAAATAAAATTGTATTGTATTTTATATTACTCATTATGATCAAAGCAAAAAACAACCAAATTGTGTAAGACTTAAGTCTTACTGGTCAACCAGGAGCAGTGCAAAAAGGCGGTGCCTAAAACTAAGTGAATAATTGCCAAGGGACAAACTAAGAATGAACGACTGTACTCACAAAAGATCATAAAGCGCTGCCCACTTAACAGGGCACCGGAGTTCTTTCAAGCTCTTTGTTGAAAACCTCTTCAACTATTAAATAAGTAAGTTATATCGGATGTCGGCTTTATGCCAGATACATTCCCTCGGGGTATGTATCTGGCATAAAGCCTCCATCCTTGGTATATAACTCTTACTTGCACTGCACTATGATGCATTAGACTGTACTACACTGCATTAGACTGTACTACACTGCATCACACTGCATTACACTGCATTACACTGAATTACACCCCACTAGACTGCAGTGGACTGCATTACACAGCATTAACCTGCATTAATCGAAATAATTATAGTTTAGGTTATACAGTCGAACCTCTATTAAGCGGCCACCCTATATTAAACGGCCACTTGTCAAAACCCTTAAAATATTCCCCTCTATTAAACGACCACCTCTATTAAGCGGCCACGGCCACCTACGAGCGGTTCCAATTGGTATTTCGTATTTTTTTTACCAGTATTAAACGGCCAGCTTAATTTATTTTAGGCACAATTTTTACCGCAAAAGAACCGAAACTAAACTTGAGCTAAATAAGAGACCATAGAACACTTAGTTGCTGTCAGGAAGTACATGTATTTCATTCAACACATGTCACTTGAAACCTCATGCCTCAAGTTTACATGTAATCAAATTCAAAAACATTAATTGCGGTAATAATAATATCTGCATGTCATGTGCAACACTACTCTTTACTTTGCGTGAAATCTCTCCTTGGCGTGCTGAGACTCTGCGGGATTTCGCACAGTATCATGGATTTGAGGACCTAGCTCTATCAATTTCAAAGACAAATGACTTGCTTTGCACGGGTGGCGTGTGCTGATAGGGCGCTGCCTCTCACCAAAAGTTAAGTCCGGGTCCACGGGGTTAGTACTTTGATGGGTGACTGTCTGGGAATAACCCGTTCTCGAGCTTGGAACGCTCATGTGAGTAGAGTTTAGTTGGTCTCTCCTGTGCTTCGAGGGTTTTTCGCCGGGTTCTCCGGTTTTCCTCCCATAAAATCAACACCTAGGTCTGTGATTTGTGGTCTGACATGTGTGTCATAAATTTGTCGTAGGGCGGCTGCTTCGAGCGCCTTTAATATGCCTTCGACTCTGCCACTTGAAATTTAAAGTAATGTAAATTGCTCTTGAAAAGCCCCTTGTGGGAAGAAGTAATTAAAATTTGTATTTGTATTTACGCTTTGACGCTCAGTGCACCGTAGCGACATGTACAGATGCACATTGATAACTATTTTAAGCCAAGATAACTTGCTAGGCCTCAATATACATGCATCGAACGTTTGGCATTTTTGTTATTCGTTTCGTTGCTCCCTTGTTTTATTATTTTTTCGGTTTTTGAAAACTGTTTTGTTAACTGCTTGTTGGTTTTTTGCACATTTTGGACAGTATAACAAGTTTCATAAAACGCAGAATCTTGAAGTATACGTCAAATGAAAGCTCATTCAACATCTATAACAACATACGTACACAATATAGTCCAACGATACGTAGTTCTTAAATTACTAGTCATCTTGTTCCACTGACAATATGCCGTATTGCCGCCGTACCACCTTGGCTACAACAAGTTTGCTACAGTACTCACCGCTTTCTCTCTTGGAACCATTCAGAAGCCGTCGATTACTTGCTGTTTAAAATGCTGTTTAGTTCTTGACAAGTTTATCCGCCAGATAAAATTTAAAACCCCTCGAAAAATACTAGTTCCTTCGATCACAGAATAATAACTGGCGGCGCATGCTCTTTTCAATCGGCAACCTGTTTTTCGGTTTTCCGGCCACAGATTATCCCAGAGCCTACGTTTGCGCGGCCCGCGTGAGAAGGCTCTGGGAGCGAGATTGGTGTCATTGAGGAGATTATTTACTCGCCCCAGTCCTCGCGCGTCTTTAGTTAATGTCTGCCAAATATTTTTTTCCTTTGCGACGTGTTTGTTCGCATGCAGCAAAAAAAGCTAAAAATATTCAGTAACAATATTTATACCAAAGATAGATCTATTAATGGAGTAACCGTCCTTGGATTTGCTAAGTTCTAGTGCCATTACAAAACGAGTGCGAGTTGGAACTGCGGAAGCCGCCATTGCTGAACGAAACAAAAGCTTGCTGGAAGAGAATTCACATTCCTTCTTTATATTTTGGTTTCTGGTGAAGGATGATCATACGGTAAGAAGAACATGTGTTCTTTTGTCAATTAAAAACATAAAAGTGACCACAAGACGCTTAACTACCTTTCAAATACGTAAATTTTCAAAACATTCGAGCCAGGAAAATTTCTGTAACCAAATTTTTAGGCTGCAATCAACACGCTATTGCTAAAAAAGCTAAACAAATTACGCGATAAAATTTGACAGGAATAAAGTTTAATGCCTTCCAGACATGTTTTTAAAAAAGCTAAGTTCTGGCTCGTTTTTGAGTTATGAAATAATTAAAATGTTTTACGCGTGGAGCAAAATTAGACAAGGAAGCCATAAATGGCTTCGGCTTCAACATTGAAAATTTTAGTCGTTTTATACTTAAGAATGCCTTCCACCATGTTATATGAACAGTAAAACGTATGCATGAATAACAAAACAAAAAACTTACACCCACAATCGAGTCAAAAGTTGCAGCATTATAAGATATTTAATCAACCTCCTTGAATTTCACCCATGTGAAATGTTGACCAAAATTGTTTTGATCAAAATTTGCAGTTGGCCGCGCTCGCCCCATGCCTAAAGTGCATCACACATGTTTCAGTACGTCAGATTGGCGTTTCACCCGCCCTATCTAGTTCTAGACGCCCTGCTGACATCGAGCTGCAAAATAAGAAGGAGTCTGGGACGAAACTCAATACTGGTTGGGTAGTGCGAACTCGGGAAGATTGGGCTGGGATACGAAACGAATGCATAGAGAAAACCAAAACCAGTGACTTACACACTATTGTGCCGACAGACGTGTTGAAGTTATACAGAGCGAGATTGACCTAGATTACTGGCTTGCAAAATTTGTGGTGGAGGTCAGAATGAAGAAAGGCGACGGTTAGCCCTATCCTCCGAACACTCTCTACCAACTTTGTTCTGGAATTCAACGTCATTTAAGAGAAAATGGTAGGTCGGGCATAAATTGATTTGAAAACTAGATTTTCAAGGAATTCCAAGATTCACTTGATGCGGAGATGAAAAGGCTCACAAGACAAGGGTACGGAGCGGTG
This sequence comes from Paragorgia papillata, assembly GCA_035771165.1. Classification (NCBI taxonomy): domain Eukaryota; kingdom Metazoa; phylum Cnidaria; class Anthozoa; order Scleralcyonacea; family Coralliidae; genus Paragorgia; species Paragorgia papillata. Next base: position 3,834,699 of record JAWNZC010000234.1, read on the forward strand.
GTTAAACAAGCAGAAGCCTTTAGCGAAGAGCCAAGAGGAAAAATTATGGAGACTAAGATTACTTGGTGACCACTCTCCACACGTTCTCCTAAATACAATGCTATTCTTGATATGATAGGGAAGAATTTCTCACTAAGAAGCGGTCATGAGCATCGAACACTGCGATTGCAACAGCTAACGCTAGTTAAAGAGTCTGAAAAAGAGGCGAGAGAAACTTGTCTACAACTCATTTGGGGAGAAGAACAATCAGGGTGGTAAGCATGAACGTTGCCATTTCAAGAGCATTTGAATGTGGGGGCGAGCGCTTTGAAAATTCCGCGGCTACATGCAGTTTCAGTAAGAAGAGAGAAAGAGCAAGTAGATGGTAACCCGAGAGAGAAAGTTCGTCAAGATTCAGAGAGTATCATATCTTCCAACAACAGTAAGAATGCAGTTCAATAACTGTATATTCAATTTCAATAGGCCCTTTCACGGTTTCGGACGCCATTTTGTTTGGGGGGCAAACAAACCCGGTTGCTAGGTAACTACGTATATTATTCCTTGTTAAATGTTGTCTGATTCTACAGTTCCATGTGTTTGAAGCTGTTTTTTACCTGAAAATCTGAAAGATATCCAGTCATACCTCTCGAGGAATTTTCTCTAAGTTTAGAAAGGTACGTAGTAGCTAGTCTTGTTACGACAAAAACAAATTTTAATGTGATTATTTACGCTTGATTAGCGAACCTTGAATCTCTTGAATTCTGATGTTGCCGCCGAGGTTGCCGCTTATATATACTTCAAATTGAATATAAAATTTCACAACTTTTATGTTTCAACAACAAATTTCATGTTTCTTTACAAAGATTATCAAAGTAAAAACATCATCAGAATTCAAGAGATTCAAGGTTCGCTAATCAAGCAAAAAATAATCACATTAAACTTTGTTTTTGTCGTATACCAAGACTACTACGTACCTTTCTCAACTTAGAGAAAATTCCTCGAAAGGTAGGAATGGATATCTTTCAAATTTTCAGGTAAAAAACAGCGTTTAAACACATGGAAATGTAGAACAAGACAACATTTAACAAGGAATAATATGCGTAGTTACCTAGCAACCGGGTTTGTTTGCCCCCCAAACAAAATGGCGTCCGAAACCGTGAAAGGGTCTATTCACATATGAAATAAATATGTTTGTGCTAATGTTGTCCCCGAGCCCAGGCGAAGGCCCGGAGCCCGGTGAGGATATCAATCTCGACATGCGTGGAGTCCACTTCACACTCGTGTTAAAATGCGAATCAATTTGAGCGATCTGAATATTTGTATATGTGTGGACGGACCACGCGCGGTGAGGATTGTGGGGCACTGGAAACAATATAGTTCTTGACAAAAAAGTATTTGAACTAATATATTCTTGACAAAAAGACTTGAGTTGAGGACGGAGTTTTAATTTTGGGATACGTACATCCCTTTCAAAAGAACAGAAAGAAATCAACGTTTACGTATAAAGTCTTGACTAAAGGAAATCCGTCAAACCGAAACTCGAAAGAAGGAAAAATAAATACTCAAAATAGAAAACCAACGAAGATAAAGGCCAAAAAGTTTAAGCTACGGTAAAAATTTAGAGGAGTCGCTCTCAGTAATCACCGAACATTTTTAGCCGAGCAATACTGTTCGAGTTTCCCTGTTTACATCCTATCACTGTTAATTTTGTTTTATATTTTGTGTATCCTCGAAGTATTTTTAACGTATTATATCCATTGAATGTTTTTTTCTTGCCAATGTCCGTTGTATTTTTTACCTGTGGCTGCAGTCTTAACTTCTTTTAAATAGTTTTCTTATTGTAAAACTACTTATGACTTAGTGGTTGTTTATAATTTAGCATAAAAAATGGAGAAGGTACATTTTTTCTTTTGTAAAACGTACAAATGCTGTTACAAATATTTATTAACATGGATGTGAAAACATTTACAGTAATTCAGATTTCGAAATGAAAAATTGCTTTTGTTATATTAGTTTAATTAAATTTAAAATGCCATTAAATTTAAAAAAGCTGAGTTAAAAAGGAAGAAATCTTGAAAATGAAAATGAAAATTAATATAAATAATGTATTATCTAGAATTGTCTTTGAACGCTGGGACGTTGACATTGTGTCTTTTCTTGGCCACTGTTTATATATATTTTTGAATGGAAATTTGTCATTTGGTTCATCTCGTCTTTTGTTTTTTTAATATTGACTTTGCATGTTCTTTCGGTGTGTCAATACATGACTACAGATGAACCTTGCTCACTAATTTTCTGGGATGTTTTCTGATCTTTGTGTCATTATACAACAAAAAACAGAAATTAGGGGGGGGGGGTTGAGTGGGGTTAAAAAATGCATTTAAAGCGGGCGAAGGGTTGTTGCGTTCATATATTTCTAGTATATAGACCTCACTGGTGCAAACTCTTTCACCACCATTTAATGAAAATCATACTTATGCGCCCGCAGTTTATATGAAGTATTTTCTAGTAGCGTTTATCATTGCCGAGACTTTAAAGCGGGTTTTCCACTAGGCGAATTCCTTTTCGCGCGATTCTATTTTTTCCCCTATTGTTAGAATTAAGTAGATTTCTAATTGGTTTAGTCCCAGACCAGAGGCCAGAGCTTATAACTGCAACAGAAAAAGTCGCTTTGCGCAAAAATATTAACGAGGTTGTAGCGGCTTGTTAATGAACAGAATAAGTCATTTGAATGGCGTTGGGCGACTACAACTACCAGAATGCTTTGCCAGTATTCTAAGGTTTCGGCTGAAATGGATGACTCAAAGGGACCCGTCCAGTCCTTACGCGGCTTTTCCAAAATATGTCGACAAATATGTTTTCCCCAAAAGATAGGGGGTAAACCACATTTCTGATTGGGGTTAGGGTTTATGTTGTGGTTAGGATATTGAAAAGATTGCTACATTTTTTTTAAAATTTAATATGTTTCCAATGTGCTAATACATAATACAATATATATGTACAATATCAGGATAAAATAAATGACAATAAGAGCACATTAAGGCCACTGGCGACAGAGCAAAGCCCCAATCCAGGCCAGTGACCCAAAATATAAGCAAGATTAATACAAAGCTTGAGATAAAATTAAATCTTGAGACTCGCTGAAACTCGACGACAAATTTGGAAAAAACAAATTTGACGAGATATTTTGGAAAAGCCGCGAGAGGACTGGACTGGTCGTTTTGAGTCATCCCAGTCATCCCTTTTAGGCGAAGACCAGTGAACTCTATATATATACGTGGAAGGCTGACTCCAGTCAATAAGTGGACGAAAAAGTGAGGCGAAAAATGGCGGACATGGGGAAATTTTGGACGTCAGTTTCAGGCCCAGTAGAGGTTCAACTATTTTTCGACGAGTTCCAACTCACGGTCAATTATAACCTTTATACTAAAAATAAGTTAGTATAAAGGCTTGTAACTTTCATATAGACAGGGGCGCCGGAGCCACCGGGGCAGCGGGGGCAGCTGCCCCCCCCCCCCCCCCTTGCCCTCACACCGCGGGGGCAGCACGGGGGCAAGCAGTTGCCCTTTCACGTAAGAGGAATGTTTTCTACAGGAATTGCCATTTGTTTTATTGTATTAAATGACTTTTGTATATATTAATACCTCAAATGTCTCACAAGCTAACTTATTACTGCAGACCATGGAGAAGCAGCAAACTAATTTTGCCTTAGGTTAGCTGTGTCCAACCTCGTTCTCAGGGCGTTTTTGAGATTTGGAGGGTGGGAAAAAGCCCTGGCATCGGCTAGTCACAGCACCCAAAAATACTGGGTGTAATAAATTAGCAATTTAGTTTAGTATGCAAAATCATTCTGAGTAATGGCAGCCCCGTTGGGAGAAGTTCATTGTAATGGCGGTCCTATTCAGTCCCGTTGGCGGTCCCGTTGAAGCTTTTTGATCATAACTGGCACAAAACTATGCATAAATATGTTTCGCGAGGAATTTTAAGAAAAGCAAGCAACCAATGAAAATGCCGAATCCAACAGCCGATGCCAGAACGTTTCCCCACCTTACCAATATCAAAAAGGCCCTGGGCACAAGACACAGCTCAACCTTGTTCTGACTTTTTTTTTCACTTGGCAGGTGTTTTTTGATTCGTTATAAAGTTGCCATGTTTTCTTAAATGTAAGTAGGAATGTAGCATCAATATTTACAATTCAGTCGTTGAATTTTCTTTCTCAATACATTGTCATTCATTATATTATACCGTTATGCTTTTTGGTTATTTTATGATATAGAGAAAAATTGACGAACATTATTTACCACATGCAAAAATGAATGCTGAGAAAAGGTGCCCATTTTATATGGGTGCCCCCGCCGCCTTAAGTAGCTTCCGGCGCCCCTGCATATAGATAATATTTCAGACGACCCTCATTTAAAGCTAAAGCTCCGTAAAATACACAAAAACCGCTCTATCTCGTGAAAATTCAGCCATCACTACATTCGTCAAAAACTTGGCTTTCCGTTCATTTCTCTTTCATCATCTTTGCAGCTCGACTGAAACGTTAATTAGTATACAAACCGGCTTTGGCTTCACAAAAGCTCTCGCCGTATGCATACTAACGTTTCTCGAGCTGCGAAGATGAATGTTTGGGTCGAAAGAGTAATGAACCGGAAGCCAAGTTCTTGACAAATGTATGCCGATGGCAATTTTGGCGAGATCGAGCGGTTTTTGTGGATTTTACGGAGCTTCAAATGAGGGCCGTCGCGAAATATTAGAGAGCTTAAGCAAGTGCAACGCGAACTTCAAGGACAACGTCCTTAATACAGTAGAATTTTCCTTGCACAACAAAGAAGATGAATAATTTTTAGTCCAAAGAATAATCTTAACGCTATTCCCGTTCTACAAAGCAAATTGACAACACTGCTCGCGTGCAAGAGGGTGTACATTTTGGCTAAGCCACTGGAAAGGGAGAGGGCTGTTAAAGTGGGTGTGACTGAGATTTATGTTATTGTTCGCCAAATTCAAGACCACGTGACGTTGAACCTGCATGATCGAGCAACAACAAGAAACTATTTCTAAAAAGAAATAGCTGTTTCGTTCCTGTCAGCCTCTTACAAGAGGGTGTTGCATGCCGATTGGGGACAATCATGAAGAAATTTAGCTCGGCCAATTCCCGCCAGTGGTCTGACGCGACAAGGCCTACAATTTTGGAAGCAAAATTTTTTTAAGGTTACGCTGTCGCGGAGAGGTAACGTTCTGCGTATAAGTACAATTGGTTGTTGACCTACGGGGGAACTGAATTTGAACAGATTGAATTTGAACTTGATGTCATTCAATGGAGTCGTTTTCTTGATAATCATCAACAAAACATACAGCGGGACAGTCGCACTTCCTGTTTCTTTTACGCCTAGTTTATACGTCGGACAATCGTCGCATTTCAAACGAATTTACAGTAATTTAATCAATTAAATGGGGAGTAAATTCGTCTAAGACGTTGTACCGTGACATCCGTCGTGATCCGACTTAAATGCGACGTCACGGCGCAACGAATTAAATGTATAAATTTCCTGCTCTTAATTTAATTTTTTGTGTTTTAATGTGCAAAACATTACATTTGTCTGAATTAATTTCTCTTAATTTTCATTGACAATCGACGAAGTTAATATGAATTATAAATTTGTCTTTATAATTAAATTGCGACGATTGTGCGATCTATAAACCAGGCCTTACCTGCTAGCGTCTCGCAATTTTCTTGAGAACGCAATTATTTTGGCAACGTTTTATTTGCCTGTCAGAGGTGAATAGGAGAAATGTACATGTGGCGTCAGTACGACGGAAATTTTGCAGTTATTTATATGTAGATACATAAAATGTCGCTGTTTAGGAAAGCCGGCTACATTAGCGGTCATTTATGCCACCTATATTTAAGTTAAAATTTATTAAATAATCTTCAATCTGTGTGTAATTCTTTCAAAGTTTGTATTTGATCGGAATAAATACTGGAGTGATTGAGTAGATTTTCCAAGGCCACTGACTCGACCCGACCTTTCGGAATGCTATTCGCCCAATTTCAATATCTTTATTATTACTCGGGCTAATGTGGTAGCCGAGTCTATGTTTCGAAATGGCAATCATTATATCATATCATCCCATCAGGCTTTGCGAAACTGATGCGTGCATGCCAAATGCTTTGCTTTCCTGATGTCTGATCAAGTCTTTCTCGTCTCGGATGTGTTTTGTGTGTTCACATACATAGTTTTTGGTCAGTAATGTCGCTGGCAAGTATCTTGATATTATATACGCTTACAATCGCACACGCCGTTAATAGCTGTGTTGATATTCAATACCCGAAGAGACTCGACATATGAACGCTGTATACATGTGTGGAAATACGATAAATACAGGCAATCGTGTTTTGTTATGGCAAATTGTGTTTTCTATCGGAGAACTGGATTGTGTTTTGACATAATTTTGTCTGTGACCAATGTGTTTAATAGACTTTAGATCTTATTAGCACTGCATGTGACAACCTGCGTATGTATATGATTGCAGCTTCGATAACACTTCAGTACCTTTTACCCAAAACACTGACCTTCACGTACTATATATAGCACTGTGATTTTGCAGTAGCCCGAGTGAACGCCTGACCAGGCGTCTTGTTAAATCTAAAGCGCCAACGAGCAGTTAGAATGCAATTTCGGAGAATTCAAAAAGGGGGAAGTTCCTACAGTACGCGGCATTCGCTTGTTCGTAGTATTGTATGATTCACTTCACATGGGATTGTTTACGTCGTTCATGATCAGCTAATTGTGCTAGATCAGCAATATTATTTCACTTCGTTTTGGCGTTTAACCACGCCTACAACTAAATTTTTTATGCGGAATTTTGATTTCATTGGATAAGATCGAAGTTTTGGCTTATGCTGCCAACAACACTGCACTGCGATTGGACTATTTTCATCTGTGATGACAGTTTCTTTTGTGACGTCAATGGAAAGCTAACACAGTAACAGTTTCGTTCCTGTGGGGAACGAAACAAAAAGCAAGATTTTACATTAGAGCAGCGAGGCGCTCAGGCGCGTACCTACAAGTGCTACAACGAAAGTTCTTCCGTAATGGTTTCGATATAAATTCCACTTCATTTGGACATTATATGCATAGATGGCCCCTCATGAAAACTCCCTTTGCAAAGAATATTTAATAAAGTGCAGTAAATTCGAATAAACGATCAATGGTCGGACCGAACACAGTGAGAGCCGAGGTAAAATAATGATACAATACTGTTTTGCCAACAGTACAACTAAAACTAAAATTCGCTTTTTTCTTAATATGAATGGGTGTGCTAAATTATATGTCGTAAGTTGAGTTGCCTTCATTGAATATTAAATGCACTAAATGTCTGGTGTGTTGCGTTTCATAAACAACGGTGAGGACTGGCAATTGTCGTATGCGTATCAGTTTACGTACACGTATAATTAAAGAATAACTAAAGTATTTATAAGAAACATTGCCATCTGACAACAAAAGTGCAAAACTCCGATTTAATAATGGCACGGAGACGACAAATGCTTTTCGACTGCGTTGTTCCTTGGTTTTCTTTTATTAATAATTTGTAGACATGCGGCGATTTATGATAATTTCAATTTATTCACACTATTTTTAATACTTACAATGAAAAATACAAAGTTTACATAGTGATACATAAATAAATCAGAGTTAGATATAAAACAAAATATTTTATGAAAGAATATACATATGTGAGAGTGTAATTAAAGTATAAAGCTTTCGAGTTTATTAATCACTGCCTATATTTACATATTAATAAGTTTGGGGATCAGCAGAGGATGAAATATAGAGCGTTTTCACTCACGTGATCGGTGGCCCCATGGGGGTGGTGAAACAATACGAAATATTGGAATGAGAAAGAGCTAATTCCCATACCGTACACCAATATGGCCGCCATTTCATTGTTTTGGTACACCAATATGGCCGCCGTGACGTCAGATGAAAACGCTCTATTAAGATCGTGTCGAACTAACAAAATAGACATTGTATAATACGAGAAAGAAATTCAGATCAACCTTGGTGACTTAATATTTTTTACATTGAAACAGAAAGGGTTTTTAAATCACTGGCAATATTTTCCCAGATTTTTGTAGCTGAGAATCTTATAAATGTTTGTTTACAATAATTAGTCCGGCGGGAAGAAAATAGTTCGCGCTACGGCTAATTTGCTCACAATGCCAGAGTGTGAATTATTTGAGTGAGCCATGCATGAGTTAGCGCTTGATACGATTGTGTAATGTTCAAGGATGATAATTTTAATGCCACGTAAAGTCCATCATGAAACCGAACGCCGATCATCTACACAACGATGGACCATGCACCATATATATTGTTTTCGTCTTATAAAGAAATGGGCGACTTAAAAACTCTCACGGTCCTGTTAAAACCAATCCGATCTTTTTGAGGTGATTTCTTTGTGCACACAATCATATTATTGAATATACTAATATCTAAAATTGACGCAAATCAATGTAAAATATAAAGTTTGTCATAAAAATGACTGACTACAGTATACACTATACAGCACGGTCGCTGACTTAAGTTCGTAGGTCGTCAAAAACCGAATTCCTACCGAATTTTGTTAACGAAATACAAGGGTACTCCTTTGGACTTGGAAATATCATGTTTCTTGTGGATTTTTAGAAGTCACTATAACCGACATCGTGCCGTTTAACGAAGAACAAAGTTATAATCTAATGTAAGCCATATGAAAGAATACACTGGCCATGCCTGTTCAAGATCACGTGACGCTCAGGCGTGCAATTTTCAACATCAAACCGGAAGTTCTATTGTTTCAGAGCGGAGTTTCGGTTGTTCCCAGGTTGTTCCTGCAATCTGATTCTAATCCAGTCTCAGAGCCCGCGATGCCTTAGGTTAATACTTCAAGTACCACAAACACTCTGCCCAAGCCACAGACTGACAGAATTACAATAAGCCATATTTGCACGATGCATTTTTCATATTTCCAGAATGTAGTACTCTAGGTATATATAGAGTTCACTGGCGAAGACCTGAAAGGCTGACTGCCAATAAAAAAGTGAGGCAATGGATAATTTTTCGACGTCAGTTCTAGGCCCCTACGCGGTCATCTTAGATGTCAGTCTTAGTCTTTTTTCTCGCGACCGAACCACAGGCAGCCCAAAACCATAGTCACTGGAAAGGGAGAGGGCTGTTGATGCTTGTTGATGCTTGATGATGCTTGTTGATGCTTGTTGATACTTGTGTATGGTTGTTGATGCTTGTTGATGCCTGTTAATTGATGCTTGTTGATGCTTGTTGATGCCTGTTGATGCCCGTTAATGCTTGTTGATGCTTGTTGATGCTTGTTGATGCTTGTTGATGCTTGTTGATGCTTGTTGATGCTTGTTGATGCTTGTTGATGCTTGTTGATGCTTGTTGATGCTTGTGTATGGCTGTTGATGCTTGTGTATGGTTGTTGGTGGTTGTTGATGTTTGTGTATGCTTGTTTATGGTTGTTGTTGCCTGTGTATGTATGGTTGTTGATGCTTGTGTATAGTTGTTGATGCTATGTAGTATATAGTAGGGCTCTATATCGTGTATTATATGCAGTACATTGTGTTGTGTAGATATTGTGTACACATATATGGTGGGCTCAATATGCATTTGGTGACTGCGTGTCATGGAATTACAACCGAATTTTGGAACTCAGGAATCCTGCCAAGGAAGTAATAACAGTTAATAAAGTGAAGAAATCGATGTCTAACATGACTGGAAAATCTGACAAAGCTAAGGGAAATCTTATTAGGAATGAAAAGTCCTATAGCTGTTCTGTCTGCAACAAGACGTTTGGTTATTTATCAAGTTTAAGACGTCATATGTTAACACATTCCGAAGAGAAACCATTTAAGTGTGATATCTGTGACATGAAATTTTCTGACTCAAGTAACTTACTTGTTCATAAAAGAACACATACTGGAGAGAAACCATTCAAATGTGATGTCTGTGAGAAGACATTTTCCCAATCAAGTCACTTACTAGTTCATAAAAGAACACATACTGGGGAGAAATCATTCAAATGTGATGTCTGTGAGAAGACATTTACTCACTCAAGTAACTTACTAGTTCATAAAAGAACACATACTGGAGAGAAACCATTCAAATGTGATGTCTGTGAGAAGACATTTTCCCATTCAAGTCACTTACTAGTTCATAAAAGAAGACATACTGGGGAGAAATCATTCAAATGTGATATCTGTGACAAGACATTTTACCAATCAAGTAACTTACTAGTTCATAAAAGAACACATACTGGGGAGAAATCATTCAAATGTGATATCTGTGACAAGACATTTTCCCAATCAAGTCACTTACTAGTTCATAAAAGAACACATACTGGAGAGAAACCATTCAAATGTGATGTCTGTGAGAAGACATTTACTCACTCAAGTAACTTACTAGTTCATAAAAGAACACATACTGGAGAGAAACCATTCAAATGTGATGTCTGTGAGAAGACATTTTCCCATTCAAGTCACTTAGTAGCTCATAAAAGAACACATACTGGAGAGAAACCATTCAATTGTGATATCTGTGACAAGAGATTTTCTCAATCAAGTCACTTACTAGTTCATAAAAGAACACATACTGGAGAGAAACCATTCAAATGTGATATCTGTGACAAGAGATTTTCTGACTCTAGTTCCTTAGTATATCATAAAAGAACACATACTGGAGAGAAGCCATTCAAGTGTGATACATGTGACAAGACATTTAGCCAATCAAGTCACTTAATGTCACACCAAAGAACTCATACAAAAGAAAACACCTTCAAATGTGGTTTCTGCAATGGAACATTTGGTAGTGAAATACTTGATAGACATTTGTTAATCCATGAACTGGAAGCGATCGAACCAACTGGGATGGAGTACATATGTTTACAATGTGATGCCAGATTTGACTTAGCCTGTGATTTGGTAAGTCATGTGAACAAAGGTCATTAAAGAGCTAGTGTACTGTACACACTGTAAGGATAAAGTCACCCAAACTATTGAAATTATAGCATCCCTGGCATACTTTAATAGTTTGGGTGCAAATTTATCTGGTCCACATGCTTTATCTGGTCCACATGCTTTATCAGTCTTAAGTTTCTTCAGGTTCTATGAAGTACAGTAGCATCATTCGATTGACAATGCAATGTGCATCACTATACATATAACACCAAGAGTGTATAAGCAGGGCATGAGATTGGAAATTTTTAGCAGTATCCAGTACAATAGTGGCACTTAAAATCTGGTATCCCTCCTTGAAAATTAGTATCCCACATTTGGATAGTAGATATTGCAATAAGCAGTATCCAAACAAGGTTAACTTTTACTTAACACAACAATAGACTGGAAAGTTTGTACCACACAACAGAGATCTCTGTTGTGCATTTTCAGGCTGACAATTGCCTGCATATAAGAAATATACGAATCTCCATTGCACATTTAAGAACTTTCCAGTCTGGCTGAGAACATTATTCATACTACACTGCATTGTAGTGTATGCCTAGCTGTACAATAACGCATTGATAAGAGTGTTAATACTTTAGTTTATTTACGTCTTGAACATAATTGTAAAGTGTCCATGGCATTGTCAAAATCCATCAAATTTAGGACTATGTAGTGTGACTGTAAAAACAATGAATAACACAAGATTGAAAAAAATACACAGCATATTGTAATCTTGTTCCCAGAGCTTGTAATCATTTTGTCCAGCAATGGCTTCTTGTTGCTGATACTACTTCATGTATGCCTATCACTTAATCCTGGCGCGCACTGGGAATGAGATTACAGTTCGTCAAATTTTCCACCAACATTTGCAGACAAGAAGTGAAGAACAACAACAATCAATTGGGATATAGCTGCTCAACAATTGTTCACTATCCCAATTTTCATGGTATCCCCACGGGATACTGAGCTTATGCATGATGCCCAGTATCCAAACTTAAAATCTGGTATCCTCGGGATACCGCAAATCTCTGATGCCCTGATAAGCGTGTAATAAGGAAATTGTAATTATAGACTATAGTTGTAAGATATTTAATAGAATAGGATATTATAATATAACAATAGAGTTAGTGTTTGCAGGGATAAATATGTTTTTGGCCCAATTCAGGCTCATTTTAGCCTGAGCCGAAGGTGGGGGTTAAAATTTGCCAAAACATATGACCAAGAACATCAACTGTAGTACTACTATAATAATTTTATTGGCTATTTAGAAAAAATCAAAGTCAATATACAGTAAACAGTATCTTGAACAGTACCACTTCCATGTCAGTGTGTATTTCATTGCCACAAGTATATACATAAGTCATAACTTGGCAGAAAAATGCAACATTTGTCATCAAAACAATCTTTGCTCCAAAGTTTTGACAAGAAAAGTATACAATTTCATGAACAACAAACCAATAATGATTTAGAGCTGTTAAAACTGGTAGAAAATTATTCATTTTATGCCTGATAAAATTATTACATGTATAATAAAATGTAGTATATTTTATATTTTAGTTAGGTATTTAGTTTTCAGTTATACATGTAAATACACAACCACATCAGCTAATGCTTATCACGTATAAATAAATAGAGAATAATATATGGATGTGCGGAAATATGAAATTTATTTTGAGTATTGACCAGGATATCTCACGAGTGAGCGAAGTGAACGAGTGACATATCCTGTTCAACATGAGAAATAAATGTCATATTTCCAAGCATCCATGTTTTGTTCTGTTTATTATATAAAAAAATTGTCCTATTGCCTTGCAAAAATTGCATTAAACTATAATGCTGATTCAGCGGTAATCGTCACATGTGCGATTATCATAAATAATCGCACATGTGAGATTATCACTTTTATTAGTGGCGGAAAAATCAATAAAACACTCTATTTTATTAATAAATACTACTATTATTATTATTATTATTATTATTATTATTATTATTATTATTATTATTATTATTATTATTATTATTATTATTATTATTATTATTATTATTATTATTATTATTATTAATTTATTATTATTACTGGCTAGTTTGGTACATGTAACAGTAAGTAAATTTCAAAAATATTTTGAATTAATGTCCTATCACTTAATTAATAAAATAGATCTAGCTAAGACTGATGTTGTGGCAGAGAAGGAAGCAGGGAAAAGCTACTGTCCCTCGTACACAATATCCCAGGTGGGGTAGGCCCGTCTGGGGGGCCAGAGAAGTGGATACCTAGCTGAGGAGGGGCTCCTGGCAGCTATTCGAACATGGCCTCCAACATATCTGGTCAGTGAGGCGTTGAGGTGCGTGCCACCTCAGACCCGGAGCAGAGGAATGGCTAATCCGGTTTCTTGCCCGTTGGTACTATCGAGCAAAGGTAGTGTACCGAGCTATTTGACCGTACCAGGCCTTATGAGCCTCCACAGAGAACGTGGATCGTGGATCTAGCACAAGCCGGGGGTGCCAACTGCTGGGTTGGAGCTCGTGTACCCCAGCTACTCTGTGTAGGGGAGGGAGAATTGACTGCGATTTGATTTGCAAAGAAGCATTCTTTGTGAATCGAGTCATGTTTTGATTTAGTGGGGAGAGGCGGTGTCCGGGGGACAGCGATTCCCTGCTACAGATTTTTGAGAAACAAAAAAAAATCCCCCACTGAAGAAAAAAGAAAAGAAAAAAAAGATATATATATATATATATATAGTTCAATCTACAGACACGGTGTTTCGCTGTACAACAGCTCATCAGTGTAGCTTGGAACAATCTGAATGAATTTCATCAATTACTTATACACATGCGATCGTCGGTGACAACCGCATATGGGACAGCATCGGTGAAGTACATTCAGATAGCGTGAAGTGCGCATGGGCCCAGAGTGCTCAAACTTCCACAAGGGTAGTGAGCGTTGCATTATCGCTAATAGGTACCCACGGCAACTTCACAGAGTGCTCAACAACACCGAAGTGAAGGAGCGTATATAGTTCAATCTACAGACACGGTGTTTCGCTGTACAACAGCTCATCAGTGTAGCTTGGAACAATCTGAATGAATTTCATCAATTACTTATACACATGCGATCGTCGGTGACAACCGCATATGGGACAGCATCGGTGAAGTACATTCAGATAGCGTGAAGTGCGCATGGGCCCAGAGTGCTCAAACTTCCACAAGGGTAGTGAGCGTTGCATTATCGCTAATAGGTACCCACGGCAACTTCACAGAGTGCTCAACAACACCGAAGTGAAGGAGCGTACATAGTTCAATCTACAGACACGGTGTTTCGATCTACAACAGCTCATCAGTGTAGCTTGGAACAATCTGAATGAATTTCATCAATTACTTATACACATGCGATCGTCGGTGACAACCGCATATGGGACAGCATCGGTGAAGTACATTCAGATAGCGTGAAGTGCGCATGGGCCCAGAGTGCTCAAACTTCCACAAGGGTAGTGAGCGTTGCATTATCGCTAATAGGTACCCACGGCAACTTCACAGAGTGCTCAACAAAACCGAAGTGAAGGAGCGTACATAGTTCAATCTACAGACACGGTGTTTCGCTGTACAACAGCTCATCAGTGTAGCTTGGAACAATCTGAATGAATTTCATCAATTACTTATACACATGCGATCGTCGGTGACAACCGCATATGGGACAGCATCGGTGAAGTACATTCAGATAGCGTGAAGTGCGCATGGGCCCAGAGTGCTCAAATTTCCACAAGGGTAGTGAGCGTTGCATTATCGCTAATAGGTACCCACGGCCAGGGGCGGATTTAGGGTACGTCAAGCACGTCATGCGACGTAGACAAAAATCCCAGACTAATTTATTCATGAAATAATTAGTTGGAAAACATTTAAAAAAATTATTTAAAATTTGAAAATTTCAAATTTTAAAAATATTCAAATTTAAAAAAGAATTATATGAATTTTTGAATTTTTTTTTAAAGTATTTAGCGCTATATCGAGGAAAATTGAATAATTCTCTGACTCAGCCCCCCTCCTCGGCTGGAGGACACTTAGTGTCTTTGTCTACTTCATGTAGCCTGAACGAAACTGTTCATACGGTAGGGATAGAGAGGGATTTTATTTACAAATGTGGATAATTAGACTACGTCAAAATGGCCGTCTACGTCGAAATAACGAGCACTGATTGGACAAAGACAATAGAGGTACGTCGGAAGTAGATAGTCTACGTCGGAAGTAAAATATTTTGACGTTCTTGGCTTTTGATTGGCTAGCAAAGGATATTTCGACGTACACGGACTACGGCAAGAGTGCAAGACGCATATCTAAGCTATCTGAGCCGGCAGTCAAACTTCTGCTTGAGACTGTCACGGAACTTGTAGAGAATGCTCTACGTATACACTACAGAGTGGAAACGATGAATATTTGTTGAAGACGATCTGTTGCGATTTGACAAAGAAGCTCTAATCGTATGGTTTCCTCGTGGGTCAAGAGTTTTCGGCGCAGATATTTGGCCAGACATTACATCGGGATATCGACGCGGAGGCATATATTCCTCAGTATGCTAAAGCTGTTTGTTGAAAGAAAGTTAAGAAACGTTGTATTGCTTTAATAAGGTGAGTTTTAAGTTTAAGTCTTTAGTTCCTCAGACTTGTGCAACCGTGAAAAGCGTAAATTATTTAAATTAGATGGGATATGTAGAGCTCTCGAGTATATTTATGAATAATTCATAATTATTGAGATAATGAGATGTGTTACAAATATAAGTAATGCATCACTGAATATTATAATTAAATCTTACTGTAGCCGAAAGTTTGTAGCAATTTTAGATCAATAGCAACAGAATGTAAATCATTTTTCCAATTTAAAAAAAAATGTAAACAAAATTCATTTATTAAAAAAAGGCAGCAATTAGGTTTATATATTATTTCATCATATATTATATATATACTGTATATATATATATATATATAGTATATGTGAAATAGTAAAATGTACTTTAAACAAAACAATTTTCTAGGCTATATCCGAGCTAGCATATTCATCTCTTCTCTATACCAACAATGTTATATTATGTTAATATGACAGTAAATACCTTCTTGGGCTTATTATGCAACATCGATAATTTAGATGTTGTGTAGTGTGCTCGAGGGGGTATATATTGTCCATAGTTTGTTAATTATTAATGTATACACCAAACAAGCAAATTTTGAATTTTGCTTTCTTGTAGATTCCCCATCATTGTAAATTATTATTTTCTTCTTTCATATCTATTTGTACTATCTATATTATCTTGCAATGAAATAAAGTATTTATATATACAGTATATATATATATTTCTGGGGGGAAAAAGAGAAAAAAAAGTACTTGGTAGTTACTAGTTAGTATGTATGAGTATGACTTGGAATGATGTAGAGAGGTGAGCTCCTCTATGTCCACAAAATGTCCTATATGGTCTATTCATAATTCTTCTTCTAATCAGACAGTATCTGGTGCCTCAAAACCAGACAGCTCAGGGTAGATAAGGGGTAAAGTATTAAGTAGTTAAGAATTAATATGACTAGGACGATGTAGAGAGATAAGCTCCTCTATGCCCATGAAATGTCCTATAATTATGGTCTATTCATAATGCTTCTTCTAATCAGACAGTGTCTGGCTAGTATGTGTTAAGGCTAGTATCTGGTGCCCCAAAACCAGACAGCTTGGCAGCTCCGGGATTGCAGCAAGTGGCTGCAATTGACCTTACAAAATATGTTGGAGCCTTGGCTGTCCATGTTGGATTCACTGTACAACAGTGATTCATAGGCATGCTGATGAGCTCTGACATGGAGCAAAACAGTCCTAAAAAGTTCTCTCCAATAATGATAAAACAATACAAAAGCACAAGTCCTTAAAAAATCATAAAATGTTGTATAAAAAACACAAGTTAAAACTGTAAGATTTTGCTAAATAGTCTTGCCAGAATGCAAGAAATGCCATTTCAGGGAACCAAATTTTAAATTTTTTCCGGGGGGGGCATGCCCCCGCACCCCCTAGAAATAATATTTCCGGGTTTTGACGTACTCTGAAAAATTCCTGGATCCGCCCCTGCCCACGGCAACTTCACAGAGTGCTCAACAACACCGAAGTGAAGGAGCGTACATAGTTCAATCTACAGACACGGTGTTTCGCTGTACAACAGCTCATCAGTGTAGCTTGGAACAATCTGAATGAATTTCATCAATTACTTATACACATGCGATCGTCGGTGACAACCGCATATGGGACAGCATCGGTGAAGTACATTCAGATAGCGTGAAGTGCGCATGGGCCCAGAGTGCTCAAACTTCCACAAGGGTAGTGAGCGTTGCATTATCGCTAATAGGTACCCACGGCAACTTCACAGAGTGCTCAACAACACCGAAGTGAAGGAGCGTACATAGTTCAATCTACAGACACGGTGTTTCGCTGTACAACAGCTCATCAGTGTAGCTTGGAACAATCTGAATGAATTTCATCAATTACTTATACACATGCGATCGTCGGTGACAACCGCATATGAGACAGCATCGGTGAAGTACATTCAGATAGCGTGAAGTGCGCATGGGCCCAGAGAGCTCAAACTTCCACAAGGGTAGTGAGCGTTGCATTATCGCTAATAGGTACCCACGGCAACTTCACAGAGTGCTCAACAACACCGAAGTGAAGGAGCGTACATAGTTCAATCTACAGACACGGTGTTTCGCTGTACAACAGCTCATCAGTGTAGCTTGGAACAATCTGAATGAATTTCATCAATTACTTATACACATGCGATCGTCGGTGACAACCGCATATGGGACAGCATCGGTGAAGTACATTCAGATAGCGTGAAGTGCGCATGGGCCCAGAGTGCTCAAATTTCCACAAGGGTAGTGAGCGTTGCATTATCGCTAATAGGTACCCACGGCAACTTCACAGAGTGCTCAACAACACCGAAGTGAAGGAGCGTACATAGTTCAATCTACAGACACGGTGTTTCGCTGTACAACAGCTCATCAGTGTAGCTTGGAACAATCTGAATGAATTTCATCAATTACTTATACACATGCGATCGTCGGTGACAACCGCATATGGGACAGCATCGGTGAAGTACATTCAGATAGCGTGAAGTGCGCATGGGCCCAGAGTGCTCAAACTTCCACAAGGGTAGTGAGCGTTGCATTATCGCTAATAGGTACCCACGGCAACTTCACAGAGTGCTCAACAACACCGAAGTGAAGTAGCGTACATAGTTCAATCTACAGACACGGTGTTTCGCTGTACAACAGCTCATCAGTGTAGCTTGGAACAATCTGAATGAATTTCATCAATTACTTATACACATGCGATCGTCGGTGACAACCGCATATGAGACAGCATCGGTGAAGTACATTCAGATAGCGTGAAGTGCGCATGGGCCCAGAGAGCTCAAACTTCCACAAGGGTAGTGAGCGTTGCATTATCGCTAATAGGTACCCACGGCAACTTCACAGAGTGCTCAACAACACCGAAGTGAAGGAGCGTACATAGTTCAATCTACAGACACGGTGTTTCGCTGTACAACAGCTCATCAGTGTAGCTTGGAACAATCTGAATGAATTTCATCAATTACTTATACACATGCGATCGTCGGTGACAACCGCATATGGGACAGCATCGGTGAAGTACATTCAGATAGCGTGAAGTGCGCATGGGCCCAGAGTGCTCAAACTTCCACAAGGGTAGTGAGCGTTGCATTATCGCTAATAGGTACCCACGGCAACTTCACAGAGTGCTCAACAACACCGAAGTGAAGGAGCGTACATAGTTCAATCTACAGACACGGTGTTTCGCTGTACAACAGCTCATCAGTGTAGCTTGGAACAATCTGAATGAATTTCATCAATTACTTATACACATGCGATCGTCGGTGACAACCGCATATGGGACAGCATCGGTGAAGTACATTCAGATAACGTGAAGTGCGCATGGGCCCAGAGTGCTCAAACTTCCACAAGGGTAGTGAGCGTTGCATTATCGCTAATAGGTACCCACGGCAACTTCACCGAGTGCTCAACAACACCGAAGTGAAGGAGCGTATATATATATTTAGCATATACCTCGCAGGTGAATAGTGCTTTTCAAGCAATCTGATTGGTTCCTCTAGCTCGGGATATCCTGCACTATTCACCTGCGGGCAAAACAAAATGGCGGCCAGTTTTGCTTTGTTTACGGAAGCAGGAGATTTTGTTGTTAAACAAGGCTGATGTTGTAGAATAACGAAAAAAGTCAACAAAATTAAGTAGAAGAGTGTCCACAGGTATGTTTCTTTACAATTTTCTAGCCATTAATATATTCAAAAGTTGTAAAAACTGTTTTGTCGACAAGTGCTAGCCAAGTGCCCAAGTTGCTACTAAGCGGCCGTGTCTTGACAGTCTTGTATAAAATACCGAAAAATGTAAGAATGTTAAACTTATTATTATTTCATTTATGAGGTATATGCTAAAACAATTATTCACCTCAGTGTCGGTGAATAGTGTGGATATTCACCTCGCCGAAGCGGCTCGGTGAATATCCAGCACTATTCACCTCCACTTCGGTGAATAATTGTTAAATATATATATATATATACATACATGTATATCTGTTTATTTATTATTGAGTGCTAAATATAGATGATTACATTGTTGTACCTCTTTTTTTCTTTTTCTTTTTTTCTTTCTTTTTAACTGAAGAAAGAAGGAAAGATGGCGGTTGTACATGTAACCACAATGTATTTTTGCAGCCCTAACCGCTCAAACGTGGCTAAGCGTTATCAATCGTAAACCAAATGAAATATCGTCTTACTTATAATTCTACAGGCAGCAATAAAGTGTGGTTACATGTTAGAAGCGCCATCTTTCTCATTGTTCTAAATTTGTACTGGCCATAGAGGCTGGTACAGACTTAATTAGGCTAGATGGAGTGTTAATGTATCTTTCGTAACAGTCTGAGGACCATCGTCCTAAAACTTTAATAAGCCAGGCGGGTATTCCTGCAGCAGCGGCTGTCGTAGCTGCGCCAATGCGGAAGTTGTGTGTGGCGTAGACGTTAGGATTCAGGCCAGCTGTTTCTAAGAGGCGATTGAGTTCTCTGGACATCAAGTAACGACTCAGAGGTCGACCATTAGTGTAACAGAATAGCGGACAATTACAGGCGATAGGTGACGAGTGTAGTATATAGTTTCTCACAGCTTTTACTGCGCAAATTGGAGGGTTAGACTCGGCAATTGTCAAGGTGCAACCTTGGCGAAAAGGGTCAGTTTTTGATTTCTTCATATTTACTGTGAAATGGTGTGCTGTTACAATATCTGGGTGAAATTGGATATCCGATATAGTGAGGTGACTGTCAGGATCAAAGTTGGAGTTACATGTGAACTCGCTGCACCGAAGAAAACCAAAAAAGGCTAGTGTAAACGCAGCCCAGAGCATAACCGAGTCTGACTTCCCAGTGTGATCAGGTCTTAAGCTAGCATAAAAAGCTGACAGGATATCAACGGTGATAGGACGTCGTTCCCGAACGCCACTGCCCTGAACACGTTTAATACCTCTTAACACTTGGGTGAGTAGTGGCATCCCTTGATGTGCATAGGGGATGTTAAACCTGAGATGAAGGTGGCCTACCCCTGCAAGATATGTCTTAATTGTTTTTAGAGAGACATGACCAATGAGATAGGCTACAAAGAAGACTAACGTAAGTTCACCAGCTGGGAGAAGGGGAGAACCAGACGTGACAATATCCCGTTGTAGACAGAACTTAATAAACTGGTTAATACCCACTTGGTAAGTCTTGAGGGTCGTCGGAGCCCACGAGCTTGTAAACAAAAAATTGACCCTGGAACTTAGAGCCTCATCATGTATTCGGGTATGATGCAAGGTACTAGACTGGCGGTTGGTGCCAACTGATGGAAACGATCCATCTGGAAACGAGAAAGAGCATCGGCAATGTCATTGTCAATGCCCGGAATGTGTTCAGCGGTAAAAGTGAAATTATATTTTAAGGTTAGGAGTGTGAGAGGGCGAACTAAGTCCATAATTCGCGTGGACTTTGAAGATTTTTTGTTAAGAATGGTAACTACAGCCTCATTATCGCAGCGAAAAATTAGCCGTTTGTTAGACCATAAGTGTGCCCAAATTTCGCAAGCGGTAACTATAGGAAAAAGTTCTTGCCAAGCAATCGATATATCGCAGGTCTTGCTTATTAGTTGGTGGGGTTGCCATTTTCCTTGGAACCAAGCGCAGTTCAAGAAACCACCGTAGCCAATTGAACCTGAAGCATCGGTAAATATAGCTGAATGGTGTCGGAAAAAAGGGTGTTTTGATCGAGGAATATGCTCATGCACTCCGTTCCACGATTGCAGAAACAACTTCCACATTTCTAGATCTTTGTGGAACTCGGTATTTAGACGGATGTGGTGGTATGACTGTTTAACACCACGAGTTAGTTGAATCATACGCTGTAGAAAGGCGCGTCCTGGCGCGACAACGCGACACGCAAACTGTAATGTGCCAATAAGTGACTGAAGCTCAGAAAGCTTACATTTCTTTCGCTTGCCCCAATCCGGTAAGGCCTGACGAGCGCGAAGCAGCTTATCAACGGGCAGTTTTGTTTTCATTTCAGAGGAATCCAGAGTTATCCCGAGGAACTCGAGTGAGTTGGAGGGTTTGAAGGTTTTGTTAGGTGCTAAAGGAACGTCTAGCTCAGTGAAAAGACAGAGTAGTTTACACAAAGATGTTGAGCTTGTAGAGGACGGAGGGGGGTCAGCCAAAAAGAAGTCGTCTAAAATATGTAGGACCCTGGGGATATCAAAATGGCTTTTTAGAATCCACTCTAAAGCATCCGAAAGAAGATTAAACAAAAAAGGAGCACTACGTGGACCAAAAGGGAGGACCATGTCAAAGAAAAACATATTCTTCCATTTCATTCCCAGTAGTTCCCAATCGTCGGGGTGCACCGGGATGTTGCGAAAGGCAGATTTTATGTCTGTTTTGGCCATAAAGCAACCGGGGCCGAGCTCTTGAATAATTTTTATCGCGTCATCTAAGCGGATGTATTGTAAAGAGTAAATTTCCTGTGAGATATGATCGTTAACGCTTTGGCCGGAGCCTTTGGGGTACGAGAGATGAAAAATTGTGCGCCATTGTTTGTGTGTTTCTTTGGAACAAGTCCCACAGGGTAAATTTGGAAATTATCGAAAGGGGGGTTGTTGAAAGGCCCGCGGTATGCCCTTGGGTTACCTCGTCTAATAAATTGGACTCGATTATATCCGGATGTTTCTTGGCGCTTATAAGGTTTGAATTAAAAAATGGGTGTCGAGGTCCCTCATAACCAATTTTAAAACCATGCCGAAGGCCATTACACAGAAAAGTAACAAAGGAGCGGTCGGGGTGAGTAAGAAGATAAGATTCTAAGAGATCAACATTAATTGGGGTTTTTGGTGACAGAGAAGCTAAGTGACTATTTGTCACGGTGTCGACCGGAACGAGTAGACTCTGAAGAGCTAGACTGGTGGTCGGGGTTGCAGTTGGCGTGGAATTCTCCGCAGTTTTCGCGGTTACAGCGGTGGAGGAAAGGGCAGGGAACACGGGAACACTGGACAGCTTTGTTGAAATTTTGGCAGAACTGCTGGCGAGACCTATCACACGGGACAAAAAGAGGGCATTCCTCAGCGAGATGGTCAGCCGAACCGCAAGTGAAACATGAGCCTTGAGCCAGGCCAGTGAATTTGTCGAGATACAATTGCATATCGCGCTGTCCCCAGTTGACGCCTAGGTTTTTTGCTGCGCGTTTTCGAAACTCAATATCGTACGCACATCAAGCGAGGCCACGAAACTTGACAGCCGGGGTATGAATAATTTGCATGTAATTGAACAAAGCTAAAGCGCGGTTAGGGAATTTCGCAACCACTACAGAGGCATAAACAGTAAAGGCAGATAACCACTTGTCGATCGTATTTATGCGCGTTTTATTACGTGTATTGGCTGAGTGAGGGAGGGGAATTGTCACGCTCTGGTTATTTAAAGAGACCGTAAATTGGTCTTCGCCTAAACCCTTATCCGTATTCACGGGCAGTAAAGAAGCAAAATCGACGTACTCACCGTTGATAATGGCTTGTTCGGTTTTCTTTGAAATGTGGGCAGCTACCGGATTTTCCTGGTCTTGACTGAGGAGTTGTTGAACGGAGGCAGGGTCTTCTAGGTTGAAGGTAACACCATCAGGGCGCACGGTCGGCATCTGGGTAAGGTGGACTTGGTCGTTATGGTATCGTGGTGGTAGGATGTCAGAGGAGACTTCGTTAGTAGTGGTGGAAGAGAACTGCTGGGCGGAGGTTAGCGACCTTGAGAAGGCGAGGTGGTTTGGATAGCGTTTGGGTTCAAACGCGCTTCGATGAGGGGAACCAAGCGAGAGGCGAGCTGGTCGAGGGTGTCTGAGTTCGGGAGTGAGATCGGTGGTGGTTGGATGGCGGTTTCGGCACCTTGATATGGTCCTTGCTGAGCGGTCAACTGTGGAGAAGGATTTTGTGGCGGCCTTGAGCTCGGTCGTGTTCGGACAGTGGATTGTTCTGGCAGAGTTTCAGTAGCGGAATTAGTGACGGAACTTTGGTGGTGTTGCCGTCTCAACCTTGCAAGGAGAGTTGAACGCGAACCAGTGAGCGGAAGGTGTCGCTCTTGAAGGAGAAGTTGCAAAACTTCTGTGGGCGTCTCGTTGTCGAACGCCAAGTTGGTGGTGGAAGAGAGGCCCGATGTGGTTGGGCCATCCATGTGAGGCGACCTACGGCTGTAGGGCGTAGCGGTTGTACGTGTCCTTGTGGAAGGCGTTCTTGGTGAACGAGTTTGCCTTGGCATAATGCGGAACGAAATGATGATATTTCTACTGACTGACTAGCAAAGGTTGATTGCAATTGAACTACTAAGATGGGGTTAAAGCTTTTTATAGTTGCAAAATGGCTTTTGTACTTTGAATTGAAATACTACATGGACTTTGCTTAAGACACATGGTTGATCATGCAGTTGAGCTCGTGATAATTTGTAGGTGATTGGGTTAGGGATAAGTGTTCTGTCATTTTGGTGCGTGTAAAGCACGCTTTTACCGAAAATGGAAGTAACCTTCACTGGTCTTGGCGTTCCTTTGTAGATAAGTGTGAGAGATAGATTGACTGCTGGAATTTGTGTTATTCAGCTCTTATAAGATCGGCAGAATTAACCTACAAAACCTGGCTTATGTCTTATTTTGACGCACGTTTCTTAATCCTTGATCGGTTATGCCAAACATAGTTTACGTTTGGACATTAACCTTAATTTATTCAAGCATAAATTATTATATATTTACTTAGCAATTCTATTCAATACTTAGTTGTTTCGTACTGTTTGTTTAGACCATTTGTTTAACTTGTTGTTTTACCAACTCACTGTATTTTCAAAAGAAAATACAGTCAGAAATTCAGCTTATTTAAATTTAAACATTGTTTGAGCAATTTTGAGCAAGTGATGAATGAGAAAAAGTTCGGTGTTCGAACGGCGTGCGAATGGGGTTCGAACGCTTTCGAAAGATTCTCGTAACGGTGGCTAAAAGGGTTCGAAGGCATTCCGAACGGATGGCTACTTCTGATGCTCTATTTTAAGCGTTCTTTCACAAGTTATGCATGCCTAGTTTATAGTTGCTGATCAATATGATTGTTTTATAATTCTTGCTTCATTAGTATAACTTTTGTCCGTTTAGCTTTGCAGTAATTATGCTGGATTGTTTGTATTATTATTTTTTCCAATATTTTCTTGATTTCTAATTGTATATATATAAATATATATATATATATATATATTAAAAATGTATGGAAAATCTTGTCTAAAAAGTTAATACAGAGACATTTTCGGCTCCAGAACTGTCAGCCTTCGTCAGCACATAAAAATTATATTACAAGATGAATAGTAAAATTTATACCTAATCTAGCTCGCTACTAGTGTTCCTATGGGATTTTATTAAAGGCAAATAGTTTGTTGGAAATTTCCTACGCTCGTTTACCGTTTTTACATCTAAAGTGGAATGCCACGACTCCAAAAACATTCTTTGTTCATAATTTAATACGCCTCGTTCTAAAATGTTGGCATATTTTGGATGTATGTCATGCCCTGATGTCTCCGCGTGCTGCTTAATGGCAGATTCGTTGTTGGTACGTCGACTTGGATTATGCTCCTTCCCTCTCGAGTCCCACGAGCGCTTACTTTCTCCAACATATGTGAAGCAACAATCCTTGCACTTGACTTTGTATACGATACCCGTCACTTTAAATTCGTCATTCCTGTCCTTTGGTATTTTAAAAATACTAGAGAGGGGTTGTAATGGTTTAAGTGCGACCTAAATGTTGACCCGTTTCAAGGTCCGCTTGATACGCTCCGCTACTCCCTTGACATACGGTAAAACTACAAAACATTCGGCGTCCTTTTGCTGTGGTGGAGCTCTTTGACTTTTGCATTTGTTTTGGACCGTCTAGATAAACTTACGGTGATACCCATTTACTCTAAGGTCACTACAAACTTTCTCTATTTCCTGTTGACGAAGTTCCTCATTTGTAGGGATTTCCCCGGCTCTGTGCAATAGCGTGCTAACAACTCCCGCTTTGTGTTGTGACGGATTGTGTGAATCGAAATGCAAATACTTGTTAGTGTGGGTCTCTTTTACAGCTGAGATATTACAATCTAAAAATGGTATACATTGCTTTCCTTCAATTTCAACGGGGTATTCCATGGTAAACTGTATATGGTGGTTAATAGAATTTAGGTGGGTATAGAAATCTGCAATATGTTTTCGTTTCAGACACACATTAGAGTCGTCAACATATCTTCGCCACCAACGTGGTTTTGACGGAAATGTTGCCAAAGCCTTCGTTTCTATAGACTGCATGACGAGCTCAGCAATGACGGCGCTGACCGGTGAACCCATAGCGCATCCAAAAATCTGGTGGTAGTAGGTGCCCTCAAACACAAAAAAACTGTTTTCGAGTACAAGCCTTAAGAGGTCAATGACATGGTGTTTTTCAAGATCAGTATGTTGTTTCCAAGCGTCGTCTTCATTTAACCTCGTTTCCACTACCTGTATAGCCAAGGGAATTGGTATAGATGTAAACAACGAAACGACATCGAAGGATACGATGATTTCATCTTCTTCAATTACATGAGTTGAGACAAAATTGGCAAACTCTTTAGAGTTCTTTATCATGCTTTCACTTTGGTATTTGAGAAGATTCAAAAGTTTAGCTAGGTATTTCAACACCGAATAGGTGGGAGAACCAACGCAGGAATTAATTGGCCTCATCGGGATGCTGTTGGTGTTGTCTTCAAGGGTTAAATGATCTTCCTTAGGTGTTAAGTTGACTTTATGAATTTTGGGAAGCCCGTAAAACATCGCTGGCGTCGAGTCGGCAGGTCGTAATGTTCTATACAGTAAACACCCGCGTGTAAGAACCTAGTGATTTAAGAACCTGTAGGCAGAAATTTTGGATTTTAATACCCCAAAATATAAGAACCTGTTTAGCCAACCAAAGCCACAAGGTTCTTATATGAAGAGTCACTCTGAATAATGAAACAGTGCTGTAGCCAAAATGTGGAACTATAAAATATAAATTTGCTATATATTTGGCCCTTCCATAAAAATATCATTACAGAAATTACATACATACAATATAATCTCTCTATAACAAAGTGGTTCATATATCTGGTCATATAACAATAGCATTTCCCTTAAAGAAATTTTAAGAACCTATTAAGAACCTATTTTGCCTAAATTGTCAGTAATTACCCCAAAATATAAGAACCTATTTTGCCAGACTTGAAAAAATCTAGGTTCTTACACGTGGGTGTTTACTGTATTCTTCTTCCTTGATAAAGCCCGAATTTTTAAGATCAAGAAGTTTGCGCTGTATGACTGAAGTTCTTTTTGAGGTTGGATTTCTTCTCTTATCTGTGATAGGTTGGTAAGTATTCCAGTCTTGCAACATGGCTATAATTCCTTAGTGACGTATAAGTGACCTTAGAGTAAATGGGTATCACCGTAAGTTTATCCAGACGGTCCAAAACAAATGCAAAAGTCAAAGAGCTCCACCACAGCAAAAGGATGCCGAATGTTTTGTAGTTTTACCGTATGTCAAGGGAGTAGCGGAGCGTATCAAGCGGACCTTGGAACGGGTCAACATTAAGGTCGCACTTAAACCATTACAACCCCAAAATTTCTCGGTATTAACTTTTTAGACCAGATTTTCAATAAATTTTTAATATATATATATATATATATATATATATATTTCTAAAATTCATTAATAATTCATGAGGAAAACACAAAGAAAAATCATGAGCGTATCGGATCTATATATGTGATATAGACTCGCTCTAAGTTTCTCGATGGTTTTTAACGGCTGAGATAAGCTTAATTTTCAAAATTACTACGCCAATGAACGTATGAAGTGATTCTTTTTAGAAGCCATTTAAAAACCTTGCAGTACGGGCTTTATCGGCTCTAAAACACTCGGCTATCGCCTCGTGTTTTATATCCGATAAAGCTTTCCTGCGCGGTTTATAAATATTACATATATATATATATACAATTATAGAAATCAAGAACATATTGGAAAAAATAATAATAATACAAACAATCCAGCATAATTACTGCAAAGCTAAACGGACAAAAGTTATACTAATGAAGCAAGAATTATAAAACAATTATATTGATCAGCAACTATAAACTAGGCATGCATAACTTGTGAAAGAACGCTTAAAATAGAGCATCAGAAGTAGCCAACCGTTTGGAATGCCCTCGAACCCTTTTAGCCACCGTTACGAGAATCTTTCGAAACCGTTCGAACCCCATTCGCACGCCGTTCGAACACCGTCTTTTGGCTGTTTCAACGCAATTTCGATAACGTACGTTTTCCCATGGAGGGTCAAATATCGTATTTGACTCTGTGCAGTTATACTACAAAAACGAACATTAAAATTTACAAGAAACGTATTCCAGTCCCATATTACAGAATAATATAACCGTTTCCCGCTTCACTGTTTTTGGTCAGGAGCTCGCGCAGGGGCAAAACGTTTGGCAGAGACTAGTTGGATCACACTTTTTTCTTGGTTTCAAATTATTTCTATTCGCCTATCATAAGTAATGAACGCCTCCTATGCATGCGAGGCACATTATCTCACCTACAATTAATCACAACTTGATCACAACTTCCCGACTCTCTACCCACAGTGAACTATATGATCCTTACTTATATATTTATTTTATGACTTCGAACATGAAATATAAATTGTGGGATTCCCAGTCAAAGTAATTGTTAATTTAAGGGCATTCGGAAATTAAGAATTCTAGGAGGAGAAGGTCTTGCCTAGCTATAACGTTTATTTTTACGTTATACCATCAACCACGTGTTTCTTCGCGGTTCTTTTTAGTCTCATGCCCAAAATATGATTACTTCCTTTCTTGCAGAAACAACTTCTCAACAGCCTCTTCACGCCTTCTCTTTAGTTCGTATTATAGGCTACGTAAACTATCGGGTTTAGGCAAGGTGACAGATTATATGCACAGTCGACAATAGTCACTACGTTTCGATCAGAAGCTGCTGTCCAAAACTTTTCATTAGAAACATGAAATATTATAACCAGTGTGATTAACAACAACATTTGGGTAATTTTTATCTTCTTTGATATATCGTACGGTAGTCCAGTTGTTTGGCTACAAATATTCTTGATGACGTAAATACCAATGATTATCTTACTGTAGCAAAATTCTATGACGACTACAGGAACAACGAGAGTCAAAAAGTAATAAGGAAAAACGTATACCAAGTAAGCAAACGCATGGGCTGATTTGACTTGCCCACCAAACATAAACGCCAAATACAGCGCGATAAATATCAAAATCAACGTGCTTATCACAAAGATAGCGTTCTTTGTTTGGCGTTTGGTTATAGTCTTCGGTGTATTTTCATCGGATGAACTAAAGCATCGCAGTGTTCAGTGGCCAATAGAGTCAATGACATTGCTGAAATATTAGTGGAGAAAACGCACATCGTCGTGACGATAAATTCATGTTTTCCATGAGAATAATTTAAGACATGCATGTAATGTTAACGCAACATCTGGTGGATTACGAGATTCGTCCAGAGTTTCAGCATTTGGCAGTGGATGAGAAAAAATGGAGCAATATGTCCCACGAGCAAGTTATGGCCAAACTGGAATTGTACGTCAAGAGTGGCATGGACGCGAAGAAAGTCATCGCAAACAAAGAAAGAGATGTGGGTGACCGTTCAAACGAAGATTCACATTCTTCAAACATGGTCCTCCCGATCACAGCCTCAGGCAGTGGTATTACCACCGTTCCAATGCCAATCCTCCGTGCCATGTTTGAAAAAGCCAACCGGCTTTTACAGAAACGCGACAATGTTATTCCAAAACCCGGAGCCATGCACTGATGGATCGTTTATTGTCGCAGGTCACGCCAATAGTAATACCATCCACGTCATCACACCTGGGAAAGGGGGATTTCTAAAATGTGACCAGAACTGTGTTAACAGTTCAACTAAGATATGCGAACATATCTTAGCTGTTGCACAGGTCCGTGAAACATTAGACGAATTCCTGGCTTGGTACCGGAGATCAAAAAGGGGGCCAAAAGTACTAGAAATGACACTCGGAAGTGGTCCGCAGAATGCGAGAAAGAAGCCGAGCAGGCGAAAGAGAACGAATGCGAAGAAGCCACCTGTAACTGAAGTATTCGACCTACTTGAACAGGTAAACACTGGTCCATTTGCTAATACGTACAGTACCGGTACCTTTTGCAGTTCAGACACCGACACAAAACAATTATTGTAATAACTACGTCCCTGGAACCGGCCAATTCGCTAAACACAATCCTGCGTTTCAAATACCTTCCGCGATTTCTGGAACCGCCCAAGTTGCTCAACACAATCCTGCGTTTCAAATACCTTCCGCGATTTCTGGAACCGCCCAAGTTGCTCAACACAATCCTGCGTTTCAAATACCTTCCGCGATTTCCGGAACCACCCAAGTTGCTCAACACAATCCTGCGTTTCAAATACCTTCCGCGATTTCTGGAACCGCTCAAGTTGCTCAACACAATCCTGTGTTTCAAATACCTTCCGCGATTCCGCAACAGTCCTTGTCTTTCAAATTCAAGTGGGTAACGGGGACACGGGTATCTCGCTGCTATGGATGTAACAGAGAGATCAAGAATCCTCCAGAAGCTGCACCAGACGACCTGATTGTTGTGTATCGCGACATACGTCAATATCAAGATCGAAATACGGGGCAAGTTCAGTTTTCAAGCGAGCCACAGAACGTACACTTCCACCTTAGAGCTGCTTGCATCAGAGCACGATACCCCAAATTTCCCAGCAACGCTCTTGTCGTACCTACAGATTTCCCACCTCATTTTCGTGCGGAACACATTCAAAGACCTACTAGCTGCTGAGTTTGGCTGGGTCCTTTAATCTGTAACAGATAGTCTAATCAGCGCGAGTATAGTACGTGGCGCAGGTAATTCAGTATTTGACTAATTTGAGCATGGTTCAAGATTCAGTTTCAGTTTCATTTTGTAAAGTGAACTATACAAAAATATCTTTTTATAACATTTATGTTTGAAATTTCTACATAAAATTTAAATAAGCACGTCTCAATAACAATTTCAGGAATCAAGTTAGTACTTTGCCATAAAGTGGTACACATGATGATTATTATTTATTATAACATGGGTTTGATATAACAACGTTTCTGATTGGCTGTCGTGCGTGCTCCATAACTCGATGGAGCAAGTTATGGAGCACACCGAAAAAGCGCGGGGGGAAATTTCAAAACAAAATTGAGTTTTAAATGTATTTCTTATGACCTTTTATATTCAAAATACTGAGTCATTACATTTATTGAGTAATATATATAGAACAACGACCCAAAAAACACAAACTATGGGTCTGGGTAACCGAGTATAAACTGTCCTTTGGTTGGATTTTAGTGAACAAGAAAGACTTGGCTACGAAAATGGCAAAACACAACAACCAAAACGATTCGCCAGCTTGTGAAATGAAATACTATGTTATGAAAGAAATGGCTCATGGTTTAGCGTGTTCCATCGAGTTCGATGTACTCGGCTATCTCCTCGACCATCTCTTACGATTTTTTCGTGCTCTCCCAATTTACAGCGTTCATCCATAACTCGATGAAGCACGCTAAACCATGAGCTATTTCTTAACTGGAAAAGTAACCAGCAGTCGGAATTTCGTTTTGCAAATTATCCTCCATGCCATCACCTGCACACAGCGCCGTTTCGATTATTCCTGCAAAGTTAAATTAAGTGAAAAACCAAAAATTTATACCATTTAGTAATTTCTTACACGATGAAATTTTCATTGATCTGTACGGTTGTTAAAATGAAGAATATTTAGTTATTTGGTTTTGTTGTATTATTCCAGTAGTGTAAGTACTCTCTCCTCCGCAGAGGTTAAGTTTCGGAGATTGGAGGTTTCGGGCACAGAATAGAAATACGACCAGAAGTCCAACTCGCGTGACAACTTGTCCGCATTTCTTTAATGCACATGCGCGGTATTTTACGCCATCCGACGCTATCCCACGCGATCCTACGCAATGTCCTACGCCATCCTATGCAATCCTGGCAAGTTCCCCCGGCAGTTTTAACCTTCTTTTGAAGGTCCAAACTGCCGGGGGAACTTGCCAGGATTGCGTACACTGCAAACCTCCAATTCTTGTCAAGATAATTTTTCTTGTTTTGAGATTTTATTTCTTGTTTTAAGATATTTAATCTTCTTTTAAGACAAAATATCTTGTCAAGAAACCGCAGTAAGATTATTATCTTGCAGACGGGACAAGAAAATCTTAAAACAAGTATTTTTTTCTTATAAAACAAGTTTTTGGGAATTTGCAGTGTAGGATGGCGATGAATCAAGATGCGCGAGGCGACATGCGCGAGGATAGAAACTTCAAAGGTTCCGACGCGAGTTGGACTTCTGGTCGTCTTTCTATTCTGTGTTTCAGGGGTCGTCGGATATGCTCGGAGGCGTCAGCTGGACGTAAGTAGGCGTCAGTGGACGCACTCTTTATGTCCAGCCGACGATTTCGACGCATCTCCGACGATCCCCGACATAGCCGATCTCCAAAAGAACCTCTGCGGAGGAGAGAGGTGTAAGCATACCTTGAAAACTGCATAATATTATTATTAGCAAAAAACAAAGCGCACAGCCACTAGTCAGATATTTAAGCTGGTAGACTCTAAGGTGCTGATTACATGAGCCGGGCTAGCCCGGTTAACTTGGCTCACGCGATTGATTAGGATCTCACTGTGGTTTTGAAACTCGCATAAACTAAATTTACAAAGAAGGATTGGTTTAGTTTAGATGTAAACAAATCTAAACGTTAATTCAAATCTACTTTTGCGGCCGAGGAAAGAATTTCGTGACACGAGTCAGCCCGGTTAGCCGGGCTAGCACTGGCTCGTGTAATCAGCCCCTAAAGGGATGTAATAAATCAGTTATGCAGATGTCTTGTTTGTATTCCGTGTTCCTGTAAGAAACTTGTAATGAATTGTTAATAGTTTCATTGCTGTGAATAATTATAGACATAAAAGAGAATATGTGAAAATTTTGCTGATGCACTATTGCATTCCGCAAATGTTGCATTAGATGTTTTTTGAACTCATAAGTTACTATTAATGTATGTATAGTTACCTGTTTGTATTGTTATGTATAGTTATCATTCAACGATGTATGTATAGCTTATACTAATATAGCTTCTTAATATTGTTCATGTCGTAGCGTGCATGAAAATAGCTAGCCAGGATTTGGTATCACAATAGCTCAGTTGACTATCAGATTTTGAAACCGTTTGAAATTAGAGCTCTTCGGAAACTGAATTCCGAATAATCTCGCATTAAGGATATGTTACACGGGCGACTATTTTAAACGCAACTAAATTTCGTTAAAAATCGTTCAAAAATTCGTTAAACGTATCAATTTTTTGTTATTTTGTTGCGGCAATATGTTGCGTTAAAAATAGTCGCCCGTGTAACATCATTTTTACTTTTAGTTTTGGTGAAAAACCTGACAATAATTTCTTGGCGACAATTCGAACAAACACCGTAGTCTATATGTCTATACTACAATATAAATTTCGGTGGCTTCTGGTACACGATCACAGAACGTAACAGGTTTACAAAGTTTTATTCTCAAACGATTCAGTCAATAAACAGTAAATAACAATTTGATAGTGACTGAGGGTCCATTTTTGCATATCAGAAACATTTACTGTAGGAAAGCTGTGTTATCATATAGGCCCCGCACACACACCTGACGCGATTCGGCAATGCGGCGCGATTTTTCAGTTTTTGAAAGCAAATAAAACTGTCTATGAAAGGAAACTTTAGAAGCCATGTAGACCAGATGAGTCAAGATGTTCTAGACAAGACTGTTTAAACAAGCTATGAGCTTCATGGAGTCTGAAAGGAAATGCGAAACGCAAAGAAAATATAAAACCACGCATCACGCACGTAACTCTCTGGTGGCTGAGGGTCCATTTTTGCATAAGGTCTGTTTGGCACATTGACTAGACTATAGTATATATAGTCAAACTGTATGAACACAAACTCAAGAATATTTTAATGTGCGTAGTCATTGCCTAATTTTTTTACTACGGGCGGGGTAATTACCCCAGGGCCCGGGTCCAGAAGGGGCCCGCTAAAAATTCAGTCTGTGAAGATATATCATATATTATAATAATTATCAAAAACTTAGCGCTGGGACCCAGTAAAACCTTGGTAAAAATATCGGAGGGGGCCCTCGCGCAAATTATGAACCGGGGCCCGTTCTGGCTCTAGACGGCCCTGTGTGAGCGAGTGAAGGACGTCAGAGAACAGTCATGTTTAATTATTGCGAATCCGAGGTTTGGCCGAGTTGTCTCCAGATGATCAGTGGTTGTCTCTTTTGAACGAAGTTTTTACTGCCATTTTATCGATGTTTTTGAATATTCACAAGACATTTCACTGTTTCTCAGTTGTTTACTTGAATAGCTTTGCAAGTGACCGTGAAGTGACCGAGTTAATAGTTGATTGACACCGAATAGAGCAAAGGGTGTGAAGTATAGTTTTGCCGAGTCATTAGCTTGGTCTAGATTAGCCTGCACGTGGACATTTACCCAACTTGGGTGGGTAAACGTATGTATGCATGCTAATTGCAAAGTACACAATAGTCTCCACTTTGACGATAAAAACTGTCAAGTGTCAACTATACTTGTTCTATAACTATGTTAAAAATGTTTAACTACACAGCGTGCATGGGTGCATTGACATATTTTATTGTCCAACACGTTTTTTAGACAGTGATGTATGGATATATATATATATAGTTAGTGATAAACAGATAGTACACCTGTAGCTGTACTGCTATACATGTCCAGTCAATTGAATTATAACAAGAAAAATAATAAGAAAAAAGTATTATATAGCTCATAAGTCATAAGATGATATTCTTAACGCCTTGGTTTTGCCAATGACTTTTGTCTTAGTACTTCGCGCATGTCCAAAACATCTGTCAAATCCTTTTCACAGTTCAGTAGCATCAAATTGTCCAGCCTCTTGTCTCCCATTGTTGACCGGTAAACGCTTTTCACGAACTTCAGGTGACTGAAAGTCCTCTCATCTTTTGCCACTGAAATTGGGGCTGTCAGCGTCAACTGATATGCTTTCCACGTTAAAGGAAGTGTTTTTCTTTGCTGATATGCAAACTGGATGACTTCTTCTGCATTGTCATTCTTTAATTCTGTCTTGTTGTCAACTATGATCTTGAAGACTTCGAGTTCCGCTGCTAAAACGTCAGCATCTAAATCTTTCAGGAACATTTCTGTTAGCTTCTGTATGTCTTCAGATGACGGCTCTTGCAAGGGAATCTGCAGGGTGCGTGCCACAGGAGCAATTATGTCCAATGTTGGTTGCATCTTGTCCCTAAATTGCGTTATAAGAGTATCCAAGACGCACTTGAACTCCTTCCTGTAATACTGACAAAAATTGAGAACAGCTGCATTTTGTGGATTGTCGTCATATCGCATTGGTGCACGTCTTACTCTGTGACGTCTTGCAAACTCCTCTTCAGCATCGATACTGAATGATTCCTTTGAATATAACACAGCTGCTGCTATCATGGAATCCATCTCTTCCTCTTTATTATTTATTCTTTCCAGAGACTTTACGGTGCTTTTTGTCAGCTCCAAAGCATCCATGATATTAAGTTCTTCCTTCTGAAGTCCCTCACTCAAGAACTTCGTCTTTAGCATGATGTTCTTCATAAACATCAGACTGACGATGAAGTCAAAGTTCTTCACCCTTTTCAACAAGCCTAATACTGTTGCTTTGACCTTTGTTTCCAATGGCGCTGCCAAAACGTCCTCTAGGGAATCAACAATAGCTTCAAGAGATGTCCACACCGCCTTGATCGATTCTGCCCTTGCCGTCCATCTTGTCTTGGAGAGATTCCTGAGTTGGATACAGTTCTCAATTGGTTCCAAATGCTTAGCTAATACAGCATGGCGCTTTGTACTTCCTGAGAAAAACACATAGAGTTCTTGGAGGATGCTGAAGAGTTCTTGAATAATATGGCTACTTTCACATGCGTGCTCAAACACGGTGTAGGTTCTATGGGCTTGACAAGGAATGTACGGAACCTTCGTGTCCAGCTTCTTCTCAACTTCTGCTTGCGCTCCATTGTGCTTTCCTGACATGTTGGAGGCGAAATCATAGGATTGGAATAGCAGATCTGAAGTCTTCAAACCGCTGTCTTCTAAGGACTTTATAATATCACTGGCTTGTCCAATTCCTGTCTTATCGGTTGTTTCTTTAACTTCAAGGAGGCGTTCTTTAATTGTAAACGCTGTGCCATCTTCTTTCACATATCTGACAGCAACAGCTAAACGATCCTTGTTGGATGTGTCAGGCGTTGTATCCGCCATAACGGAAAACATCTTGGAATCATGTACCTCTTCTTTCACCCTGCATCGGATATTATTTGCCAAAATATCAATCATCTCGTTTTGAGAATCGTGACTCATGTAAGTCACATGGTATGATCGCAAAGAGCATCGCTGAGCCACTGCTTCATTCTTGGACAATGCCTGGATAACAGTTGGACAATCTGGTAAAAGTTTCCATCGTCTTCACCATGACCATGTGCTGAGTTGGTTGATCTTCCTCGGAAAGCTATTCCTTGTCGGGCGAGTGTCCGTGCAACGTCGAGCAGCATAAATACAGCATCCTTGTTTGTCAAATGGTCTTTCTCGGCTTGAATGACATTGGCACGTTTCTCTTTATCAAGTATAGCAAGTCCACGTTTGGCGACTCTTGACAAAAGGCATAGAAATCTGCCAATATGGCCTTGTGGCTTTTCGATCCGAAATGCTCTGCTAGTTTTCCTTTCTTCTTTGCTCCTCGACTTGCCATCTTGTGCCATTGTCGGACACCATCTGTAGACCATGCATTGTCGGCTTGCTCTCTTCCAGGTCCGCTTGTAAACAAGGAGCAAACATAACAGTATGCAACATCCTTTGAAATGCTGTACTCGATGTGGGGGTAGGCACCCGCATGAAGAGCGACATTGCTTTCTCTGAGGAATATCCTTGTTCTGTGGGAAAACAGTTAACTTTGGCTGGTGTGGTCCCAATTTGATGATGTACTTTTTTTCAATGTGAGTTTTGACTTTGCATCTCTCACATGGGTCATGGGAGGGTACTGATTGAATACTTGCGTCATTATCTGCCGCTGACTCTCTCTTACTTTCTTTTGTTTTCTTCAATAAAACGTTACTCATCTTGTTGACTCTGTGCGCATGTTCGTATATCTTTCGGGTTAGTTCCACAGCATTTGTCAAAAATGTTTCTACCAATGGACAATTATCGCCTTTAACTTCTTCTACTAAGTCTGATGCCTGTCTTAGGTCTTTGACAAGGTAAGACAGTTCTCCAGCACATGTCATCCAATCAACGTGTCCATTTTCTGTGGCAGACTCTGCATCAGACTCATTTTCTGAAGAGGTAGCACTGGAAGTCACTGATGCGATTGACGTTTCAATGGATGGCGGCTCTGCGTCAGATAGTATAGCACCACTCGTTAAATCAGATCCAATTTCGGTCAGCAAAATTGTTGGGGAAGATATAGCATCTGACGACCCGGTTGCTTCATTAATATAGGATATTTCTGCTAGAAGTGGCGGTACACTGGATGGTTCATTATCAGGTTGCGTTCTGGAAATATTACTATTATCGTTTTGTTCACTTGTACTTGTAGCGCAGGATGGTAATGGTAACGTACTGCCTGGATGTTTAGATTTAATACAAGCTTTCTTCGCTGCTTCAAATGGATTTTGTGGTGCATTGGCAACCTTGCATGGAATAAATTTATGTTGTTTTACCATAGCATTATGGAATGTTCTGTTATGTGTGGTGCGATAGTCGTCATCAAACTGGCTATGGCATATTAAGCATTCCAATTTAACTCTCTTCCGTTTCCGAGACTTATTCGGTTCTTTTTGTGGTTGTTCCATCACGGCAATGGCATCACCCAAAGACGTTTCGCTACGGGTGAATATCAGAATATGGCGTCTATACCAAAAAGGTACGACGTGTTAGTGCAAAATAACATTATAAAATTACGCATAGACCGCAAACAATATGATTCATTTTCTCTTTGGCTAATTTTATTCTAGAGTACAACTGTACAAGAGGGTTAGAGGGCGCCTTATTCGTCGAAACGCCGGATTATGCGTCTGGTACGTTATCTAGCTAATGTAAACAGGCTACAAACAATTCCGAAACATAGTCACAAAGACAAACGATCTTCCGTAATTCTTCTTCAACGATGCACTATGAAGGATTGTCCGTCTAGATGCATAACGCGTCTATTGCCATTTCCGGATTTCCCGTCTTTAAACTAGCGTCTGTCGACTGTCGGCTGAGATAAATTTAATAAAACCCGTAACACATATAAAGTGAGTCGTATACTAGGCCTAGCGATCAATTAAAAAATCGGTTCATTCATTGCATTAACCTTCTTGACCAGTTGACTGTTGAACCTCTGTAGTCTACTGTTTATTTCTAGGTTTTCTCGGTTGCGGATGTAAAGCCTAAACCAAGGAATTATTTTGAAGTCAAACACCCAACGAGTCAACGTAAATTTAGTATTCGTAGACACGAGACAGGTAGTCTAGATTCATAGACTCGTAGACGTAGTACGCTTACTCGGTTATCTTATTACAAAAAAAAACGTTGAACAGTTTACATTTTGAGTTTTGAATTCAGTTTACACAACGAAGCAGCCCCAGTGAATAATTATACCAATGTTCACGGTTCGTTTACCTTCCTGACTAGTACTCAAGCCCCTCACGCAAACCCAAGTCTGCAGACATGACCGCTGACCAAAATCTAACTCAGTCCAGTCTATATTAGGCTTGGTTTAGACGTCGAAGTTCCGTCGCATTTAATTCGTCGCATTTAATGCGACCATTTTTATCCCACGGAAATGCAACGTCTAAACTGATTTTATTCGAAGCGTCGCATTTAATTCGACGCTGTCGAATTATGCGACGAGCTGTGTCGCATACTGATTCGACGGAAATGCGACGTTGATTTAGACGTCGCATAAAATGCAGTCGAATAAAATGCATAAATTATTATAATCACTTTTTCTATCCTACAATATCCCTCAATACCCAACAATTTTACAGTTCGTGGGCCCCACGAAGATCATTTTCAACATGTCGTACTTATTTGTATCGTCCAGAATGTTTTGTGACGGACGAAAACAATTAGTATGAAGTTGGGTGGCAATAAAGGGTTACTTGCTAAAGGTATTGGAGTTTTTGGCTGAAGAAAACTGTCGAACTAGCCGAAAGCAACACATTAATCGAGTTTTAAGAATGAGAGAGCTTTAAGCGAAGGCTTATACATTCACTAACGACAAACGGGCGACCAACGCCAAGGTTTAACAACATATGTTGAAACACAGAGAGCATCTGAAGGTCTTCTTTGTGTTTTAGCTTTTTGATATACTCACTTGAAGATAAAAACATGGCGTTTCTCTTAACAGCTGGGTGCCACGCAAATTGGAACGCGCGGTAATTCGAAACTCGAAACACCAACGTTAAGAGCTATTTGGCGTTAAATTTCAACCGTAACATTAAATGTGACACATTAAATTCGACGTCTAGCTAAACCGAACTGTGTCACTTCTGTCGCATAATCGCCGCATTAAATTCGACGAATTAAATGCGACGGAACTTCGACGTCTAAACCAGGCCTAGGTCTGTTTTGAATTTTTAAATTACCGGATTTACTCATTTACCGGACGGCTCGATAGAGCACATTTTAAAGATATGCATTCGTCTGACTTTCTCAAGTACTAAGTTTTATATTTGAATTCGCGTTTGGTTTTTATTCAAATAATTCAATTCGATAATTCAGTTCATATCCAAACACGTCACTTTTTGCCGACTGAGGGCAACAATTTGCCGACTCGTTGATGAGTAGGCGGGGGGGGGGGGGGGGGGCCTGTTCCACCCCCCACACCCCCCTCTAGCGCCGCCCCTGATTATACTGCATTAGACCGCATTACACTACATTAAGCTGCATTAGACTGCATTAGACTGCATTCGACCGCATTAACCTGCATTAGACTGCATAAACTGCATTAGACTGCATCACACTGCATTACACCGCAGTAGACTGCAATGGACTGCATTACACAGCTTTAACATGCATTAATCGAAATATAGTTTAGGTTAGATATACTGCCGAAACAGAGAACGTAGGAGTCTTAAGCTCAACACAAAATTTTACGCCGTTTTTGTCGCGCGACGCTTCGCACAATATTTGGAAGCATAAAAGTAAGAGTTAATTACCGAGAACCGAGGCATTAAGCCACATACTTTGACAAATTTGACAAATTAAGGTTTTCAAACAAAAGACGGTCTTATGAGGAAACTTTCCTATAAGGGAAATTAAAGAGTTACTCAGATTCATTTCTCTACTCAAAGGGATTTGTGCAATAGTCTTTAAAATGTTTATGGGGATCGAAAGAACAATGGTAGTTTAATATAGAATTTCGTAAAAGAGCTAGATTGTAAAGAGGTATTCTCAAAGAAATTTTCTATTCTTTTCAGTTTCTAAAATATTTCATATTATGATAGGACATGCAAAAGAACCGGCGTGTTGATTTTGTTGGACTGGCTTTGAATTATTTTCCGAGAGAAAACTAGCGCGTAGTCGCGTTAGTGATGGCGGATGTTAGTAGTGATGACAATATTTTCATAACGCAAAATGTGATTAGGGATGATAGTCTGTCGCTTCCAAGGTTCGACATTATTGATGAAATATTGTTAGGCGAACGGGAAGTACCAATTATAGAAGAAGGACATGAAGCAAAAGCAGCAAAATCATCAAGGGCTATTACTCTTGTGTCTGAAGGGCGGGGAAACGAGCCGTGTGCCCTGAAGTATGTGTCATTGAGGAGATTATGTAAATAATTATGTAAATAATCGCCCCAGTCCTCGCGCGTCTTTAGAAATGTCTGCCAAATATTTTTTCCTTTGCGACGTGTTTGTTCGCATGCAGCAAAAAAAGCTAAAAAAATTAAGTAACAATATTTATACCAAAGATAGAACTATTAATGGAGTAACCGTCCTTGGATTTGCTAAGTTTTGGTGCCAGGGCAAGTTATTAAATATTTTACAAAACGAGTGCGAGTTGGAACTGCGGAAGCCGCCATGATGAACGAAACGAAAGCTTGCTCGAAGAGAATTCACATTCCCTCTTTATGTTTTGGTTTCTGGTGAAGGATGATCATACAGTAAGAAAAACATCTGTTCTTTTGTCGATTAAAAACATAAAAGTGACCACAAGACGCTTAATTACCTTTCAAATACGTAAATTTTCAAAACATTCCAGCCAGGAACATTTCTCAACTGTAACCACATTTTTAGGCTGCAATCAACACGCTCTTGCTAAAAAAGCTAAAAAATTAGGCGATGAAATTTGACAGGATTAAAGTTTAATGCCTTCTAGACATGTTTTTAAAAAAGCTAAGTTCTGGCTCATTTTTGAGTTATGAAATAATTAAAATGTTTTACGCGTGGAGCAAAATTAGACAAGGAAGCCATAAATGGGTTTGGCTTCAACATTGAAAATTTTAGTCGTTTTATACTTAAGAATGCCTTCCACCATGTTATATAAACAGTAAAACGTATGAATAACAAAACAAAAAACTTATTACAAAATTACAAAATCTCTTAAATTCTGATGATGTTGCCGCCGAGGTTGCCGCTTATATATACTTCAAATTGAATGTAAAATTTCACAACTTTCATATTTCAACAACAAATTTCATGCTTCTTTACAAAGAATGTCAAAGTAAAAACATCAGAATTCAAGAGATTCAAGGTTCACTAATCAAGCTTAAATAATCATATTAAACTTTGTTTTTGTCGTATAACAAGACTACTACGTACCTTTCTAAACTTAGAGAAAATTCCTCGAGAGGTATGAATGGATATCTTTCAGATTTTCAGGTAAAAAACATTGTTTAAACACATGGAACTGTAGAACCAGACAACATTTAACAAGCAATAATATGCGTAGTTACCTAGCAACCGGGTTTGTTTGCCCCCCAAACAAAATGGCGTCGAAAAACCGTGAAAGGGCCTATTGACATATGAAATAAATATGTTTGTGTTAAAGTCAGGTGAGGGTGCTAATCTCGACATGCGTTGAGTCCACTTTACACTCATGTTAAAATACGAATCAGTTTGAGCGATCTGAATGTTTGTATATATATATGTGTGGACGGACCACGCCCGGTGAAGATTGTGGGGCGCTGGAAACAATATAGTTCATGACAAAAAAATATTTGAACTAATATATTCTTGACAAAAAGACTTGAGAACGGAGTTTTTGGGATACGTACATCCCTTTCAAAAGAACAGAAACAAATCAACGTTTATGTATAAAGTCTTGACAAAAGGAAACCCGTCAAACCGAAACTCGAAAGTAGGAATTAAAAAGAAATAGTCAAAATAGAAAACCAATGAAGATAAAGACCGAAAAGTTTATGCTACGGTAAAAATATAGAGCAGTCGCTCTCAGTAATCACCGAACATTTATAGCCGAGCAAAACTGTTCGAGTTTCCCTGTTTACATCCTATCACTGTTAATTTTGTTTTATATTTTGTGTATCCTCGAAGTATTTTAAACGCATTATATCCATTGAATGTTTTTTTCTTGCCAATGTCCGTTGTATTTTTTACCTGTGGCTGCAGTCTTATCTTCTTTTAAATAGTTTTCTTATTGTAAAACTACTTATGACTAAGCGGTTGTTTATAATTTAGCATAAAAAAAGGAGAAGGAACATTTTTTCTTTTGTAAAACGCAGTACAAATGCTGTTGAAATATTTATTAACATGTATGTGGAAACATTTTCAGTAATTCAGATTTCGAAATGAAAAATTGCTTTTGTTATATTAGTTTAATTAAATTTAAAATGCCATTAAATTTAAAATAGCTGAGTTAAAACGGAGAAATCTTGAAAATGAAAATTAATATAAATAATATATTGTCTAGAATTGTCTTTGAACGCTAGGACGTTGACATTGTGTCTTTTCTTGGCCACTGTTTATATATATTTTTGAATGAAAATTTGTCATTTGGTTCATCTCGTTTTCGTTTTTTTTTAATATTGACTTTGCATGTTCTTTCGGTGTGTGAATACATGACTACAGATGAACCTTGCTAAATAATTTTCTGGGATGTTTTCTGATCTTTGTGTCATTATAAAACAAAAAACAGAAATTAGGGGGGGGGGGTTGAGTGGGGTTAAAAAATGCATTTAAAGCGGGCGAAGGGTTGTTGCGTTCATATATTTCTAGTATATAGACCTCACTGGTTCAAACTCTTTCACCACCATTTTGTAAAAATCATACTTCTGCGCCCGCAGTTTATATGAAGTATTTTCAAGTCACGTGAATCATTGCCGAGACCTTAAAGCGGGTTTTCCACTAGGCGAATTCCTTTTTGCGCGAATCTATTTTCTTCCTATTGTTAGAATTAAGTACATTTCTAATTAATTGGTTTAGTCCCAGACCAGAGGCCAGAGCTTATAACTACAAGAGAAAAAGTCGCTTTGCGCAAAAATATTAACGAGGTTGTAGCGGCTTGTTAATGAACAGAATAAGCCATTGCGTTGGGCGACTACAACTACCAGGATGCTTTGCCAGTATTCTAAGGTTTCGGCTGAAATGGATGCCTCAAAGGGACCCGTCCAGTCCTTTCGCGGCTTTTCCAAAATATGTCGACAAATATGTTTTCCCAAAAAGGTAGGGGGTAAACCAGATTTCTGATTGGGGTTAGGGTTTATGTTGTGGTTAGGATATTGAAAAGATTGCTAAATTTATTTTTTTTATTTAATATGTTTCCAATTAATATGAGAAGAGTATTTTACTAGTAACTAAAACACTCGTAGAATCCATATTTCACTACATCTGGGAACGGAGTGGCGTATTTCTCGTATGTAACGCTCGCGAGTGACATATCGACAAGTCAAAATTCACGTATTTCGCCGTAAGTTTCGAATCAAGTAAATTTGAGCCAATAACTTCTCTTAATTCAGTTTTTCACGTAAAATGACGTATTCGAAGAAGCTGTTGTATGTTCATTTGTATTTTCAAAACGTTTTTGGTCAAGCGGTTGTAGTTTTTGCATTCAACCCAGTTTATCAACATCACTTCCACGCATCGTTTCATTGTCCATATAATAAATAGAACATTACACGGTTGCTCAAAGATATGGATTTTATGTTCTTGTGGCAAGAGCAATATTTCACCCGTTCGCTGCGCTCACTCGTCAGATATTGTCCTTGCCACTCGAACATAAAATCCATATCTTCTCGCCACCGTGTAATATCCCCTTTATATATGTACAATATCAGGATAAAAAAAAATGACAATAAGAGCACATTAAGGCCACTGGAAACAGAGCAAAGCCCCATTCAAGGCCAGTGACCCAAAATATAAGCAAGATTAATACAAAACTTGAGATAAAATTAAATCTTGAGACTCGATGAAACTCGACGACAAATTTGGAAAAAACAAATTTGACGACATATTTTGGAAACGTCGCGAGAAGACTGTACGGGCCTTTTGAGTCATCCCAGTCATCGCTTTTAGGCGAATACCAGTGAACTCTATATATACCTGGAAGGCTGACTCCAGTCAATAAGTGGACGAAAACTGAGTGAGGCGAAAAATGGGGAAATTTTGGACGTCATCTTGGATGTCAGTCTTAGTCTTTTTTCTCTCGGCCCAACCACAGGCTGCCCAAACGTACACGCTCTTGCACGCGAGCAGTGTTTGAAATATATACCAAGATCCATAAGAATGTTCTTAACTTGTTTCTGCTTAATTTCTATCTGTTGATGCTTGCGTCTTTCTGACTTCCGAGTAGAGGTTCAACTATTTTTCGACGAGTTCCAACTCACGGTCAATTATAACCTCTTTATGCTAAAAATAAGTCAGTATAAAGGCTGGTAACTTTCATATAGACAGGGGCGCCGGAGCCACGGGGGTAGCGGGGGTAGCCTCCCCCCCCCCCCCCCCCCCCATTGCCCTCACAGCGCGGGGGCAGCACGGGGGCAGCACGGGGGCAACCAATTGCCCTTTCACGTAAGAGGAATGTTTTCTACAGGAATTGCCATTTGTAT
Source organism: Paragorgia papillata (assembly GCA_035771165.1). Taxonomy (NCBI): domain Eukaryota; kingdom Metazoa; phylum Cnidaria; class Anthozoa; order Scleralcyonacea; family Coralliidae; genus Paragorgia; species Paragorgia papillata. The sequence continues at coordinate 3,879,490 of JAWNZC010000234.1, forward strand.
TATTGTATTAAATGACTTTTGTATATATTAATACCTCAAATGTCTCACAAGCTAACTTATTACTGCAGACCATGCAGCAGCAGCAATCTAATTTTGCCTTAGGTTAGCCGTGTCCAACCTCGTTCTCAGGGCGTTTTTGAGATTTCGAGGGTGGGAAAAAGCCCTGGCATCTGCTAGTCACAGCACCCAAAAATACTGGGTGTAATAAATTAGCAATTTAGCTTAGTATGCAAAATCATTTTGAGTAATGGCAGCCCCGTTGGGAGAAGTTCATTGTAATGGCGGTCCTATTCAGTCCCGTTGGCGGTCCCGTTGAAGCTTTTTGATCATTACTGGCACAAAACTATGCATAAATATGTTTCGCGAGGAATTTTAAGAAAAACAAGCAACCAATGAAAATGCCGAATCCAACAGCCGATGCCAGAACGTTTTCCCACCTTACCAATATCAAAAAGGCCCTGGGCACAAGACACAACTCAACCTCGTTCTGACTTTTTTCACTTGGCAGGTGTTTTCTGATTCATTATAAAGTTGCCATGTTTTCTTAAATGTAAGTAGGGATGTAGCATCAATATGTACAATTCGTTTGTTGAATTTTCTTTCTCAATACATTGTCATTCATTATATTATACCATAGCCACTGGAAAGGGAGAGGGCTGTGAAAGTGGGCGTGACTGACATTTATGTTATTGTTCGCCAAATTCAAGATCACGTGACGTTGAACCTGCATGATTGAGCACTAAAAAGCAAGGTTTTACATAGGAGCGAGGCGCGTACCTACAAGTGCTACAACGAAGTTCTTCCGTGGTGGTTTCGATATAAATTCCACTTCATTTGGACATTATATGCATAGATGGTCCGTCATGAAAACTCCCTTTGCAAAGAATATTTAATAAAGTGCAGTAAATTCGAATAAACGATGAATGGTCGGACCGAACACGGCGAGAGCCGAGGTAAAATAATGATACAATACTGTTTTGCCAACAGTACAACTAAAACTAAAATTCGCTTTTGTCTTAATATGAATGGTTGTGCTAAATTATATGTCGTAAGTTGAGTTGCCTTCATTGAATATTAAATGCACTAAATGTCTGGTGTATTGCATTTCATAAACAACGGTGAGGACTGGCAATTGTCGTATGCGTATCAGTTTATTAGAATAACTAAAGTATTAAGAAACATTGCCATCCGACAACAAAAGTGCAAAACTCCGATTTAATAATGGCACGGAGACGACAAATGCTTTTCGACTGCGTTGTTCCTTGGTTTTCTTTTATTAATAATTTGTAGAAATGCAGCGATTTATGATAATTTCAATTTATTCACACTATTTTTAATACTTACAATGAAAAATACAAAGTTTACATAGTGATACATAAATAAATCAGAGTTAAATATAAAACAAAATATTTTATGAAAGAATATACATATGTGAGAGTGTAATTAAAGTATAAAGCTTTCGAGTTTAATCACTGCCTTGACATATTAATAAGTTGGGATCAGCAGAGGATGAAATATTAAGATCGTGTCGAAGTAAGAAAACAGACATTGTATAATACGAGAATGAAATTCAGATCAACCTTGGTGACTTAATATTTTTTACATTGAAACAGAAAGGGTTTTTAAATCACTGGGAATATTTTCCCAGATTTTTGTAGCTGAGAATCTTATAAATGTTTGTTTACAATAATTAGTAGTCCGGCGGGGAGAAAATAGTTCGCGCTACGGCTAATTTGCTCACAATGCCAGAGTGTGAATTATTTGAGTGAGCCATGCATGAGTTAGCGGTTGATACGATTGTGTAATGTTCAAGGGATGATCATTTTAATGTCACGATAAAGTCCATCATGAAACCGAACGCCGATCATCTACACAACGATGCACCACCATATATTGATATATATTTGTTTACGTCTTATTTGAGAAATGCGCGACTTAAAAACTCTCACGGTCCTGTTAAAACCAATCCGATCTTTTTGAGGTGATTTCTTTGTGCACACAATCATATTATTAAATAAACTAATATCTAAAATTAACGCAGAATCAATGGAAAATATAAAATTTGTCATAAAAATGACGGACTACAGTATACACTATACAGCACTGTCGCTGTCTTAAGTTCGTAGGTCGTCAAAAACCGAATTCCTACCGAATTTTGTTAACGAAATACAAGGGTACTCCTTTGGACTTGTAAATATCATGTTTCTTGTGGATTTTTAGAAGTCACCATAACCGACATCGTGCCGTTTAACGAAGAACAAGGTTTATAATCTAATGTAAGCCATATGAAAGAATACACTGGCCATGCCGGTTCAAGCTCACGTGACGCTCAGGCGTGAAATTTTTAACATCAAACCGGAAGTTCTATTGTTTCAGAGCGGAGTTTCACAGCCCTCTCCCTTTCCAATGGCTATGATTATACCGTTATGCTTTTTGGTTATTTTATGCTATAGAGAAAAATTGGCGAACATTATTTACCATATGCAAAAATGAATGCTGAGAAATGGTGCCCTTTTTATATGGCTGCCCCCGCCACCCTAAGTAGCTTCCGGCACCCCTGCATATAGAGAATATTTCAAACGACCCTCATTTAAAGCTAAAGCTCCGTAAAATACACAAAAACCGCTCGATCTCGTGAAAATACAGCCATCACTACATTTGTCAAGAACTTGGCTTTCCGTTCATTGCTTTTTCGTCATCTTTGCAGCTCGACTGAAACGTTAAGGTGGTCTTACTATACACCCAGAAAATATTTTTCTTTACATTTAAGTATAAGACAAAATAAAGTTCATATTATTGTAGCATTTTAAAGGGTAACCCTGAAAACACTCTATTCTACTCTTGTGTTGCCACGGTAACCAAGATAATTGCCCCCTATGGTGAAAAAGAGCCCTTAAATTCAGACCTGATAACACATGAAGGAATGCTCTGGGAAATGTTTTTAATGGTTTATTTTATCAATAGATACGTATTCTAGAAGCTAAACCTAAAAAAATGGAACAATTATTAGTGTTTTCAAAAATTTTGGAGATTCTTCAAAAAAATAGCAATTTTTAAAAATTAAGCGAGCGTACAGTGTACTATAAAGGAAAAAGCTTTACAATACTTCTTAGTTTTATAGGTTTAGTTCCTAGATACTTGTTGTATCTTCCAATATTGAAAAGTTTATAACAGTTGGTTCAAAAGTCATGGAGATGTGCTGTCTGAAGTATACACTTTTTGATGAATTTTACGATTTGGGTAAAATTGCTTTAAAGTTAACATAAAATGTTATGTTGACGTTCATTCGGCAAGTCTTACAGCAGCGGTAAAATGGATTGAAATGGCATTTAGAACAAGAAAGGACTGAAAGGGAATAGCATTCCCGCGCGAGTGTTATCCCGAGGGACTGGAAGCGCCTTATTAAGCGAGAGACGTTGTAATGGCGCCAAGACGTAGTTATACGTCAAGGTGTCAGTCCGTCGAAATAAGGTTCCATTTTAATGTTTCGGCTGACTTAAGGGACAGGGGCGGATCTAGGGTATGTCAAACACGTCAAGCGACTAACGTAAAAAAAATTGACTAATTAATTCAATTTTAAAAAGCTGACTAATTAATTCAATAAAAAATGGCTAAATATTAATTACTTTCCAAATTTTTAAAATTTTATTTTAAAACTGATTTCGAGGAGCGAATGCGAGCGCAATAACGCAATAAATCTCTCTACGTCCGGTCCTATTCATTCCCCCGTGTTGATTGCACGTGAGCTAACTATGCACCAGACCACTAGAGCAGTCTTATACGCTCGGCCTAGGGATAGAGCTGTAAATCTTTACAAATGGGTACAATTTTATACGTCGAACTGGCCGAAATACGTCGAAATAACGAGCGCTGATTGGTCGAAAACAATGCAAATACGTCGGAAGTGCATGCAATTACGTCGGAAGTAAAATTTCTTGACGCACTTGGGTTTTGATTGGCTGATACAGAACGGTTTGACTAACTTTGCCGCATTTGCAGCATCATGAACAGGATTGCTCTGACTCGACTTCAAGCTTATGTTTGAGACGGAGTTCGTATCATGGCTTCTTCGAATGTCGTGGAACGTGTACAAAACGCTCTTAAAGCTAACGATGATGAATTTCTGCGACAGATCTATCGCGATTTGTCATCGAAAATCAAGTCTTGTGCCACCCTTTCTAATCGAGAGATTCTGGCGCAGATTGGAAAGACCTTGCACAGGGATTTCGGTGCAGAATCATACATTCCTCTGTATGTTAATACAGCTGGAAAGTCAAAGAAGTCTTGTGTTGCTCTAAGGTGAGTGAATAATCTATCATTTTAGCGTTCTCATTCAATTATTACTTTTAATGATCGTCTTTGTACCGTGAATTATTTAAATTGAACGGGAAGTCAACTTATTTATGATAAATTATTTGAATTGGTAGCTGCGTATGAATAATTCATAATAAGTCTGTCGACAGGCAGAGTTTAGTTGATTTCGAACATTTTACATCTCAACCCACTGTTTTCGCCCACCTAATATACATAACAGTGATAACACTTATTTTTTCTATCAGAAATGTGCTGTTTTGTTTGTTTCTATGTTTTCTTCCATATCGATTGACTTGGATTGAATAATTATTCTGTGTTATGTCTGAATTATATAGATCTGAAGCCTCTGGGAATTGCTTATACAGCTCTGTTTCTTTGGCAATGGTGGGTGACAATTCTCTTACTGTGGATCTTCGAGCTTTAACATCGATTGAGCTGTATCTTAATGCTCAATTTTACTGTGACCATCCATATTTCCTATCAGCATATGATAAACATAAGGAAAAGGTTTGTCATAGTTTTAAAAATATTCTGCCTTTGTCTGTGTCTCACGGAGCATTTGATTCTGGTCTCTCTGGAGATCAACTAGTTAGAGAAGAAGCCATTTTAAATTGTCATGATAAGACATGGTCTAGCTTTTTGTGTATTCTTGGTTTAGCTTCTGTTACAAACAGAAACATTTTTTCATATTATCCTGATTTTGGGCAAGAAAAATTTAGGTTACTGTTCAATTGTAAAATTGAGCCTTCTGCACCGTTGAAACCCTTGCTGGATCTTCACATATTATTTTGTTTTAAAGGTGAAGTTAAATCAGGTGAAGTTTTTAAACCAAATCATTTTGTTTCTCTTGTGTTTCATAATGAAGCAGGAGGAGAAAAGAGGAAGCTGCCAACAGTTTCCCCTACTGCTAGTACCCTTGATGGTCTTCAAAAAAATGCATCTACTGGTGCATCTTTACCAAAGTCGAAAAAAAGTTGCACTGCAAATAATATGGTTCAATCCAAACTTTCATTTTCCACTTCTGTTAGTGCTTCAAGCCCTAAACCTACATGTATTAACAAACAAGTGACACTTTCTTCCGATTCAGTAACCCTTTTAGCTAACAAAACAGTGTCTTCTGCACCTACATGTACTACTGGGGGTATTTCCAGTTCACAAGCTACATCTACAACCAGTACTCCTGCTTTGATACATTCAGCATGCGAGTATGATGTTGCTTCTTATAGGGAGAGAGTCAAAGGTATGAGCAACTTGCAAATTGAGACTTTGATTAAGAATGTTTTTAAACCTGATAAGTCATATCCTTTTCCAAAAACCAATGGGAGGAGTTTTTTATATAAATGGCTTGAATTACATCCATGGTTATGTTATTCTCCGAGTGTAAATGGTGCTTTTTGTCTTCCCTGTGTTTTGTTTGGGGATAGGTTCCCGAGGAAAGCTCATCGAATTAAAAAATTATTTTCTGAACCATTTAAATATTGGAATGATGCCACTCGTTGTTTTAGGTATCATACTGGCACCAAAGGTAGTTCTGAAGAATGCTTGCATGAAAATACATCAGCTATTTTCACATCTATTCTTAGTCAATTGTCAGGAAAAAGCCAACCAATTGAGGTGATGATGAGTGAAAATAGAAGAAAGACAATTTCAGAGAATAGGAAAAAGCTTATTCCTATTGTAGACACAATTATAACTTGTGGCCGTTTAGGGCTGTCTTTTCGAGGGCATCGTGATGACTCAAAATATCATCCTGAGGTTGGAGGTTATTCTGAAGGGGGTATAGGCAACTTCATTGAGCTACTCAATATGAGGGTTCGTGCAGGTGATGTTAATCTTGAAGAACATCTTAAGACCTGTCCAAAGAATGCTTCTTATATTTCCAAGACTACACAAAATGAACTCATTAACTGTTGTGGCCAGGTAATAACTGAAGAAGTTATTGCTGAAGTTAAGCAAAATAAATTTTTCTCAATTATTGCAGATGAAGCAGCAGATTGTTCAAATAAGGAGCAAATGTCATTAGTTCTGCGATTTGTTGATAGTGATTTGAACATAAGAGAAGACTTAATTAGGTTTTTACATTGTAAATGGGGACTAACTGGTGCAGACCTAGCAGCTGTTATTTTAAAAGCACTAGCTGACCTTTCTTTGAACATTGAGGATTGTAGGGGGCAAGGGTATGATGGAGCTGGTGCTGTTGCTGGTCATATTAATGGTCTTTCCGCACACATCTTGCGGCTCAACAGAAAAGCCATTTACACCCATTGTTATAGCCACAGATTAAATTTAGTAATTTGTGATAGTTGTTCTGTACCACTAGTAAGGAATGTATTGGTACAAGTAAAGGAATTGTCATATTTTTTTAACAATTCTCAAAATCGCCAATTGGCTCTTGAAAGAAATGTTTTAAAGTATAGTCCAGATAGTAAGAAAAAGAAGTTGAAAGATGTATGTCGAACAAGATGGGTAGAGCGTGTAGATGGAATGGATGTATTTGAGGAGTTGTTCGTACCAATATTTTTTACTTTAAAGGAAATGAGTTTGAATCTGGAGAGGCAGTATAATCCTAACACATCTTCCCAAGCTACATCTTACTCAGCACTAATTTCTTCTTTCCAGTTTATTGTAGCTCTGGTTATTACTAGAAATATTCTTGATACACGCCGGGCATAAAAGGCGCCAAAATCGCCGGGATAAACGTGCGCGTTCCGCCATGTTGGACGAGCAGCAAATGTGGGAGTTTGGTGACTAATACCGATCTTGCCCGAGTCGTCGAATTTGAAGCCCTCGGATGACGATCGTATTTACTCGGAGAAAAATTGAGTGTCAGAAATGAACAGAGCTTATCTAAAGCTTCATTGTGATACCAAACATGCTATGTTTTCTTCAAATGACTTCTTTGTAGGAAGCGTCAAACTTTATGGATTTTCGAAGAATAGGATGCTGCTCAAAAAAAGGAAATTTTGAGGCTTGTTTTATTTTTTTAACAGTATTATCCTTGGGTGGAATTCCTCGTTCAACTGATGCCTGGAGTTTTGGTCTCAAATCTGTTCTTTTTTGTTTTGGAAGTTTAAGCTTAGATTTTCGATTATTTGGGAATTTCAACGAGGCATCTCACGCCAGCAACGTGCGTTTGGACTTATGCATGGACATAAAATACATTAAGAAGCGAAGGGAATATTCACATTATTTGACATTTCAAAGTTTGTACTTTGTCTAATGGAGGTGATTTAATAGTATGGTCGACAAATTTAGGCTTAAGGATATGCCAGTCAGTGCCTTACAAAGACAAGAGAGGTAGCGAAATTTTATAATGTAAGGAATGTAAACAGTCGAAATTATTTGCTATTTGTAGCATGGTGCTAGAGTCTTGATACTTTTAATATATTTTAAATATTTTCTAATTGTTTCTTTGAGAAATCCACAATAATAGGTTGAAAAAAAACAATATTGGGTTCATTTTAATTGTATGTATCTAGCAGCCAGGCACTGACATCAGGCTATTTGTAGCATGGTGCTAGACTCTTGATACTTTTAATATATTTTAAATATTTTCTAATTGTTTCTTTGAGAAATCCACAATAATAGGTTGAAAAAAAACAATATTGGGTTCATTTTAATTGTATGTATCTAGCAGCCTGGCACTGACATCAGGATGTGTATTTTTTTTTTGTTCTGGTTTACATAGTATATGTCTTTAATAACATTTATGGTGTGACGTTATAACAGTCTGAAAAATGTCTACTTGGTGTCTTTGCCAGATTACCTTAAATCATTTGTTGTGTACAGTACTACAGATATATTTTAACAGTACTTGTTTAATGAAGTCAATGGTACAGTCAAAACTAGTGTGGTTTTTGCAAATAAATTCTAGTTGCTGAAGATTGAAATCATATTTTACTGTCACATGTATATATAAATCAATTTGCATGTATACAAATGCTATTTTGGCCTGCTTTTACAGTTATTGGCATGATCAGTCTAATCGTCAAATATTATATGCTAGCCTTTACAGTAGCTGATGGTAACAACGAATGATGGTACATTGATAGATGCATCAACATGTCACAATCTATTTTTCTGGTTCTGGTTGATAGTAATTCCTGGTTTATTAACTACATGTACATGGACTTGGCTGCAGAGCCACACTATTAATGACTTTGTTGATTCTTAGCCCCATTAATAACATGTGCAGTATCAATATGAGCCTGGCTATATGGACATTATTAATACGAGCCTGGCTGCATGTACATATACAGTATCAATATGAGGCTGGCTACATGGACAGTATTAATACGAGCCCGGCTACATGTACATGTACATGTACATGTACAGTATCAATATGAGTCTGGCTTCAGATACCTACATTGGACATGTTGACATAGGCCCAGGCCACTATTACTTCATGTTTTAGTTGCTTCTAAGCCCATGTTTATACCAGTATGGCTAAATTGACAGACCCCTCTATTACAATACTGAATTTCCTTGCTAAAATTTGGGCTGGCCTACTGAGTTAGCTGGCATCTCATTCATGAGCGAGGTTAACCCGGGACAGAAATTTCCCACATGAACTGGTTACATGGTTTTATTATTACAAAAAATACTAGTGTTAGATATGTATAGCCATTGTTGATGAAAATTTCTTTTTATTATGAACCAATGTTTTTATCAAAAACTGACAGTATAATGTTGTAAATGTTAAGTTACTAAATGTAAGTACTGTTTAAGAGTTTATTTGAAAAAAAGTGGGTTTTTTTATATTTCGCACTGTAACCAGGATAGTTTTTCCGCAAACACAAATTTTAAAGCCAAACTGCCTGGAATCATTTTAGCCCATACTGTTGTTCATATTTCTAACACTTTAATCGAAACTTATACTCTTAGTTAGACCTCTTAGTTAGACTATAGATAAAAGCTATACAAGCACATTAGCACAAGGTCAATGCAGTTGTTTCATCGCTTGACTTTAGAAATTTCCCCACCAAACTTCAAATCAAAATATATAAAGAATGCATAAAACAAAACAAAACATAGAGTTTGAAGCTACACTGTAGAGGTTTTACTGAGCAATTTAATCTGTATTTACTAGCCAAACGTCTCTGAAATCATAGATACCTTTGTACACCTCAACTCATTTTCAATAAAATGTAATTCATGCTGCTGCATCTAGAAAGAAACGTTACATCGCTCTTTTCGCGAAAAAGAAACCGCCATCTTTTTTTCTATTTTGGTGCGCGCTTCCGCTGGCCAATAGTAACGTCAACTGTTGAATCCCGGCGATTTTTGGCCCTTTCGTGCCCGGCGTGATATGACCCTTCCTGTTACTCAGTTGCTACAAGCAAAGAATAATGATATTTTTGATGGTATAGAATTGATTCAGGCACTTAAGAATTTAGCTATGACAGCACGAAATCAGATCGATCATTATCATGCTCATTGGTATAATCAGGCTGTTTCTTTAGCTTCAAAAGTTGACATTGAGGAATCTATGCCAAGAGTTGCTCGTAGACAAACCACTAGAGATAATCCTCCTGCTACTGATGCTTCTGAGTACTACAAGCGTGCCATTACAATTCCTGTTCTTGACCATCTAAATTCAGATCTCAAGACCAGATTTGACTTCACTAGTGTTAATGCCATATATGAGTTAAGCATTGTGCCTAGCAAAATGATATCCATTATTGCTCAGTCTAACAATAGTAATGTAAGTTGGAAACAGACATTTAAAAAATTTTCTGATTTTTATGAGGATGATCTTCCTAACTCTCTTGCCTTAGATGCTGAGTTGGAGTTGTGGCAGACATATTGGGTTGCCTATACAAGTTCACATCCCAGTAGTGTTGCTACAACACTAAAGGCTGTTACTTTTGATTCTTTTGCAAACATTAAAGTTGCCCTTCGAATTTTAGCTACTCTTCCTGTCACTTCCTGCGAGTGTGAGCGATCTTTTTCAGCCATGCGTAGGTTAAAAAACTACACAAAAAGCACTATGGTTGAAGATCGCTTTAATGGCTTAGCATTGATGGAAATTCATCAAGAAATAAAGCCTTCTGTTCAGAAAGTCATTGACGAATTTGCAGCTGACAACAGAAGAATTGAATTGATTTGATGACTTTTAACACACATTTTAATAATTACATTAATGTTACTGCAGAGATACAGGATTTACTGTATGTCAAATTCAAAGATGTCTTTAAAGTGGTTTTTTTTTAAAAATTTTCATTGATTTGTTTCTTATTCTATTGTATTAATTTAACCCTTTGAGCCCTGAACATGACTTTTGTTGTTTTACTCTGGCTAGTGCCTTGTTATTTTACTCTGGCTAATACCAGACGATTTTACTTGTCACTTTGAAAGCTCCAGGCCTTAAAGGAGTTAACTTGAGGAAGATACCCACATTAAGTAGTGACCTCATATTTCTTTATTTACAGTAGGTACTCATTTTTCCTGTTGTGTCTGGCAAACCTTTATCTGATTGATTTTATACAATCATCTACACGCAGTATTATCTGCTGCAATCCATTTGCAATTATCTTTGTCATTAAGTAAATTATACAGATTTACATTTAAGTTGTCTGTGTCTTTCATTAAAATTTAAAATAATTAAAAATAATACATGTACAGTAGTTAAAAAGATTAAAGGGTTACTGTAAGTTGGCTGGGATGATGTAGAGAGTTGAGCATCTCTATGTCCATGAAATGTCCCATTATGGTCATCAGTAAAAGCTTCTCTTAAACCAGACATTGTCTGCTTGGGTAGAAGTGTAAGAGGCGAGTATCTGGCGCCTTAAAACCAGACAGCTCAAAGGTGAAAGTTACTTGGGTTAGGGTGGGTGGGTGTGGGTGGGTGGTGGGTCATTAATTTGGGTTTAAGTTGGCCGGGATGATGTAGAGGATTGAGCTCCTCTATGTCCATGAAATGTCCCATTACGGTCACTAATCAAAGCTTCTCCTAACCAGACATTGTCTGTTTGGGTTGAGGTGCAGAAGGCGGGTATCTGGCGCCTGAAAACCAGACAGCTCTGGGTAGGTGGGGCTCATCAGCCATGGAAGGCAGCCCACCTAGGAGAAGGAAAACTCTAATTTCAAACCCTTGGACCTTCACTCATGTGTTGGTCTGGCTGTCCATGTCGGATTCACTGAATGCAGCAACGTGTTAATGTGTTTCCTAGGCATGCTGATGAGCTCTGACATAGAGCGAAACAGCCAACTTTTTTCATAAAATACGACTACATTATCAAAGATCGAATTGGACGGGAAAACATTCTGAAAAATAATAAAATGTTTCCTAAAAACTTGATTGAAAACGTTAAATAAAATGCTCAAAAGTGCTGTCAGATCGCGGGAAATGCCATTTCAGAGACCCAAATTTCAAAAAAATTCCGGGGGGGCATGCCCCCGGACCCCCCGAGATATGTGGACGCCGCCATTTTGACTAATGTATAAAAAATCCTAGATCCGCCCCTGAGGGACATCATGTAAAGTCCGAGTAATAGTCGATCTGCCAATGACTTTTCAAAGAACCGAGAAGTCGAACAACGCGGTATTTTGTCGTTGTTGTTTAATATCTGGTGGAGGTCGCATCAAGGAACCGACGGAGACCGGAATTTTAGCCTAGCTAAGCCAAAACATTTTTTAAAAAATTTAGACTGGCATATTATTGAGATATGTTAGTAAGTCTCTCGCCTAGGATATGTTTGGCTTTTTGTTTTTGACCCCGAATTAGACTTTAAGGGGTTAAGTTCCCTAGTTTAAAGAATTGGGGAAGGTCCATGTCGAATTTTCAAAAAGTATATCCAGAATGCAATTCGAGGGTAGTTTTCAGGGCGGTGATGGGCTCTATGTTATTAGTGTTTATATCCGTTGAATAATACGCAAGTAGCGGAATTTTTTTTATTTAGACCATTGATTTTCTTCCTTTCTAACGTTGATGAAATATTGCTGCTAAGTTAAATAAACGACTGAGTCTCTACAGGGCTGGTTTTGATACGATTAACAGTTTAACTGAATATTAACACAGTGTACCGCTCCCCCCTGATAAATATATTGATCTTGGTTGTCAATTTCATAACAGTTCATCTCACTGCGGTGTAAACAATTCCCGTTGCTTCAAATATCTCGTTGTATGAAGAACTATCCGACCCAAATCTTATATCAAAATAAACCGCGAAATGTGGAGAATATTCTTGTTACGAGATGATATCGTACTGAACGTTTCCTAGCCAAAAAATAATCAAAAATGTAACCTGTTTAACTGCCACATTGCTTCTTGTCATAACGAGACAGGAGCATGAGAAATATTAATGATTAACAGTTTTTAACATGTATTTTGTGTTTTTGAGAAAGCGAGTCCAGAGATTTTCATTTGGTTATGGAATTTTTAAGAATTGTCAATGTAGTGACCTTGATATCTCAGCAGTGCCTTAGTTGTAAACCTGACAAGCGAACAAGCGAATAAGCATATTCACGTCACAGATAAATGTCGACCTCATGTAGATAAATTCAACGGAATATGTACGTTTTCTAGTGTTTTTAAATTTTAAAGACCCAATCCACCTTGAAATGCAAATTTCGTCGAAAAGTTGTGTTTTTGAGATTTTGACACTTTGAAGGGTAAATACGAAAAATCAAAATTTGCAATATAAAAAGGAACATATAGAGAATTGATTTAGCAGATATTTGAAAAAGTGAAAAAAATAATTTTTTGGGTGGAAGACCCCCTTAATATACAAACCGGCTTTGGCTTCACAAAAGCTCTCGCCAATACGTACTAACGTTTCTCGAGCTGCGAAGATGAATGTTTGGGTCGAAAGACCAATGAACCGGAAGCCAAGTTCTTGACAAATGTATACCGATTACAATTTTGGCGAGATCGAGCGGTTTTTGTGGATTTTACTAGAGGGCTTAACCAAGTGCAACGCGAACTTCAACTTCAACGTCCTTAATACAATATAATATTCCTTACACAACAAAGAAGATAAATAATTTTTAGTTCCAACTGCTCGCGTGCAAGAGGGTGTACGTTTTGGGCTGCCTGTGGTTCGGTCGCGAGAAAAAAGACTAAGACTGACATCCAAGATGATAGAACTGACGTCGAAAAATTCTCCATTGCCTCACTTTTTTATTGGCAGTCAGCCTTCCAGGTATGTATAGAGTTCACTGGCGAAGACCTAGAGTACTACATTCTGGAAATATGAAAAATTCATCGTGCAAATATGGCTTATTGTAATTCTGTCAGTGTGTGGCTTGGGCAGAGTGTTTGTGGTACTTGAAGTATTAACCTAAGGCATCGCGGGCTCTGAGACTGGATTAGAATCAGATTGCAGGAACTTGGAACCAGTGCTTGGAACTCTGACTATCGAAGTTTTGTTCAAACTCAGGTAGGAATCCTATCAAGGAAGTAATAACAGTTAATAAAGTGAAGAAATCGATGTCTACCATGACTGGAAAATCTGACAAAGCTTTGGGAAATCTTATTACGAATGAAAAGTCCAATAGCTGTTCTGTCTGCAACAAGACGTTTGGTTATTTATCAAGTTTAAGACGTCATATGTTAACACATTCCGAAGAGAAACCATTTAATTGTGATATCTGTGACATGAAATTTTCTGACTCAAGTAACTTACGAGTTCATAAAAGAACACATACTGGAGAGGAACCATTCAGATGTGATGTCTGTGAGAAGACATTTTCTCACTCAAGTAACTTAATTGTTCATAAAAGAACACATACTGGAGAGAAACCATTCAAATGTGATATCTGTGACAAGACATTTTCCCAATCAAGTCACTTACTAGTTCATAAAAGAACACATACTGGGGAGAAATCATTCAAATGTGATATCTGTGACAAGACATTTTCCCAATCAAGTCACCTACCAGTTCATAAAAGAACACATACTGGGGAGAAATCATTCAAATGTGATATCTGTGACAAGACATTTTCCCAATCAAGTCACTTACTAGTTCATAAAAGAACACATACTGGAGAGAAACCATTCAAATGTGATGTCTGTGAGAAGACATTTTCTCAGTCAAGTAACTTACTAGTTCATCATAAAAGAACACATACTGGAGAGAAACCATTCAAATGTGATATCTGTGACAAGAGATTTTCTGACTCTAGTTCCTTAGTATATCATAAAAGAACACATACTGGAGAGAAGCTATTCAAGTGTGATACATGTGACAAGACATTTAGCCAATCAAGTGACTTAATGTCACACCAAAGAACTCGTACTAAAGAAAACACCTTCAAATGTGGTTTCTGCAATGGAACATTTGGTAGTGAAATACTTGATAGACATTTGTTAATCCATGAACTGGAAGCCACCGAACCAACTGGGATGGAATACATATGTTTACAATGTGATGCGAGATTTGACTTAGCCCGTGATTTGGTAAGTCATGTGAACAAAGGTCATTAAAGAGCTAGTGTACTCACTGTACTGTGCTCGCTGTACTGTACTCACTGTAAGGATAAAGTCACCCAAACTATTGAAATTAATGCATCCCTGGCATACTTTAATAGTTTGGGTGCAACTTTATCTGGTCCACATGCTTTATCAGTCTTAAGTTTCTTCAGGTTCTATGAAGTAGCATAATTTGATTGACAATGCAATGTGCATCACTATACATATAACACCAAGAGTGTATAAGCAGGGCATGAGATTGGAAATTTTTAGCAGTATCCAGTACGATAGTGGCACTTAAAATCTGGTATCCCTCCTTGAAAATTAGCATCCCACATTTGGATAGTAGATATTGCAATAAGCAGTATCCAAACAAGGTTAACTTTTATTTAATACAACAATAGACTGGAAAGTTTGTACCATACAACAGAGATCTCTGTTGTGCATTTTCAGGCTGACAATTGCCTGCATATGAGAAATATACATATCTCCATTGCGCATTTTACGAACTTTCCTGTCTGGCTGACAACATTATTCATACATGTACTACACTACATTGTAGTGTATGCCTAGCTGTACAATAACACATTGATAAGAGTGTTAATACTTTAGTTTATTTACATCTTGAACATAATTGTAAAGTGTCCATGGCATTGTCAAAATCCATCAAATTTAGGACTATGTAGTGTGACTGTAAAAACAATGAATAACACGAGATCGAAAAAAATACACAGAATATTGTAATCTTGTTCCCAGTGCATTTGATCATTTTCTCCAGCAATGGCTCCTTGTTGCTGATACTACTTCATGTATGCCTATCATTTAATCCTGGCGTGCACTGGGAATGAGATTTCAGTTTGTCAAATCTTCCGTCAACATTTGCAGACAAGAAGCGAAGAACAACAACAATCAAACGGGATAGCTGCTCAACAATTGTTCACTATCCCAATTTTCATGGTATCCCCACAGGATACTGAGCTTATGATGCCCAGTATCCAAACTTAAAATCTGGTACCCTCGGGATACCGCAAATCTCTGATGCCCTGATAAGCGTGTAATAAGGAAATTGTAATTATAGACTATAGTTGTAAGATATTTAATAGAATAGGATATAATATAACAATAGAGTTGGTGTTTGCAGGGATAAATATGTTTTTGGCCCAATTCAGGCTCATTTTAGCCTGAGCCAAAGGTGGGGGTTAAAATTTGCCAAAACATATGACCAAGAACATCAACTGTAGTACTACTATAATAATTTTATTGGCTATTTAGAAAAAATCAAAGTCAATATACAGTAAACAGTATCTTGAACAGTACCACTTCCATGTCAGTGTGTATTTCATTGCCACAAGTATATACATAACTCATAACTTGGCAGAAAAATGCAACATTTGTCATCAAAACAATCTTTGCTCCAAAGTTTTGACAAGAAAAGTATACAATTTCATGAACAACAAACCATTAATGATTTAGAGCTGTTAAAACTGGTAGAAAATTATTCATTTTATGCCTGATAAAATTATTACATGTATAATAAAATGTAGTATATTTTATATTTTAGTTAGGTATTTAGTTTTCAGTTATACTGTACATGTAAATACACAACCACATCAGCTAATGCTTATGATGTATAAATAAATAGAGAATAATACATGGATGTGCGGAAATATGAAATTTATTTTGAGTGTCGACCAGGATATCTCACGAGTGAGCGAAGCAAACGACTGACATATTCTGTTCAACATGAGAAATAAATTTCATATTTCCAAGCATCCATGTATTGTTCTGTTTATTATATAAAAAAATTGTCCTATTGCCTTGCAAAAATTACATTAAACTATAATGCTGTTTCAGCGATAATCGTCACATGTGCGATTATCATAAATAATCGCACATGTGAGATTATCACTTTTATTAGTGGCGGGAAAATCAAGAAAACACTATATTTTATATAATAAATATATGTTATTTACCAAACTGGAGGTCCGTACTGGAAAAATATTGCCCGAGGTCTTGACTGTACGGAACGAGGCCGCAGGCCGAGTTCCGTGCAGTCCAGACCGAGGGCAATATTTTTCCAGTACGGACCGACAAAGTTTGGTAAATAACTTATTTATTTTTCCCACATTAAAACAAAAGTAATTGTTACAAGTCAACATTTATTATTCAGAACGGCAATGCCAAATATGGAAGTGAGTCACATGACTAAACTAGGGTGTTCGTTCTTCGTTCAAAAGCAAAAGAGACCTCGAGGGGCAGCAACTAAGCTTAAATTTTCAATAACATTATTTGTATTTAATGTACAACAAAAGAAAAAAGAAGGAAACAAATCAGTCCGAGTCCGAGTTATCGCTGATGATCACTTTTCGCTTCTTAGCTGGCACTGATGTTAGATTTTTGGCTTGATTGTCGTTGGTGTAAAAATTGAACGAACATCTTTCGATTTTTCCAATGTTTGCCCCTGAAAACATACCGTCGATTGCCGACCGTTTACAAAGCGAAATATCTTGCTGTTGGAAAGACGATGGAGGTGAAAATGCCGTGACTTGATGTTGTGGTAGTTGCTGTGAAGTTGAAGCGGAAGATGTCAAGAGAGAAGTAGAGGAACGACTTAAAACCATGGACATTTTTCGTTGGTGAGTGGTCGAAGCCGACTTGTATGAATCCAAGCTCTTTAAGTTCTTGTGGCCACTTAGTTGGGCGACGTAATTCTCTGGCACATCAGCATCCATTAGCCTGGAAATACACGTTTTTCTCACAGAGTGATTGGTGATATTCCCAGGCAAATTTGCAGCTTTTGCAGCTTTAACGAGGAATTTTCCAATCTCGTTTTTTCCGAGCGGCCCCTTCATATACCAAACTTCGGATTCTGGTGTTCGTCGGCGGTTTACAGCCAAGAAGAAAGGCGAATCTTGCTGCTTCATTTCGGTTGGACGGTGGGCAGCGAATGATTTGTACAGTTTAACTGGACAACGTTTATTATCGGTTGCTTGTGCAGTAGGTTTAAAAGCTCTTCTATGTTGACCATCACCGTGCCGTGTTTTGGAGCCTCGTTCAGCGTGCCATATGAGCATTTCATTCCCGGTTTCTGGATCTTTACCGACTGTGATGTCGCCCCATTTGAGTCGCCTTGCTTCATCGCGAGCCCTAAAACCAAAATGAAGGGCGAGAACCCACCAGACTGTCCTTTGGAGTACTTCAGGGTCGTGGTCACCAAACAAGTCACGTTGAAACAGAAGGTCTTCTTCGGATTTCGTGAGTTCTCTTGCTGCTTGCGGACGGTTTCCTTTGGCGTGTTGTTGTACCAGCTGCCGTTTTCTGGCCAGAAGAACTTCTCGAGACTTCGCGAACTCTTGGTCTTGAAAAATGTTCAGGTTTGAACTTTTGTCATTCAGATATCGTTGTAAACTTCTCTGAAAAGCTGTGAGAGACGAAGGCTCGTAAACGTCGTCATTTTTCTTGCGAGCGTTAACGAAAAATTTGGCGAGGAGGATGTTTAATTCCTTGGCAGGTATGGTTTGAATTTCTCGTATTTCATTTATAGACAAAAAGTACCTGGTAATGACATTTATATCGTATTCCGTTTTCTTCTTCGTGTTTTCCGGTCGTTGACTCTCAATATAATTTTGGATGTCAATATCGCTGCCATTGTAACACCCGTTTTCGTTCGCTTTTGGGCCTGAATAGACTAAATTTCCAGCACTTGTGCTTGGGACGTCGTCTTGGGGATAATAAAATTCGTTCTCACTATGCTCACTATCATCGGAGTACATTTTTCAGCACTTTTTTGGTTTGAAAACTGTTTTTCACCCCATATTAGTTTTGGCGGGAAAAATTAGAGGTCCGTACTTGTGTGATACGGACCTCGTATTTAGCCAATCAGAAGCCGGCATTTTGGTTACGGACCTGCAGTTACGGACCTGAGAAAAATAAATACTATTATTATATGGAGAAGAGAATTTTACTAGCAACTAAAACACTCGTAGAATCCATGTTTCACAACATCCGGGAACCGAGTGGCGTATTTCTCGTATGTAACGCTCGCGAGTGACATATCGACAAGTCAGAATTTACGCCTTTTGTCGAAAGTTTCGAATCAAGTAAATTTGAGCCAGTAACTTCTCTTAATTCAGTTTTTTACGTAAAATGACGTATACGAAGAAGTTGTTGTATTTTTCATTTGTATTTTCAAAAAGTTTTAGGTCAAGCGCTTGTAGTTTTTGCATTAAATTAATCCAGTTTATCAACCTCACTTCCACGCATAATTTCATTGTCCATATAATAAATAGAACATTACACGATTGCTCAAAGTTATGGATTTTATGTTCTCGTGGCAAGAGCAATATCTCATCTCGTTCGCTGCGCTCACTCGTGAGATATTGTCCTTGCCGCTCGAACATAAAATCCATATCTTCTCGCCACCGTGTAATATCCCCTTTTTATTATTATTATTATTATTATTATTATTATTATTATTATTATTATTATTATTATTATTATTATTATTATTATTATTATTATTATTATTATTATTATTATTATTATTATTATTATTATTATTATTATTATTATTATTATTATTATTATTAATAATAATATTTAATAATAATTAATTAAATTATTATTTAAAAAAATTATTATTATTATTATTATTATTATTATTATTATTATATCATCGGTCATCTTAGACGTGCGTCTTGGCGGTAGGGCATTTTTACGTATATGTATCACAAAAATGCCGCCAAGGAGAAAGGATAAGGCCTCTGGCAGAATAAAATGGACTGACCAAATGGTAATCGATATATTGGACTGCCGTAAAAGAGCTTTAGATCAATACAGAAGTAACTGTGATGGTATATCCAGTCGTGGAAGAACCGGCTATATGGAGATTATGAAACGATTGTGGGAAGAAAAAGGGTATGCATTGTTGGGTTTAACAGCTCAGAATTTACGGGACAGAGCAGCTTACTATGAGAAAAATCGGAGAGATATTGGGGGATCATCCTCTAGTGGAATTGAAGAGCAAGTTCAACAAGAAAGTATTGCCTCCCAAGAAAATGGCGAGTCTGAAGACCCCGAAATAGCGATCGTGGAGAATTCAGACGAGATTTGCATAACTGAAAATGCAAATAGCAGCACTTTTTCTGCATCAGTAGAAACAGAACAATTGCAGGATATTCCTAATATCGAGAATGAAGGGCACTTTGGAGAATTGAATAATAATGCGAGCAGTTCTTTACCCGATGAGAGCGATTTTCGATGGGATGAAGTACATGGAAGTGTCTTCTGCCAAAGGATAGATAAAGCATATGAAGAGATTGTTCATTGGAAGCGCAATGTTTTCTTGATACCGTCCGGAAAAGGTGGTAAATCTTTCGTACAAGAGTTGGCACGGTTATATCAATCGTATGCAGATGCTAATGCACTCGAACGCGTTGCCTTAAAAGCCTGCTCTGTCATGCAATGTCTATTGTTGCAAAAACCACACGCCAAAAGTAAAACAAAGGAACATGTCATTCATTTGGAAAGGAGGATAAAGCTTTGGTCACAAGGGAATGTTGAAGCGCTTCTTCATGAAGGGAAATGTATTCAAAAACATCTCACATCAAACACACATAGAACGGTTGAGTTGGAGAAGATTGCTCGAGGTTTTAGCCGCCTCATGATGCAGGGTAAAGTTCGTCAAGCCGTTCGGTTAATTTCTAACGCCGAAAGAGGAGGTCTTCTATCTATTGATGAACTAATACCCATGGGAACTGATGAAAATGGTAATACCAACTGGCAAACCACCCGCGACATCTTAATACAGAAACATCCCGAAGGAAAGATTCCACCACCAGAAACGCTTCTCCCAGAACCAGAAAGCGACGAAATCTACCATGATCCTATCATTTTCGAAAGGATAACTGGAGATAGCATCAAGCAAGCAGCGAATAGGACACAGGGTGCTGCTGGTCCATCAGGGGTAGATGCCTATGCGTGGCGACGGTTCTGTTCATCGTTTAAAAGCGCTTCTGTGGATCTGTGTAACGCTATGGCCGGAGTGGCACGACGTTTGTGTACAACACCCGTTCATCCCGATGGAATATCAGCATTCGTTGCATGTCGCTTAATCCCACTGGATAAAGATCCAGGAGTACGACCAATCGGGATTGGAGAAGTTCCTAGACGGATAATAGCAAAATCTATCCTTAAAGTAATCGGTGAAGATGTCAAATCAGCTGCGGGGTGCCTTCAGACATGTGCTGGGCACGAAGCGGGGTGTGAAGCTGCTATTCATGCAATGAAGGAAATTCAAGCTATAGAAGAAACCGAAGCTATACTATTGGTAGATGCCACAAATGCTTTTAATACCATAAACCGTGAAGCTGCTCTCCATAACATCAAAGTGATATGTCCTGCTATGTCCACAGTGCTCAACAACACCTATACCAAACCAATTAGACTGTTCGTCACTGGTGGAGGAGAAATCTCATCTATGGAAGGCATCACACAAGGTGACCCATTAGCGATGGCCATGTATGCTCTAGCTATTACTCCGTTGATCACAAGATTAAGACGAGAAGAACAAGACGTAAAGCAGGTATGGTTTGCAGACGACTCCACTGCAGCAGGAAGACTGCGAGCATTAAAAAGTTGGTGGCAAAACCTCACAGCTGTGGGTCCAGGATTTGGATACTTTCCGAATGCCAGTAAAACCACACTGGTAGTTAAACCGGAACTTAGCGAAGAGGCCACAGAAATGTTCGAAGGGTCTGGTATCGAAATAACAACTGAAGGTAAGAAGATACTCGGCGCAGCTCTCGGCACAACTACCTTTGTTGAAGAATATGTAACGAAGAAGGTAGAAGAATGGGCAGAAGAAATTTTAGATCTTGCTAAAATAGCCGAAATGTACCCACACGCAGCGTATGCTGCCTTTTCTCATGTCATCATGAGAAAATGGCAATATATTATGCGAACAGTTGAAGATGTTGGCAAATTATTCCAGCCAATAGAAGATGCCATAAATGAGAAGCTCATTCCAGCCCTTACTGGCAGAGGACAATGTTCTCTCGAAGAAAGGAAATTACTCTCCTTACCGACACGCTACGGGGGACTCAACATTGTGAATCCAACTGAATCTGCAAACATTCAATTTGATGCGTCTAAGAAGATTGCTGAACCTTTGAAAGAGATGATCATTGACCAGACAGAATCATACAGAAAGCCACAGCTACAAGACATAAAATCAAATTTGCGTCGACAGAAGAATCAATACCATGAGAGTGTGGCGACACAAGTCAGAGAAAGCCTGCCAACAACGAAGCAACGGGTAATGGATTTACTCAACGAAAAAGGTTCATCGTCGTGGTTAACTAGATTACCATTGAAAGATCAGGGTTTCAACCTAAACAAGGGCGAGTTTCGTGATGCCCTTAGCTTGAGATATGGATGGCAGTTGAAAAACCTTGCCCACTATTGTGTATGTGGTGCGAGTTTTTCGACTGATCATGCCATGATCTGTCCCCATGGAGGAATGACCATTGTTCGTCACAATGAAATTCGAGATTTGACTGCTGATTGGCTGAATGAAGTTTGCACTGAGACGGAAAAAGAACCGCAACTACAACCTCTATCTGGTGAGAACATCCTTCCCCGAACAGCAAATCGGCAAGAAGAAGCCAGGGCGGATATCAAAGCAAAAGGCTTTTGGTGTCGACAGCAAAGCGCATTTTTTGACGTGAGGGTGTTTCATCCAAACGCGCCAAGCTATCGCAACACAAGCATTACTGCTTTATTCCGAAGACAGGAACAAGCAAAGAAGAGAGAATACGGCGATAGGATTAGAGAAGTCGAGCATGCCTCCTTTACACCTTTGGTTTTTGCAACAACAGGAGGACTCAGCAAAGAAACAACGATAGCATACAAACGGTTAGCCGAACTATTGGCCATGAAACAAAAAACGGAATACAGCACTACTCTAGCCTGGATGCGATGCTCCCTCTCATTTGCTCTACTTAGGTCCGCTATTTCATGTATCAGAGGCTCGAGAGCATCATCACATCGAAGTCCGAATACGAACACGAACATTGAACTTAGTATTGTAGAAAGTCGATTATCTTATACGTAAATTTTTAATTAAATATTTATTTTTTTATTTATTTATTTTTATTTATTTATTTATTATTTTTATATTTATTTTTTTTTTTTGTCTTTTTTCTTTCTATTTATTTTTAAAATGTAATATTAGTGTAACTATAATTTTATATATATATATAACAGTTAGCCTACAGAACTTTAAAATTGTAAATAGTATGCTGTAAAGAAGATTGTTTTTTTCTTTTAAATTTAAAAAAAAAAAATAAAAAAATTATTATTATTATTATTATTATTATTATTATTATTATTATTATTATTATTATTATTATTATTATTATTATTATTATTATTATTATTATTATTATTATTATTATTATTATTATTATTATTATTATTATTATTATTATTATTATTATTATTATTATTATTATTATTATTATTATTATTATTATTATTATTATTATTATTATTATTATTATTATTATTATTATTATTATTATTATTATTATTATTATTATTATTATTATTATTATTATTATTATTATTATTATTATTATTATTATTATTATTATTATTATTATTATTATTATTATTATTATTATTATTATTATTATTATTATTATTATTATTATTATTATTATTATTATTATTATTATTATTATTATTATTATTATTATTATTATTATTATTATTATTATTATTATTATTATTATTATTATTATTATTATTATTATTATTATTATTATTATTATTATTATTATTATTATTATTATTATTATTATTATTATTATTATTATTATTATTATTATTATTATTATTATTATTATTATTATTATTATTATTATTATTATTATTATTATTATTATTATTATTATTATTATATTATTATTATTATTATTATTATTATTATTATTATTATTATTATTATTATTATTATTATTATATTATTATTATTATTATTATTATTATTATTATTATTATTATTATTATTATTATTATTATTATTATTATTATTATTATTATATTATTATTATTATTATTATTATTATTATTTATTATTATTATTATTATTATTATTATTATTATTATTATTATTATTATTATTATTATTATTATTATTATTATTATTATTATTATTATTATTATTATTATTATTATTATTATTATTATTATTATTATTATTATTATTATTATTATTATTATTATTATTATTATTATTATTATTATTATTATTATTATTATTATTATTATTATTATTATTATTATTATTATTATTATTATTATTATTATTATATTATTATTATTATTATTATTATTATTATTATTATTATTATTATTATTATTATTATTATTATTATTATTATTATTATTATTATATTATTATTATTATTATTATTATTATTATTATTATTATTATTATTATTATTATTATTATTATTATTATTATTATTATTATTATTATTATTATTATTATTATTATTATTATTATTATTATTATTATTATTATTATTATTATTATTATTATTATTATTATTATTATTATTATTATTATTATTATTATTATTATTATTATTATTATTATTATTATTATTATTATTATTATTATTATTATTATTATTATTATTATTATTATTATTATTATTATTATTATTATTATTATTATTATTATTATTATTATTATTATTATTATTATTATTATTATTATTATTATTATTATTATTATTATTATTATTATTATTATTATATTATTATTATTATTATTATTATTATTATTATTATTATTATTATTATTATTATTATTATTATTATTATTATTATTATTATTATTATTATTATTATTATTATTATTATTATTATTATTATTATTATTATTATTATTATTATTATTATTATTATTATTATTATTATTATTATTATTATTATTATTATTATTATTATTATTATTATTATTATTATTATTATTATTATTATTATTATTATTATTATTATTATTATTATTATTATTATTATTATTATTATTATTATTATTATTATTATTATTATTATTATTATTATTATTATTATTATTATTATTATTATTATTATTATTATTATTATTATTATTATTATTATTATTATTATTATTATTATTATTATTATTATTATTATTATTATTATTATTATTATTATTATTATTATTATTATTATTATTATTATTATTATTATTATTATTATTATTATTATTATTATTATTATTATTATTATTATTATTATTATTATTATTATTATTATTATTATTATTATTATTATTATTATTATTATTATTATTATTATTATTATTATTATTATTATTATTATTATTATTATTATTATTATTATTATTATTATTATTATTATTATTATTATTATTATTATTATTATTATTATTATTATTATTATTATTATTATATTATTATTATTATTATTATTATTATTATTATTATTATTATTATTATTATTATTATTATTATTATTATTATTATTATTATTATTATTATTATTATTATTATTATTATTATTATTATTATTATTATTATTATTATTATTATTATTATTATTATTATTATTATTATTATTATTATTATTATTATTAAAACAAATACATCTACATACTCGAACTGACTGTTGGATTTGAATCTAATCTTCTTACTAAATACTAATGCAACCCGTAAGAGACATAAATATCTAGAACTTATTAACGAACAGCACAAAAATTATGAAAAAGTAAAATTTATAAATTTATCTATCAGTTCGCTTGGAGTTTTTAATCAGTCAGCTGTAGACTTTATTGAAATGCTGAAAGACCTGAAATTTGACGAACGATGTAGAAAGTACTATACTCAGAAAATTATGAACACTTGCATAAGGACCTCTTACTATATATTTTGTAAACGTGACAAAAAATGGGATGACCCGACTTTAACTTTAATTATTATTATTAATTTATTATTATTACTGGCTAGTTTGGTACATGTAACAGTAAGTAAATTTCAAAAATATTCTGAAATATTTACTTAGCAATTCTATTCAACACTTAGTTGTTTCGTACTGTTTGTTTAGACCATTTGTTTAACTTGTTGTTTTACCAACTCACTGTATTTTCAAAATAAAATAAGAAAATACAGTCAGAAATTCAGCTTATTTAAATTTAAACATTGTTTGAGCAATTTTGAGCAAGTGATGAATGAGAAAAAGACGGTGTTCGAACGCCGTGCGAATGGGGTTCGAACGGTTTCGAAAGATTCTCGTAACGGTGGCTAAAAGGGTTCGAGGGCATTCCGAACGGTTGGCTACTTCTGATGCTCTATTTTAAGCGTTCTTTCACAAGTTATGCATGCCTAGTTTATAGTTGCTGATCAATATAATTGTTTTATAAGTCTTGCTTCATTAGTATAACTTTTATCCGTTTAGCTTTGCAGTAATTATGCTGGATTGTTTGTATTATTATTATTTTTTCCAATATTTTCTTGGTTTCTAATTGTATATATTTTATTTTATTTTTTTATTTTATTTTAAAAATTTATTGAAAATCTGGTCTAAAAAGTTAATACAGAGAAATTTTCGGCTGCAGAACTGTCAGCCTTCGTCAGCACATAAAAATTATATTACAAGATGAATAGTAAAATTTATACCTGTTACAACCTGCAGGATTTTCGGGCTTGTTACAAGCTGTTGGCAAGTTGCAACAAGCCTGTTGATTTCATCATGCTCTAACAGACTTGTTACAACAGATCTGTTACAACGTGTTGGCCACAGAGCCGTAACAAGTTGTTAGGACAAGTTGTAACAGGCCTGTTGGCAACATGGAATATCAGATCTGATAGAACAACTTGTAGCAAGTCTGATGAAGCCGACAAGGTTGTTCCAACTTGTTCCAACAGGCTTGTCGCAAGATGTTATTGATCTGGGGCCGGTTGTATAAAACTCTTAATCACTTTTTAATCACCCGTTTTGTGATTAAAAAGTGATTAAAGTTAACAAGGTGATTAAACCCGTTGTATAAAAAAGTGATTAGCGATAATCATGATTAAAATGTCGTTAAAGTTAATCATGGTCCAAAGTATGATTAACTTTCTTAACTATGATTAAGAAAAAAAGTTTAATATGGCAGCCATACTTAGGCACTTCCTTTATGACGCTGAATTTCGACGAAAATCGCTTACCTCGAGTATTTAAATCGTTATGTTAATTTCGAAGAGTCAGACGAGTTTCTACGTAGATACCGGTTTGGAAAAGACTCCATACGTTTTATAGCAGCACTAATTACAGAGAAAATCCACCCAATATCCCACCATAACCATTCCATTTCTGCAGATCGAGGAACAGCTCTTGGCTGCTTTTCCTTGTGTTATTAGTTTGGTAGATGGCAACACATGTTCGAGTCCAGGGTCCCGTGGCTGTTTACACTGCAAGCCTTGGCCTGGCCTTGGCCTAACTTTGGCCTGCTTTTTGGCAGTGTAAACACGTCCTGGCTGGGCAGGCCTTGGACAGAATATCTGGGCTTGCTTCTTTTGTTGGCCTATGCTTTGGCCTTGGCCAGGCTTATGCCAGTGGCCATGCAGGCTTATGCCAGTGTAAACACGACAGACACATTTACCCATTCCTATGCCCCACCCCCTGACACAAACCAAATACTCTACAGCATATAACCCCTTAACCATTTTTGGACACAAGTTAAAATAAAAATAATTAGAATTTGAGTGGAAATTTTGCCAGTGTTTTTGTATGATCCGGTTATGAACCCCAGGTTATGTGAACCCCCTATGAGGGCATCAATGGCCTAGCATGTAAAAGAAAAAATAATAAAGAAAAACAAGCATTTTATTTAAGAAATTATATATAATTTGAATGGAAAAATATAGGTAGGCTAATCAATATAGTGGCAAAGTGGCCTGGTTCCATTCACGATTCTTTTATATTCCGAACATCAATGGTGGGGAGGACACTTGATGCAGGAGAGCACACCCTGAACAAAATGGCGTGTTGCTGGGAGATAGTGGATATGCCTGTCATCCTTACTTGATGACTCCCTATCTCAATCCAGCAATCAGGCAGGAAAGAACTAGATACATCACCAGCACACAATTACATTATTACAAATACCAATAAAAGTTAAAGCATTGTGGGTAAAATATATGGTATTTTCATGACTGTACTATATAATATAAACTGTACAATGTACAGTGACACACAATGACAATTGACAATGAGTAGTAATGATAAAAATTGATAAAACCCAGATTCAGAATTATACAAATTTTTACAGTATAAAAATATTTGTCCTTGAATTGTTATTTATTGAACATGTACTCATTCCTATAATATACATCGAGAATAATACATGGATGTACGGAAATATGAAATTTATTTTAAGTGCATGAAAAAAAAGTATATGTTCAAGCTTCCATGCAATGTTCATTATTTAAAAATAAAGCAGTAAATTTCAATGTGTATAACAATAATCAACACATGCAAGAATATGAATATTGTAAAAGCTCCATCAAGCCCCACCCAGGTTTTTTTTAATAGAGCTCTTACAGTAATCACACAAGTCAGACTGATATGAATAGTGGCAGCTAGATCAAAAAACCATTTTATTTTATATATATAATAGATATTTAGTTTGTAACAACTGGGAAAGTAAACCGACACTTGGCATGCATGTAGTTTTCTGGTAAGTCATTCCTGCTTAGGCCCTTAATAGTATATGGTCACCAAACCATTCCTTAGTTCATTTTTTGATGCTCCTTTTGCTATACAATTGACAGGGCTTGCTTTGCATCCTTAGTTCCTATGAGATAAATGAAAACCAAAGTTAAACAAAGTTAAAGAAGTCGAGTTCAAGCATGAAGTTACAAAAAATTATTAATGGTTTATTTTGTATATTAATGTTAATATTAGAGATTATGCAAGTACAGTGTTTTTTACTGCTGTTTCTTTACAATGACACGGAGCTTCTAAACAAGTTTACTAATAATAACATAAAATCAAAATGCTGTTCTTGTTTATTCAAATCAGTCACCTACCAGTTCACTGCTTGGAAAACTGATCGAAAGCTATCCTTATGTAATATTTAAAACACGACTGCAGTCTGAGTGTGTTATCAGATTTAAAACCACGAGGGTGCAGCCTGAGTGTTTTAGATCTGATAAAACATGTGATGCGAGTGTTTTGAATGGCTTCAAAAATGATTCGTTATTGGATGTTATGTTCATTAGTATTCTTTATATAAAATTGTATGTTCATTAGTATTTTTTCTGACATCAAGAAGTTTTATCAGGTATAAAACCATGGACATGGTACTGATTTCCTTTGTGTTTTCCTCATGAATTATTAATGAGTTTTTGAACTATTTTTATTACCCTTGCCAGGTAGACATTATGCACCAGTCAATATAAACCCCCGCACCCCCCCGGCCGGGACATAGCGGGGCATTACCGGGGAATTTCCTGTGATTTGATAGGAAAAACGTCCGCGCATACCGGGGTATTTTACTGCTTTTGTACTGTATACAAACAATCAGCGGGGGACAGGACCGGGGCATTTTACCCTGACGGAGAAAAGACTGGTATGGAAATTTCCGGACTGTCTCCATTCTCGTCCCCAGAGCCCTTTCATGAAAAGCTAAAACAGTTTTCATTAAAATGTTGTTTTAAATGTTGTGTTGTGTTTTAAAGGGCGGGGGCATTTGACCGGGGATTTTTATGCTATTAGAATAAAGAAACTGCCCTGGGATGCGGGGCATTAGACGATATTTGACGTGTGTGAGTCAAATGCCCCGCTATGTCCCGGCCGGGGGAGGTGCGGGAGTTTATATTGACTGGTGCATTACAATTACCAACATAGACGGTATACATATACATATGATGCCTAGTTCAGGATCAGCTTTTTGTCAATTGTTGCTTATTACGCGTACTAACGTAACAACAAAAATTAACCGCTTTCTCAGCAACGATTTAATCAGTACCAACGTAGTAAGAACTAACGTACCAAGAATATAAAAATAAGATAGCTTTTTGACAATTGTTGCTTATTACGCGTACTAACGTACTAAGAATAGAAATAAGATACATATGTCCAAATACTGCCGTACTAACGTACTTAGAAAATAAAAATAAGATATATATGTCCAAGTACTAACGTACTAACGTACTAACGTACTAAGAAAATAAAAATAAGATATATATGTCTAAGAAAATAAAAATAAGATATATATGTCTAAGTACTGCCGTACTAACGTACTAAGAAAATAAAAATAAGATATTTGTATATGTCCAAGTACTGCCGTACTAACGTACTAACGTACTAAGAAAATAAAAATAAGATATATATGTCCAAATACTGCCGTACTAACGTCCTAAGAAAATAAAAATAAGATATATATGTCCAAATACTAACGTACTAACGTCCTAAGCAAATAAAAACAAGTACGATCGTACTACTGGACCAGGAACTGGCCGAGTTTGCATGTCTAAGAATGTGTATATCTATCTATCTATATATATATCTATATATATATATAATCGAAATATAGTAAGGTTAGAAATTCTGCCGAAAGAGAGAACGTAGGAGTCTAACGTTTCGAGCCAAGGCCCTTCGTCAGAGAGAAACGTGGTTTCGAGCGAAGGCCCTTCGTCAGAGAGAGCGAAGGCCCTCACGTTTCTCTCTGACGAAGGGCCTTCGCTCGAAACGTTAGACTCCTACGTTCTCTCTTTCGGCAGTATATCTAACCTTACTATATTTCGATTGTTGTTTCTACACTGCCTACGCAGCACGCTACTTTTATTATATATATATATATATATAATTGCTAATAAACCCTGGTCCTTGGGATATGCGTCGAACTGTATAATAAAACGCCACCTTACATAAATAATATAATTAGCTTATGTCATTGCGCTCAACCAGAGAGTGAACTCAGCTCTTAGGTGAATCGTTAGTTGGCAGCAATCTTAGTTTGACTGATTATGCTGATCATCCTAGAGGCACGCATTTAATATCAAAACATGTGAAATGTTTGACATAGTTTAATTTGATTAAACCGTTTGAGAACAATCAGGGGCTGGCTCGCGTCAGCCGGTTCACAAGCTAGGGTTTTGAAACCGCCTGATGTAACACTGAGACACAGACACGCAGGCACAGATGCATTCGCATATTAAAATATAGGTAATAAAATTACAAAAATTCGGCAAACATAGCTTAACAACAAATTCGTGCGCAGTGGTAAAAGAAGCTGTAGCTTTTGAGTCAAACTGCGTAACAGTAATAATTCTGACTTTCTAGAAACACAGTTTTATATCGTTTTACATGCACGTAAAAATCCAAATACAACATGAATTTATCAATATTTCTTGCATCCAAAATTGACGGTGCCAAGAAAGATGAAGGCTGTACATTTAACCACAGTGCCCTGCGACCACAAATCAGTTCAAATGACAACTAAACAATAAAGACAAGAGCTTCCTTCCTACTAAAATAATAAATAATCTTGCAAAAAGTGGCGCCAGAACTGGCACACCTATATATTGTATTTAGGTATAGTTAGACAGGAAATATCGGCAAAATTGAATCCTAGTTTTTCCTAAATAATCTTGTAAAAAGTGGCGCCAGAACTGCCACACCTATATATTGTACATATATTTAGGTAACGGATGCTGCATCGACGTTAAATTTAATTTGCACCTCATTTTATATAGTGATGACATAACCACTGTTTTCTTCACTAACAGTCGACATAACTTAATATATTCGCTGATATATGGTACGGTTGAGCAATTCACAGAGCATTCTCTGATTTTCCCCCAGCAATGAAGCGGCAGAAAAGAGGTCAATGCTTTTTGCCCGAATCTTTCGAAAACCTAACTTCAAGGAAAAAAAACGATACAGGATGGAATTGATTCTGCGTTCGAGAAACTCAAAGATATCGATCTCTCGACAGCCATAGATATGGACGTGAACCTTACTGAATCACAAGCACTTTTGCTGATATCTTCGAAGCTATCATTTATTGGCCTGGTTTACTTAAAGCTAGTTGCGTCTCACATTCCTTCTTCTTACACTATTGTCTCGAAAGGTGAAAAAGTTCCATTGAGGTTCACGTTAATGTCACATATTCTAGAACAACAAGGTTTTCTTTTGTCTCCAGCTGATGTTAAAATGCATATCGACTATTTGGACAAATACTGCCCACATTTCATGACCACAGATCTCAACCTTGTATCATCCCTTTGGAAACTTACTGAGAAAGGGTCATACAACTATAATAGGTTTCTTTCTCCTCCTGTTTGCTATTGTCTTTTCTGCCAAAGACAGCTCACGATGCAAGCATTTCTTGTTGTCATTCTTTGGTTATATCGTAAATTCAAGCCTTATCTGGATAGTGGACTGCCTGCCGATAAAGTGATGGAGATAATGTCCGAAACAATATTGGCATACGACAACATGTGCCATCTAGATGGAATGAATGTCGCAAAGCAAGACCTTCCATTTCCCCACCCATTAAATAAAATGTGGCTTACGATTGTCAAAGTCATTGACATGTGTCATTGTGATGCGTGTAGTACGAATACGAATATTTATTTAACGTCGGTGGCATAGGGAGTGGTTGCCCAGTCTCCCGAGCCAGAGGCTCATACTTCTTGATGAATATTAATGTAATAATTTATGAAAGAATTACAAAAGAAATCAGTTACGTTGTGACGTTGTATATATATATATATATATATATATATATATATATATATATACGAAAACCAACAAATATAATATATCTTATTTTTATTTTCTTAGTACGTTAGTATGGCAGTACTTGGACATATACCGGGTGGCGCAAAAAAATGTTCCCCCTCTTTGACACATTGTAATTAAAAAACTGAAAAAGCTATCTTATACAAATAAAATTTATTGAACGTAGTTATGTCTAACTTAAATTTTGATGTATGCCTTGCACATTTCTATAAAATATTAGCCGAGATATAGGCGTTTACACTCAATGTAGCGTTTTTGGAAGAAGCGACAAATGGCAAAAATGGTCTATTAATTTGCATTATGGTAATAAAATGGTAGAAACACGCAAAAGTAAGAACAAATATTTGTCAGCGTCGTCCGATAAATTCTCATTCATTAGGAAATGCATGCCCATCAACCTCAATACAACGTCTTGCGCGGGAAAGCATGCAGTCGAACGCATTTTCGATCATTTCCTGCTCCAAGTTGTTACACGCCATAATAATCGCTTCTCGAAGCTCTCTCAAATTGCTTGGCTGTTGCTGAGTAGGCACGTTCCAAAATTGATCTTTTAAATATCCCCAAAGAAATAAATCACACACGGTCAAGTCAGGGGAGCGTGGAGGCCAGGGCCAATCGCCGCGTTTACTCATGAGCCGATCTGGAAATTGGCCACGGAGATAGCGTATGGTTGCATTGCTCGTGTGAGAAGGAGCTCCATCTTGTTGCCAATTTATTCGAACGATGAGCAGTATTATTGGTATCTTTAAAAGATACTTCTAATGCATTATTCTTCTAATCTTTAAACATGTAAACACCGCATATCTGAAAAAAAACACTTTACTTTAGATTGTTTGTCAACACCTATCGTGCAATTTGCAAACAACCTCGTTGAGTCGCCATTTTTGCCATTTGTCTCTTCTTCCAAAAATTCAACCTTGAGTTTAAACGCCTATATCTCGGCTAATATTTTATAGAAATGTGCAAGGCATACATCAAAATTTAAGTTATACACAACTACGTTCAATAAATTTTATTTGTATAAGATAGCTTTTTCTGTTTTTTAATTACAATGAGTCAAAGAGGCGGAACCTTTTTTTGCGCCACCCGGTATATCTTATTTTTATTTTCTTAGTACGTTAGTACGGCAGTACTTGGACATATATATCTTATTTTTATTTTCTTAGTACGTTAGTACGGCAGTACTTGGACATATATATCTTATTTTTATTTTCTTTATAGTACGTTAGTACGTTAGTACGGCAGTACTTGGACATATATATCTTATTTTTATTTTCTTAGTACGTTAGTACGGCAGTACTTGGACATATATATCTTATTTTTATTTACTTAGACATATATATCTTATTTTTATTTTCTTAGTACGTTAGTACGGCAGTATTTGGACATATATCTTATTTTTATTTTCTTAGTACGTTAGTACGGCAGTACTTGGACATATATATCTTATTTTTATTTTCTTAGTACGTTAGTACGTTAGTACTTGGACATATATATCTTATTTTTATTTCTTAGACATATATATCTTATTTTTATTTTCTTAGACATATATATCTTATTTTTATTTTCTTAGTACGTTAGTACGTTAGTACGGCAGTACTTGGACATATATATCTTATTTTTATTTTATTAGACATATATATCTTATTTTTATTTACTTAGACATATATATCTTATTTTTATTTTATTAGACATATATATCTTATTTTTATTTTCTTAGTACGTTAGTACGTTAGTACGGCAGTACTTACACATATATATCTTTTTTTTTCTTTCTTAGATTTAAGTACATAAAAAACAATTCTAATGTTTGCTATAGCTCTCAAACGCAACCCTTCTAGTTATATTATATGAGTTATATTACAACATAAAATAATAACATTCAAACAGAAAACAAAACACCCTTAGTACGTTATTCACCGTAACAAGAAAAAAAAGTAAAAAAGGCATTCCTATTTTGAGCATGGTATAACATTAACATAATTACATACTGCAGGCCCAACACACAAAAAAATAGAAGAGCAAAAAAGAATTCTGTCATTCTCATGGCAGCAGAAGGATGCTGTTATTGATGGCCATCCTCTAGGTTGAACCTTCTTGAGAAGACCCAAGCAAATACACAATTACCAGACATTCAGAGCAGCTGGTACAGCACTGAGTCATCCTGTACATACATGTACAGTGCTATTAAAATGTTACTAATTCGTATGCAGTGATTAAAAAACAAGAGAGTGGTATGACAAGAAGGTGATTGTAATCTAAAGCCAAATGAAAGATTTGAGCAAATTACAAGCTATGATGAATGCTTAACAAGAACGAGCATAGTTTTAACCACAAAAGCACAAGAACCATATGTATTGATTAGAAAGTAAACAAAGATATTTATAACTCATTCACTCCGTTTTATATTGTTAAAATTGTTGAATTAAAATGATTTCTCTAAACCTACATTGTTTGTAAACTGCTTGCTTGAATCTTTTTCTTTTTCCCGTCTGTTTCATCACTTCGATCGCGATTCATCTCATAATTTATATTCAAGTGGTGTCTGAAGCAGCATGTCACATCATCATGGCGGCATTGTCATGACCATTTTCCAGCCAAAATTTAATATCTAACTGTTCCAGTGCACACAATCAGAATCACTGCATATTTCAAAAATAATATCTCCTTTTACCATGTCATCCGAACTATTTTCCATCCTTAAATCTCAAGAGAACGCCAGTCGCAAGGTTCCAAAACAAGGCCACGGTGTTCCAAAAACATCACATGACACCCCCGTTAATTTATGTTAATTTATGTTAATCACATTTTAATCACTCGTTGGGGAGTTAAATAGTGGTTAGTTAATCACTCGACTAATCACCCTTTATACAACGCAATTTTGCCTGGTGATTAACTAATCATGATTAAGAAGTTAATCACTGGTTAACTTCTTAATCATGATTAAGTTAATCACTTTTTTATACAACCGGCCCCTGATCTGTTACAGACCCTGTTTGTATTTCCAATTCAATGTTTGTGGGCCAAGTTTTGTTTGTCCGAAAAATCTTTGAGTTTCAAAGTGTTTCTTTCGAACAGCTTGTAAATAAAGTTCGAAGCTTCGAGGCTAAAAACAGGAAGTAATGAGCTTGCATCATCTTATGCTCAGAGAGCCAATCAGAATGAGATTACGAAAACAAACTTGCGTCACCATGGACGACCGTTGGCTAAATTTTATTTTTCACAGTTTGAAAGATGAAACAGACCGAGATCCACGATTCCACGGATAAACGTCTATCTGTTTTAATCGAGACATGATATGTGACTGAAATACGACTCTGGTTCGTGTTAAATCATCATACGTTCACCGTTTGGAAGATGTTCTCAGTGGATTTGCATTTCAGTTTTGAGGAATGATAACAGTCGTTGGCAACATTCAAGATCAAATGTGTCGGGAGTGGCAGTTCATTTCTATTTTTAATTTACTTTCAAGTATCCATGCAAGTGCGTACTGTTTAAAAGGGACTGAACTGGTCCGCTGGTCCAGCACTCAACGTAAAGAGCTGTCAACTAAAAAGGGTGATCAGACTGGAACTTTTGTGCCAACCACGAATGAAACTGATGCTGAGGAGTACAAACGTTCAAAAAGAAGCGGTATACTTTTATTTCTATGACAAACATTAATTTATCTTATCATCTGTTACTTATACCTTTAGTGCTGAGTTTATTCAGTTAAAGTGAACGTACTAAAACATTCAAATGAGTGAGTGAACTCGCTTTCATCGGTGGACCGAATGTATTGAATTGTTTTCTGTAAAATAAAATTGCTTTGATAGATATTAATTTGCAGTTGTGTAAATTATATTTGACTTGTCTATATTCTATCTGAATTAGATTCCTTAAGTATAGAAATCACGAAAGTACCACAGGGTGTGAGAATTTCGTTATTTCTATACTTAAGAAATCCAATAATTCAGATAGAATCAGTGCACGAACAACGCGAGAATAACGCGTGTTTCATCAAGCTTGTTACAACTTGTCAACTGCAGATTTGTTACGGCTTGTGTTCACAAGTTGTTACAGGTCTGATGACGACAATATTGTTACGATCTGTTCACAACAAGCTTGCAGCAAGTTGTTGGAACAAGTTGTTACTGGTCTGATAACGACAATATTGTTCCGGCTTGTCCGAACAACTTGCAACAAGTCTACAAACAACCCGTTGCAGATTTGTCAGGACAAACCGGAACAAGGCATACGAACGCATCCGGATATCGGCTTGTTCATGACAAGTTGTAACAGACCTGTTACAACATGTGCGTTTCCGGCTGTGTAGCTCGCTACTATAGTGTTCCTATGGGATTTAATTAAAGGCAAATAGTTTGTTGGAAATTCCCTACGCTCGTTTACCGTTTTTACATCTAAAGTGGGATGCCACGACTCCAAAAACATTCTTTGTTCATAATTTAATACGCCTCGTTCTAAAATTTTGGCATATTTTGGATGTATGTCATGCCCTGATGTCTCCGCGTGCTGCTTAATGGCAGATTCGTTGTTGGTACGTCGACCTGGATTATGCTCCTTCCCTCTCGAGTCCCACGAGCGCTTACTTTCTCCAACATACGTGAAGCAACAATCCTTGCACTTGACTTTGTATACGATACCCGTCACTTTAAATTCGTCATTCCTGTCCTTTGATATTTTAAAAATACTAGAGAGGGGTTGTAATGGTTTAAGTGTGACCTTAATGTTGACCCGTTTCAAGGTCCGCTTGATACGCTCCGCTACTCCCTTGACATACGGTAAAACTACAAAACATTCGGCATCCTTTTGCTGTGGTGGAGCTCTTTGACTTTTGCATTTGTTTTGGACCGTCTGGATAAACTTACGGTGATACCCATTTACTCTAAGGTCACTACAAACTTTCTCTATTTCCTGTTGACGAAGTTCCTCATTTGTAGGGATTTCCCCGGCTCTGTGCAATAGCGTGCTAACAACTCCCGCTTTGTGTTGTGACGGATTGTGTGAATCGAAATGCAAATACTTGTTAGTGTGGGTCTCTTTTCGATAGATAGTTACCTCGACGGGATGGTGTGGTACAGCTGAGATATTACAATCTAAAAATGGTATACATTGCTTTCCTTCAATTTCAACGGGGTGTTCCATGGTAAACTGTATATGGTGGTTAATAGAATTTAGGTGGGTATAGAAATCTGCAATATGTTTTCGTTTCAGACACACATTAGAGTCGTCAACATATCTTCGCCACCAACGTGGTTTTGACGGAAATGTTGCCAAAGCCTTCGTTTCTATAGACTGCATGACGAGCTCAGCAATGACGGCACTGACCGGTGAACCCATAGCGCATCCAAAAATCTGGTGGTAGTAGGTGCCCTCGAACACAAAAAAACTGTTTTCGAGTACAAGCCTTAAGAGGTCAATGACATGGTGTTTTTCAAGATCAGTATGTTGTTTCCAAGCGTCGTCTTCATTTAACCTCGTTTCCACTACCTGTATAGCCAAGGAAATTGGTATGGATGTATAAACAACGAAACGACATCGAAGGATACGATGATTTCATCTTCTTCAATTACATGAGTTGAGACAAAATTTGCTAACTCTTTAGAGTTCTTTATCATGCTTTCACTTTGGTATTTGAGAAGATTCAAAAGTTTAGTTAGGTATTTCGACACCGAATAGGTGGGAGAACCAACGCAGGAATTAATTGGCCTCATCGGGATGCTGTTGGTGTTGTCTTCCAGGGTTAAGTGACCTTCCTTAGGTGTTAAGTTGACTTTATGAATTTTGGGAAACCCGTAAAACATCGCTGGCGTCGAGTCGGCAGGTCGTAATGTTCTATACAGTAAATATCCGCTTGTAAGAACCTAGTGATTTAAGAACCTGTAGGCAGAAATTTTGGATTTTAATACCCTAAAATATAAGAACCTGTTTAGCCAACCAAAGCCACAAGGGTCTTATATGAAGAGTCACTCTGAATAATGAAACAGTGCTGTAGCCAAAATGTGGGACTATAAAATATAAATTTGCTATATATTTGGCCCTTCCATAAAAATATCATTACAGAAATTACATACATACAGTATAATCTCTCTATAACAAAGTGGTTTATATATGTGGTCATATAGCATTTCCCTTAAAGAAATTTTAAGAACCTATTAAGAACCTATTTTGCCTAAATTGTCAGTAATTACCCCAAAATATAAGAACCTATTTTGCCAGACTTGAAAAAATCTAGGTTCTTACACGTGGGTGTTTACTGTATTCTTCTTCCTTGATAAAGCCCGAATTTTTAAGATCAAGAAGTTTGCGCTGTATGACTGAAGTTGTTTTTGAGGTTGGATTTCTTCTCTTATCTGTGATAGGTTGGTAAGTATTCCTGTCTTGCAACATGGCTATAATTCCTTAGTGACTATAAGTGACCTTAGAGTAAATGGGTATCACCGTAAGTTTATCCAGACGGTCCAAAACAAATGCAAAAGTCAAAGAGCTCCACCACAGCGAAAGGATGCCGAATATTTTGTAGTTTTACCGTATGTCAAGGGAGTAGCGGAGCGTATCAAGCGGACCTTGGAACGAGTCAACATTAAGGTCGCACCTAAACCATTACAACCCCTCTCTAGTATTTTTAAAATACCAAAGGACAGGAATGACGAATTTAAAGTGACGGGTATCGTATACAAAGTCAAGTGCAAGGATTGCTGCTTCACATATATATGTTGGAGAAAGTAAGCGCTGGTGGGACTCGAGAGGGAAGGTGCATAATCCAGGTCGACGTACCAACAACGAATCTGCCATTAAGCAGCACTCGGAGACATCAGGGCATGACATACATCCAAAATATGCCAACATTTTAGAACGAGGCGTATTAAATTATGAACAAAGAATGTTTTTAGGTCGTGGCATTCCACTTTAGATGTAAAAACGGTAAACGAGCGTAGGGAATTTCCAACAAACTATTTGCCCAAAATATGATTACTTCCCTTCTTGCAGAAACAACTTCTCAACAGCCTCTTCACGCCTTCTCTTTAGTTCGTATTATAGGCTACGTAAACTATCGGGTTTAGGCAAGGTGACAGATTATATGCACAGTCAACAATAGTCACTACGTTTGGATCAGAAGCTGCTGTCCAAAACTTTTCATTGGAAACAAGAAATATTATGGGAGTATATCCATCCACGAAAACCAGTGTGATTAACAACAACATTTTGGTAATTTTTATCTTCTTTGATCTATCGTACGGTAGTCCAGTTGTTTGGCTACAAATATTCTTGGTGACGTAAATACCAATGATTATCTTACTGTAGCAAAATTCTATGACGACTACAGGAACAATGAGAGTCAAAAAGTAATAAAGAAAAACGTATACCAAGTAAGCAAACGCTTGGGCTGATTTGACTTGCCCACCAAACATAAACGCCAAATACAGCGCGATAAATATCAAAATCAACGCGCTTATCCAGATAACAAAGATAGCGTTCTTTGTTTGGCGTTTGGTTATAGTCTTCGGTGTATTTTCATCGGATGAACTAAAGCATTGTAGTGTTCAGTGGCCAATAGAGTCAATCACATTGCTGAAATATTAGTGAAGAAAACGCACATCGTCGTGACGATAAATTCATGTTTTCCATGAGAAAAATTTAAGACATGCATGTGATGTTAACGCAACATCTGGTGGATTACGAGATTCGTCCAGATTTTCAGCATTTGGCAGTGGATGAGAAAAAATGGAGCAATATGTCCCACGAGCAAGTTATGGCCAAACTGGAATTGTACGTCAAGAGTGGCATTGACGCGAAGAAAGTCATCGCAAACAAACAAAGAGAAGTGGGTGACCGTTCAAACGAAGATTCACATTCTTCAAACATGGTCCTCCCGATCACAGCCTCAGACAGTGGTATTACCACCGTTCCAATGCCAATCCTCCGTGCCATGTTTGAAAAAGCCAACCGGCTTTTACATGCAGAAATACGACAATGTTATTTCAAAACCCAGAGCCACTGATGGATCATTTATTGTCGCAGGTCACGCCAATAGTAATACCATCCATGTCATCACACCTGGGAAAGGGGGATGTCTAAAATATGGCCGGAACTGCGTTAACAGTTCAACTAAGATATGCGAACATATCTTAGCTGTTGCACAGGTCCGTGAAACATTAGACGAATTCCTGGCTTGGTACCGGAGATCAAAAAGGGGGCCAAAAGTACTAGAAATGACACTCGGAAGTGGTCCGAAGAATGCGAGGAAGAAGCCGAGCAGGCGAAAGAGAACGAATGCGATGAAGCCACCTGTAACTGAAGTAGTCGACCTACTT
Organism: Paragorgia papillata; assembly: GCA_035771165.1. Lineage (NCBI taxonomy): Eukaryota > Metazoa > Cnidaria > Anthozoa > Scleralcyonacea > Coralliidae > Paragorgia > Paragorgia papillata. The sequence goes on from JAWNZC010000234.1 coordinate 3,920,377, forward strand.
GAATAGGTAAACACTGGTCCATTTGCTAATACAGTACCGGTACGTACCTTTTGCAGTTCAGACACCGACACAAATCAATTATTGTAATAACTACGTCCATGGAACCGGCCAATTCGCTCAACACAATCCTGCGTTTCAAATACCTTCCGCGATTTCTGGAACCGCCCAAGTTGCTCAACACAATCCTGCTTTTTAAATACCTTCCGCGATTTCTGGAACCGCCCAAGTTGCTCAACACAATCATGCGTTTCAAATACCTTCCGCGATTTCTGGAACCGCCCAAGTTGCTCAACACAATCCTGCGTTTCAAATACCTTCCGCGATTTCTGGAACCGCCCAAGTTGCTCAACACCATCCTGTGTTTCAAATATCTTCCGCGATTTCTGGAACCGCCCAAGTTGCTCAACACAATCCTGCGTTTCAAATATCTTCCGCGATTTCTGGAACCGCCCAAGTTGCTCAACACAATCCTGCGTATCAAATACCTTCCGCGATTCCGCAACAGTCCTTGTCTTTCAAAATCAAGTGGGTAACGGGGACACGGGTATCTCGCTGCTATGGATGTAACAGGGAGGTCAGGAATCCTCCAGAAGCTGCACCAGACGACCTGATTGTTGTGTATCGCGACATACGTCAATATCGAGATCAAAATACGGGGCAAGTGCAGTTTTCAAGCGAGCCACAGAACGTACACTTCCACCTTAGAGCTGCTTGCATCAGAGCACGATACCCCAAATTTCCCAGCAACGCTCTTGTCGTACCTACAGATTTCCCACCTCATTTTCGTGCGGAACACATTCAAGACTTACTGCTGAGTTTGGCTGGGTCCTTTAAGCTGTAACAGATAGTCTAATCAGCGCGAGTATAGTATACGTGACGCAGGTAATTCAATATTTGACTAATTTGAGCATGGTTCGAGATTCAGTTTCAGTTTCAGTTTCAGTTTGTAAAATGAACTATACAAAAATATCTTCTAATCACATTTATGTTTGAAATTTCTACATAAAATTTTAAATAAGCACGTCTCAATAACAATTTCAGGAATCAAGTTAGTACTTTGCCATAAAGTGGTACACATGATGATTATTATTTATTATAACATGGGTTTGATATAACAACGTTTCTGATTGGCTGTCGTGCGTGCTCCATAACTCGATGGAGCAAGTTATGGAGCACACCGAAAAAGCGCGGGGGGAAATTTCAAAACAAAAGTGAGTTTTAAATGTATTTCTTATGACCTTTTATATTGTCAAAATACTGAGTCATTACATTTATTGAGTAATATAGAACAACGACCCAAAAAACACAAACTATGGGTCTGGGTAACCGAGCATAAACTGTCCTTTGGTTGGATTTTAGTGAACAAGAAAGACTTGGCTACGAAAATGGCAAAACACAACAACCAAAACGATACGTCAGCTTGTGAAATGAAATACTATGTTATGAAAGAAATGGCTCATGGTTTAGCGTGTTCCATCGAGTTGGATGTACTCGGCTATCTCCTCGACCATCTCTTACGATTTTTTCGTGCTCTCCCAATTTCCAGCGTTCATCCATAACTCGATGAAGCACGCTAAACCATGAGTTATTTCTTAACTGGAAAAGTAACCAACCGTCGGAATTTCGTTTTGCAAATTACCCTCCATGCCATCACCTGCACACAGCGCCGTTTCGATTATTCCTGCAAAGTTAAATTAAGTGAAAAACCAAAAATTTATACCATTTAGTAATTTCTTACACGATGAAATTTTCATTGATCTGTACGGTTGTTAAAGTGAAGAATATTTAGTTATTTGGTTTTGTTGTATTATTCCAGTAGTGTAAGTACTCTCTCCTCCGCAGAGGTTAAGTTTCGGAGATTGGAGGTTTCGGGCACAGAATATAGAAATACGACCAGAAGTCCAACTCACGTGACAACTTGTCCGCATTTCTTTAATGCGCATGCGCGATATTTTACGCCACCAGACGCCATCCCACGCGATCCTACGCAATGTCCTACGCCATCCTATGCAATCCTGGCAAGTTCCCCCGGCAGTTTTAACCTTCTTTTGAAGGTCCAAACTGCCGGGGGAACTTGCCAGGATTGCGAGGAATCAAGATGCGCGAGGCGACATGCGCGAGGATAGAAACGTCAAAGGTTGCGACGCGAGTTGGACTTCTGGTCGTATTTCTATTCTGTGTTCCGAGGGTCGTCGGATATGCTCGGAGGCGTCAGCTGGACATAAGTAGTGCGGGCGAAACTAGTCCAACGGACCGCCCGCACTCTTTATGTCCAGCTGACGATTTCGACGCATCTCCGACGATCCCCGACATAGCCGATCTCCAAAAGAACCTCTGCGAAGGAGAGAGGTGTAAGCATACCTTGAAAACTGCATAATATTATTATTAGCAAAAAACAAAGCGCACAGCCACTAGTCAGATATTTAAGCTGGTAGACTCTAAGGTGCTGATTACATGAGCTGGGCTAGCCTGGTTAACTTGGCTCACGCGATTGATTAGGATCTCACTGTGGTTTTGAAACTCGCATACACTAAATTTACAAAGAAGGATTGGTTTAGTTTAGATGTAAACAAATCTAAACGTTAATTCAAATCTCCTTTTGCGGCCGAGGAAAGAATTTCGTGACACGAGTCAGCCCGGTTAGCACTGGCTCATGTAATCAGCCCCTAAAGGGATGTAATAAATCAGTTATGCAGATGTCTTGTTTGTTTTCCGTGTTCCTGTAAGAAACTTGTAATGAATTGTTAGTTTCATTACTGTGAATATAGATATAAAAGAGAATATGTGAAAATTTTGCTGATGCACTATTGCATTCCGCAAATGTTGCATTAAATGATTTTTGAACTCATAAGTTACTATTAATGTATGTATAGTTACCTGTTTGTATTGTTATGTATAGTTATCATTCAACGATGTATGTATAGCTTATACACTCTAAAAAAAGGTGTGTTCAAATAACACACCTTTTTTGTCCAGAAATTGACACGCTTTAAGGTGTGTTATTCAACACACCTTGGTGTGTTATTCAACACACCTTGGTGTGTTCAATAACACACCTTAAAGTGTTTATGAAACGAAAATTAAGTTTGTCTTATTTGAAAGAACTTTTGAAATGACAAAGTAAGATCTTTTGCTGTTTTTTGTTTCCTTGCTTCGTTTATGAGATATTTCAGTTTGTTTTATATGTGAAACTAACCAGTGACATCACAAGGTGCATAATGACTTACTGGGAAAGGTTATATATCTTTTCTGTTATCAAACGGAATCACTTCAAAGCAATTATGTGTGCGTTTTTCCCTTACAACAACAGAAATATACATTTTCAACTGATTCCGTTTAGTAATAGCAAAGATATATATATATAACCTTTCCCAGTAAGTCATTATGCACGTTGTGATGTCACTGGTTAGTTTCACATATAAAACAAACTGAAATATCTCATAAACGAAGCAAGGAAACAAAAAACAGCAAAAGATCTTACTTTGTCATTTCAAAAGTTCTTTCAAATAAGACAAACTTAATTTTCGTTTCATAAACACTTTAAGGTGTGTTTTCCGTTTGTCCAGAATTTTACACGTTTTAAGGTGTGTTTTTAGAAAGGTGTGTTATGCAACACACCAACGTGTGTTATTCAACACACCAAGATGTGTTATTCAACACACCAAGGTGTGTTATGTAACACACCTTCAGTTGTATTGAATAACACATTATAGGTGTATTATTTAACACACCATTAGGTGTGTTATGCAACACACCTTTGCAGTAGATGTGTTGTTTAACAAGGTGTGTTACAAATAACACACCTTCAGCTGTGTTAAATAAAAAATATATGGTAAATACACAGAATGCATATACATGTATGATAAATATATTTATTAAATAATAAACACTAATTTTACATAGTTATAGCTATATATGGCTTAGTTTAAGTTAATACAACAAAAATAGCAAATCCATACAGGTTTGTCCTTTTTATGATAAAAATATTATGCAGCTAGCACTATAATAATATCCATATACAAGTGAAGCTAAATAGCAATGAAATGATTATAAATTGTCCTTTTTATAATAAAGGTATAATGTAACTACATGCAGTTGCTGCTGCTTATAAGCAAAAGTCCCTAATATGGAAAAGTTGCTTAATATATATAAAGTTTTCGTCCGTTGCCATTTATGCAAAATCCGCTTATAAGCAAAAACCTAGAATAACCACTTAACTATGTTACATGTACATATGTGGTTCTGCATCTATATCCAAAATACATCGTTCAGCATTTAGGATACTTGTATTTAGAATGTTGGTATTTTCAAAGTGTACTTAACAACAATCCAATCTTGGAGATCAACAATCCTTTTCTTTCGTTGAGAAGTTGGCTTTTGCATCATCACTCAATGTGCACCAGTCCGGTCCTGTAAAATGAAAACATTAATTCAACAATTTGTTAACTAATATTTAATAAGATATTCAAAGGGTATACATTAACCACTTTGCAACAAAACTCAAAATTTCAATTTATAAGTTAAAATTTTGATTTTGTTGTGATTTTTCTTTATTGAAATACATTAGTCACTCCATTTAACCCACTGATGCCTACAATAGGGTGTCTGAGGAATCATCTGCTGATAAACAGAGTAAAACAACAAAGGGGACATTTTCGGAGCTGGCTCAGGCACGAATGGGTAATAATTGTTTAGCTCAATACCATTGCTACCACCCCTTAGAGAGTAAAATCATCTGGAGTGTAAATTAATGTCAATATTAAACTTTATATACAAAGTATATATATGACTTAATCTTCCATCATATACTGCATCACAGATGAGCTCTCAGTAATGACCTACTACGGCTACCAGCTGACTAGCTTCCCAGGGTCAAGAGTAAGATTCCCGCCAAAGGTCACATACTCACACAATACATTCCTCCTAACTACAAGATTGCAGTTACCGAACAAACAATTTGGACAGAAAATTCTACTTTCCTAGCAAAATTGTTGTAATTTTGAAGACAATTAGAATATAGGGATGTTTAGTAATGATTAAGGAGTATGCAGTATCTGTGTATCACTAAAATCATACCAAATGAATATTATTAGTGTTATACCAGTTTGTGTCTTATTTATCAAACTGATCAATTTTCTAAAATATCCAGATGTGGGATATGTGTTTTTAGCATATCAATGATACTGATACTGATATATAAATATATAAATATATAAATATATATATATATAATTATATAGTTCAATCTACAGACACGGTGTTTCGCTGTACAACAGCTCATCAGTGTAGCTTGGAACAATCTGAATGAATTTCATCAATTACTTATACACATGCGATCGTCGGTGACAACCGCATGTGGGACAGCATCGGTGAAGTACATTCAGATAGCGTGAAGTGCGCATGGGCCCAGAGTGCTCAAACTTCCACAAGGTCAGTGATATTTATATATCAGTATCAGTATCATTGATATGCTAAAAACACATATCCCACATCTGGATATTTTAGAAAATTGATATATATATATATATATATATATATGCTAAAAATATATAAATATGCTAAAAACACATATCCCACATCTGGATATTTTAGAAAATTGATCAGTTTGATCTATATATATATATATATATATATATATATATATATATATATATATATATAGTTCAATCTACAGACACGGTGTTTCGCTGTACAACAGCTCATCAGTGTAGCTTGGAACAATCTGAATGAATTTCATCAATTACTTATACACATGCGATCGTCGGTGACAACCGCATGTGGGACAGCATCGGTGAAATACATTCAGATAGCGTGAAGTGCGCATGGGCCCAGAGTGCTCAAACTTCCACAAGGGTAGTGAGCGTTGCATGATATATAAATATATATATATATATATATATATATATATATATATATATATATATATATATATATATATATATATACCTTTGTGGAAGTTTGAGCACTCTGGCCCTATACCACCTCATGCTCTCTAGATGTGCGCACTATTTACATTATCGCACAATCGTTGTCACCGGCAATTGCTTGGGGTATATATAAGTAGTGTTCTCACATCTAGATTGTTCCAAGCTACACTGATGAGCCGTAGTACAGCGAAACACATGTCTGTATATTGAACTATATATATATAAAATAGGTTGTGTCTTACCCACGCTGTGATTGGTCAATTACCGTGTTTATATCAGGCTATGTAAACACGGTTGTGATGTCACGGCACATTTTTTAGCCTTATTCCATAAAAGAAATAGAAAATGGATGCCCTGTGTTTATATAACCTGATGCAAACACTCGAGTGAGTTGGGAGAATTCGAAAGTACTTATGTAAACTCTCGCCTACGGCTCGGGTTCACATAAACTTTCGAATTCTCCCAACTCACTCTCGTGTTTGCATCAGGCTATATAAACACAGGCGGCCCTTTTCTATTTCTTAAATATATATAGTTAGACCAATATATGATCTGCAATTAGTATTTTGAGATATCAACATGCGTATTGGAATAGATCATTATGTCATTAGTCAATAAATAAACTACTACACATGTAAAAAGCTGTTACAAACCTGCAAGCAAGTTGTTACAAGGCTGTTCAACAGGCCGTCACCGTCACTGATGTGTTTGCACTGCAGGCTGTCCCAGTCTGTTAACATGTCTGTAACAGATTGTTGACAACTTGTAACAAGGTTGATGACTCCAACAGACTGATGACAAGTTGTTTCAACAACCTGTTACCGCTCTGCACTTAACAAGTTGTTAATAGGTTGATGCTAACAAGGTTGTAGCAGCTTCTTGAATGAACAGCATTGTTACAACTTGTTCCCAGGCTTGCTACAAGCCTGTTGCGAACACATCCTGTTGACAAGCTGTGAGATTTTTACGTGTGTAGTATATGAATTAAGCTTATTTAAGGATTTTACTTACCAATAACAGCAAGTTGAATGGTTGAACACAACTGAACAAGGTAACTCTACCCTATGCACTAGAAAACAAGAGAAAATAATATATGAATGAATAAGCGAATAAACAAACACACACACAAAACATACTGTTAGTCTGTTACCAACAATTTAATATTTCATGATGATGAATTCTGCCAGTGATTCAGTGAAAATACACTAATCACAAATAACATTTACTTCAAGGTCTGAATGCTGTAGTTTTACATAAGATAATCCTTATCATGAAAGCAACGGTGGCTAAAGAATGGAAAAAAAGATAGAATGATTTGAGAGTTTGTTAGGAACCACAATTGACTAAATTGAGAAGAGATTCCAGCCGCCATGTTGACGAGTCAAAACATGATGACTTTATACTTAATCAACTATAGTAACTTCAGTAGAAAATGGTTTGTATTGGACAATCAAAGAGGAAATTTGACAACGAGAGCCAGAAAAAAATTCACATTACAATAAGTAGGAAAATAGAAAACAAACGATAAATACTCAATCTCTTAATACCTTGCTCGTAGCCACGTGCGAGAGAAGCTTCTAGGACTTCTTGGTTCAACTGGATTTTCATGGCTTCTAGTTAAATCTTTCCGTAAGAAGAACATGTTACTTCGGTGAAGACTGTCTGCTTGATCTCTTCGCAAACAAAAAGTCTTATTACCAAAAGTTTCTATAGCTTGAATCTCAAAAGTCACAATCACAAAAACACCATCACAAACGAATTTCAAACGTGGCGCGCTGATGATGATGATGAGATGAGATGAGAATCGAGATGACGCTATCCCAAATATCAATGCGCGCTCGCTAGCTGCGCGGTTTAATGGCTGCATGCGCCTGGGTACGACCACGGTACGACACTGTTGACGGCGCTGTTTAACCAGAAGTTTTATTAGCCTTTCTTTCTGAATTCTGATATGCTATTCCAGTGTTTCAAAATTACAAACCTATTGATTCGGAATTACTTCATGCACATTTAGGTATAGATATAAAGTTTTAAACGAAGGGATATTTAAGCTAAATAAATGTTTTATTATATTTACAAGATGTGTTATTCCAAAGCGTTTGTTGGTGTTACCGAAATTATTCTGTTTGAAGAGTGAATTATTTCAAAAGATGTGCTGTTTCAAAAAGCGTGTTTTTCGAAAGGTGTATTATTATTGTGAAAGGTGTGTTATTTGAAAGGTGTGTTTTTTATAAGATGTGTTAGTCAAAAGGTGTGTTATTCTTAAGAAGGTGTGTTAGTGTAAAAGGTGTGTTTTTCGCAAAGGTGTGTTTTCGACCCAAGGTGTGTTAAAAATAACACACCTTAGTTTTGACAAGGTGTGTTAGTCAAAAGTGTTATTAGAAGGTGTGTTAAAAAACACACCCAGGTGTGTAAATCAGCACAACAAGGTGTGTAAATTAACACAGTTTGGTGTGTTTTGTAACACACCATGGTGTGTTTCAAAAGATACACACAAAAACGTGTGTTAAAATAACACACCTTGGTGTGTTGATTTACACAACTTGGTGTGTTATTTAACACATAGTTTTTTAGAGTGTACTATATATAGCTTCTTAATATTGTTCATGTCGTAGCGTGCATGACCAGGATTTGGTATCACAATAGCTCAGTTGACTATCAGATTTTGAAACCGTTTGAAATTAGAGCTCTTCGAAAACTGAATTCCGAATAATCTCGCATTAAGGATATGTTACACGGGCGACTATTTTAAACGCAACTAAATTTCGTTAAAAATCGTTCAAAAATGGCATGTTAAACGAATCAATTTTTTGTAATTTTGTTGCGGCAATATATGTTGCGTTAAAAATAGTCGCCCGTGTAACATCATTTTTACTTTTAGTTTTGGTGAAAAACCTGACAATAATTTCTTGGCGACAATTCGAACAAACACCGTAGTCTATATGTCTATACTACAATATAAATTTCGGTGGCTTCTGGTACACGATCACAGAACGTAACAGATTTACAAAGTTTTATTCTCAAATTATTCAGTCAATAAACAGTAAATAACAATTTGATAGTGACTGAGGGTCCATTTTTGCATAACAGAAACATTTACTGTAGGAAAGCTGTGTTATCATATAGGCCCCGCACACACACCTGACGCGATTCGGCAATGCGGCGCGATTTTTCAGTTTTTGAAAGCAAATAAAACTGTCTATGAAAGGAAACTTTAGAGGCCATGTAGACCAGATGAGTCAAGATGTTCTAGACAAGACTGTTTAAACAAGCTATGAGCTTCATGGAGTCTGAAAGGAAATGCGAAACGCAAAGAAAATATAAAACCACGCATCACGCACGTAACTCTCTGGTGGCTGAGGGTCCATTTTTGCATAAGGTCTGTTTGGCACATTGACTAGGCTAGTATATATAGTCAAACTGTATGAACACAAACTCAAGAATATTTTAATGTGCCTATAGTCTACACAATTTTTTTACTACGGGCATCCCGCAATTTTCGCGGCAGGTCTAGTTTCCTGATGACAGCTTTTGACAAGGTCTGTTTTATATACCTTCTGATTTAATCACAACTCCGACAGGAATAATAGGCAAAGCCGATTCTTGTATGTTTTAAACTTTTAATTCGTTTTCTACAACAGAATGAACGGATTCGTTTATCAAATTATGAAATTTTGATTGCAATAATTTGTGATCTTAAAATATTCCGAGCAAAACGCGTGTCAGATAGATAGTTACTGTAAAGAATACCTTGGTCAGAATAGTATTTCCACGTAAATAAATGTGCGTAAAAGTAAAGAAAAAAACCCGCAAAGAAAATATAAAACCGCGCACGTAACTCCCTGGTGCATAAGGTCTGTTTGGCACATTGACTAGACCATACAGCAGAAACAAGCGTACATATATTTTACTTTTAATACTTTATTTTACTTTACTTTACTTTACTTTACTTTACTTTACTTTACTTTACTTTACTTTACTTTACTTTACTTTACTTTACTTTACTTTACTTTACTTTAGTCTTTATTATATGTATAAATGCGTAAACAGATTGGTTATTCCTTTGTTTTTGTCTAACCGATTACCCCATTTCCCACGATTCCCCCATTTCTCCCCAATTCCACCTTTTCTACCCGATTCCCCCTTTTCTCCCCGATTCCCCCTTTTCTCCCCGATTCCCCCTTTTCTCCCCAATTCCCCCTTTTCTCCCCCATTCCCCCTTTTCTCCCCGATTCCCCCTTTTCCGATTCCCCCATTTCCGATTCCCCCTATTCTCCCCGATTCCCCCTTTTCCGATTCCCCCATTCCCTGATTCCCCGTTCCCCCTTTTAAAGATAGCCACAAGGGCTCTAACTATAAACATTCGATTCCTTTCATACATGTTGTAAATCAGATGATTCAACGTCATCAATCAACCAAATTACTTACGGATTATATATGACATTCTTTGGCGAAGGTGATGATCATGTCCTTGCACTTTAGACGATTGAGCTTCATGTCATTTTCTGTACACCAAATGTTCATTTCATTTATGAGGGATTGTATTTCCCCCTTCTCACCTTTCTTAATGATTTCAGACACTGACGTATCATCTACAAATTTCCATCGTCGTTGATGGTGAATTGCCAAGTCATTTACCATGATTAAGAAAAGTATAGGTCCGAGCACAGTTCCCTGAGGCACACCACAGTAGATAGGCCACAGGTATAGCACACTTTTTTCAGGACCTCTTACCCCTAGTTTTTAGTTACCAGGCTGTCCGCGTGAGTCCTGTGCGCGCGCATGTGAACCGGAAATACGTGTTTGAATAGAGAAACCGGTTTTAACAAGTATGAGGTTTAGAAACGGAAATAGGTTTAATGGAAATTTGTAGCAATGTCTGAGACCATTTTAAAAGAGTCAAAAAATGAAAAAAGCCTAGTTGTTTTGTGACAAGTGATTAGAACACAACTTCAAAGTTTTGTAAGGAGAATACTGTAAACGATGGCAAGTAACATATGTGAAGTACCTGGCGATGTTGGTGATGAAGGAAGATTCCTGAGTCATCGACAGAAGGTGATTGAAGACAAACTATTAAATTGTTATGCCGACGAAGTTGCTTCAAACATATCAGGCTTGGTATTGAAGAATTGTAATGGCTGTCGTATCGAGCATCCTTCACAGAGGCAACACGACTGTTTAATGATGGAATCAGACGAACGAATTTGGTTGTACTTTGACGTGGCGTTGGAAACAGTTTCTGAAGCGAAAATTGTCGAAAAGTTTATGAACTCTTTACATGACATGAAGCCACAAGTTAATGGACTTGAACTGCTAAAATATACTTGCAAAGACTGGCGAGTATTGTTTTGTTTGAAACAGAGACAACGTCTTAAAATCCAAACTTTTAATCTTGTATAAAGTACGATGTTGAAATGTGTCCTGAGCCATGTAATATTCCTAAACATACGATGAAATAAAACATGATTTAATATACTATGACTGGTCTAATTTTGTTAAACTATGGGGGTAACCGGCTTATTGATGCGAATGTTTTTTTTTTTCTCCAAGTTATATTTTGAACATTCATGCATGTACATGTACAAATTTGAATGAAGAAAGTTAATTATAGTCAATATTGTGATTTAGCCTTAATCATCCGTGCAGACGCGAAAGACAACAAAGCAAAATAATCAATATCAAAGCTGAATAGAAACACATTAAGTTCGATCGTTAAAACTTGTTAATTTTGACCTGTTTAATGACTAATCTTATAACAAATCAAGGTAAAGTCCAGCATTGTACATCCGTGCTCGTAATGAACAGATCTTATGTATGAATGTAATATATGTAAGCCCTCTAATGGTTTGAAAATGACATTAAGGTATTTTCCCAGTAATCACAAAATAATGACAAGTCATTATAATAGAATAGGGTAAAGTTCAAGTTACATTCGTGTTGATAATGATTTGATTTTATGCATGAACATAGAGTATAAAAAAGGATGAAATTTATAGTTGGGGTAGAGAATAATCTTTGGCACGTTCTAACGGAGAAATGGTTTCAGTCGAGAAATATCCGTGTTTTTGTGGTGCTGGACTCAAGCGTTTTGAGTCAAAAGCTGGACGTGGATTTGTAAAGTGCAAAACGGAGACTTGTACTTTGTTTGTGCCTGAAGAGAAATATAACGCTCTTATAGAGTGTTACCAAAGCAAGGTTGACCTGGCGTTCAAACCTAACAAGTTCCCGTTATGTGATTGCGACGAAGTTGCAAGCTTGTGGGTGTCCAATTCGGTGGCCAATCCAGGTCGACCGTATTTCAGATGTCAGGAGATTAGCGTCGATGAAAAGTGCGACTTTTTCAAGTGGGGGGGCAGCAAACCTAAGAAAAAACCCAAGGGAATGAAAAGAGTTGTAAAGGAGAGAAAACAGGGAAAAAACAAACCTCCAAAAAAGAAGACACGAGTACAGCCTCTTGAATCTTCTGAAGGTGAACAACAGAACTCTTAAAACAATTTAAATTGCATTTGTCGGGAACTCTTAAAAACAATTTAAATTACATTTGTTACCAGGAACAATTAATCGTATTTGTCATGCGCTTTATTATTTAATTTTTTATGGATGTTGAGTGTCAATTAATCAATACAATATTTTTAAAACGTTTTTATTGTGTGGTTTAATGATCAATTTGCAATGTACAATATTGTCATGTGCGCTATGAATACATGATGAAACTATAAAAGAGGCTGTCGATGTGAGTTTCTTCACACAATCTGTCACTGAGCAATTGTGAATCTCCGTTTCTTTATTAAACATTACATTTTGTTCTCGCGTTTATACTTTTCGAAATGAATTCCACGAGTAACATTGCTGTCCGTTGTGAACGTCTTCACTCAAAAGCTGTGAGTAGTAACAAGAAGGCTAGCCGTCTTCTCAAAAAAGTTGAGAAAGAGTTGCGGAAGCGAGAACCAGACTTAGCGAAAGTGTTGAAGTATCAAAAGAAGTCTGCCAAAATGGTAGAACGAGGTATAAAATACCTTGATCAACGCGAGGCTTTGAGATCGGTTCCCGAACCACAACAACCTGTACAAGTGAATTTTAACTTAACCAAAGTATCTGAAAGATATGTCAAGAAGTTTGGCGCGACGTCGTGCGTGTATCGTGCTTCCATGGAGTCTGTTTCTGATGAAGGAACATTAAAAGTCAAAGACATCATGGAGGAACTCACAAGCTTGTTCACAGACGCCATCGACAAGGTATATAGTGAATATCGTTAATTGTGTTATGTGTTGACAAACCCGTAAAAATGTTCTTGGTGTATGTAGTACTTAATACCTAGTGAATTGTTCAGTTTATATATTAATCGGGGTTTTACTTTTATTACTAGGTAAAAGACCAGTGTGACTTACAAACACCACTCGAGGACCGAATTCGGGTGATGATTCGTTCTGATGCTTTAAAGGCACCTATCAGCACACGACTTCTACCTGCCATCCAGATGACCGCAAATAAAGTGTTGGCTGAGGTCACCAAAGTTTTGCAGAGTAACGACAATATCCCGTTAGACCAATCTTTTGTCATCGATGTGGTAGCCGTGAAACAGCCAACCGGGTCCGGTAAAGTTAACAAAAACTCTCTTAAAGTTTTAGATTATTCTAAAGACACTTTAGTTAAAAGATCTATTATTACCATTAAAAATAAGGATAATCTATGTTGTGGGAGGGCTTTAGCTGTAGGGCAGGCGTTAGCCGATAATCATCCAAAGTTGAAACAAATTAAAGATGGTAGGTTAATTCAGAAAAAATTAGCTTTAGAATTATATAAAAAAGCTAATATTTCGCCTGGTCCTTGCGGTCTTCGGGAGGTATCGAAGTTCCAAATGGTCTTGTCGGGTTACCAGATTACTATTATTGATTTTAATGCTAGAAACACTAGCATTTACGAAGGACCCCGGCGTGATAAACAGATTGTATTGTACAAACACGGTGATCATTATAATGTCATTAATCCGAAGAAACTTCCAGCTTTCCACGGTAAACGTTTTTATTGCGAAAAATGTAAGTCTTTTTATTCGGATTACCGTAAGCATCCTTGCTCTGATCCGTGTCGCACTTGCTTACGCAAAGAATGTCTTTGGGTTCCATCTGAAAAGCGTACTTGTACCGAATGTTTCAAAATTTCTCGTTCTGTTAAATGTTATGATTTTCACAAAAAGACTCGTAAGTCTAAAGGCGTTGATCTTCCGTCAAAATGCGATATGTCGTTTCGGTGTCAAAAGTGTTCAGTTACTGTTGATAGAAAACGACAAGACGTACATGTATGTGGAGAATATAAGTGTGATCTATGTAAAACGTTTGTGTTGTCTGGTCATCTGTGCTACATGCAGCCTGAAACGCCAAAAACGCCTAACGAGAAACTTATATTTTACGACTTTGAGACAGACTTTTCGACTGGTGAACATGTTGTGAATTTTGCTGTGGCACAGTACGGTGACGGAACTGAGTATGTGTTTAAGGGGTACAATGCACTAAACGAGTTTTGTGAATTTTTATTTTCGATGGAACACAAAGGTTTTACTGCAATTGCACATAATTCTAAAGGCTTTGACGGGGTTCTTATTCAAAGGTGGCTAATAGACAACAGACCAACTGCTGACATGCATGTTATTCATTCAGGGCAAAAAATTATGCAGCTTCATTTAAAAGATTATAAAATTCGACTTGTTGACTCCCTTAACTTTCTGCAAATGCCTCTTTCCAAATTTCCTAAGACGTTTGGTTTAGATTTATCGACGTATTCCAAAGGTGATTTCCCATTTAAATTTAATACTGTTGAAAATCAAAATTATATTGGTCCATTGCCAGATATTATTGCCCATTAGGATTATAGCCCAGATACAAAAGAAGAAGAAATTCGAAATAATCTCATTACCTGGCATAATAATTTATCTCAAAGTAATTATATTTTTGACTTTCAAAAAGAAATTTACACGTACTGTTCTCAAGATGTTACGATTTTACGTTTATGTTGCATGCAATTTAGAAATTCATTTTTGAGTGAAACAGGAGTTGATCCTTTTTGTTACTGCACGATTGCAGCTTCTGTTATGGCTGTTTATCGTTCAAAATATTTAAAAAAAGATACTATAGGTATTGTACCAAAGAACATGTACCATGGAGGTAATAAGCCCTATTCAGAAAGTTCAATTGAATGGTTAGAATTTGTAGCTTTTCAAACAAATTCGATTATTAGACATGCTATTAGTAACGGTGGTGAAAAGGCAATTGTTGACACGGCGTTAGGTAAGACTTATCACGTTGACGGTTTTTGTGAACAAACAAACACTATCTACGAATACTACGGCTGTGTGTATCATGCGTGCCCGTTATGTTTTGATGTTAGAGGGGACCACCCATTTTATAAAGAAAGGAAGATGGAAGACGTTTACAAGGACACAATTCAACGCGAACAACGATTACGCGACCTAGGTTACACTGTTAAAACAATATGGGAACATGACTTTAGGAAACTTAGAGAAACGGACGAAATGCAACAGTTTCTGGACACTTTTGACATTGTCACAGACCTCCAGCCTATCGCTAGTTTTTTTGGAGGAAGAACTGGAGGTTTTAAGTTATTTCGCGAAGCAAAACAAGACGAAACTATTGAGTATGTCGACTTTACTTCTTTGTACCCTTTTGTTAACAAAACAAAAAAATACCCAGTCGGTCATCCTACAATTATTCGGGAGAACTTTGATGACATTTCTAATTATTTCGGTCTTGTAAAATGTAGAGTTTTGGCACCGCCTAATTTATATCATCCAGTTTTACCTGTCAGAGCAAAAAGTAAATTATTTTTTCCTTTGTGTAAGCAGTGTGTCATGACAGACTCTGAAGAATGCCGGCATTCAGAGGAGGAACGTTCTTTCTGGGGTACTTTTACAACTATCGAAGTGTCGAAGGCGATTGAGAAAGGTTACAAAATTTTAGAAATTCATGAGGTCTGGCATTTTGCAGAGACTTCTGATGATTTATTTAGTGAATATGTGAATTATTTTTTAAGACTAAAACAAGAAAGCTCGGGGTATCCGGATTGGGTGAATACACCCGAGGACCAGGCGAAATATATTGACGATTACTTTAAACACGAAGGTATACTTTTACGAAGAGAAAAAATTGTGAAAAACCCTGGGTTAAGAGCACTTGCAAAGCTGTGCTTAAATTCTTTATGGGGGAAATTTTGCCAACGAACAGATAGGTTGAGTACTGAGTTTATTAGTGATCCTTTGTTATTCTATAAACGTCTTAATGGGGCTGATACAAATGTACACGATTTATGTATTTTAAATGATGACTTAGTGGAAGTTGTCTTTAAACGCAACCATGAATATCAAACTGAAAACAAAATGACTAATATTTTTGTAGGAATTTTTACAACTGCATGGGCTCGATTAGAGCTTTATAATGTATTAGATTTGCTTGGGGAGAATGCTTTGTATGTAGATACAGACAGCTGTGTGTATGTTTCTAAACCAGATAGTCCAAAGCCGCTTTTAGGTGATTATTTAGGAGATTTAACGAATGAGGTTACTGTTAAATATGGTCCGGGCACCTATATTACTCAGTTTGTCTGCGGCGGAGCCAAGAATTACGCTTATAGTGTAAATAATGGAAAGAAACATTGTAAAATACGAGGATTTACTTTAAATTTTAAGAATAGCCAAGTTTTAAATTTTAATTCATTAAAAGATATTATTTGTAATTATAATGTAGATAAACCTGTTAGTAAAAAGATAGTAGAATGTAAAATAACTAGAGAAAAATGGACTAGGCGAATTGTAAATAAGACTCAAACAAAGACTTACCAAGTTGTCTTTGATAAGAGAATTATACTGGACCGCGGGGCTGACACCATTCCATACGGCTACCACTGGTCACCGTTGAACACTATTCCTATCGACACTCCTGGTTTGACGTTGCCATCGGTTCCTGACGAGATCCTTTACACGTTATCACATTCATCTGTGGTTGAAACATGTCGCGATGATGACATGGAAACAGACGTAGACATTGATCTAATGGAAACCGACTCCGAAGTGGACAATGATTATAGCTCAGAGAATGAATCTGACAGAGATTTTGTCAATGACAATGTTTATTCTAACGAAGATGTTTCGTTTTACAGACGTTTTGATAACGAATTTTAAATGTTTTAGGCGAATCCTTCACCAATGTGTTTGGTGGCGAGAAACGCAAATGATGAATGCATGTAATATTTTTGAGTGAGTAGACGCTAATTAAAAATAGCGTCCTTTGAAATGTAAATACTTTTATCTGACAAATATCTTTAAAAACTTTCCTTCTTCTTGCTAGTAACTTCTAGAACTCTTGAAAACATTTCAGACAGAAACTTTGTTGAAAAAAAGAAAGACTATTTCTGACACTCTGAGGAAATGTATATAGCCGTTTTTTAAAAATCTGATGAATTGTTAAGCGAATATACGCTAATTAAAAATAGCGTCCTTTAAAATCGGTGTAATTTGTTTCTTACCAATTTATACTAAAAAGAAATTGTTCTTGTCGAGAAAAAACAAATTATTTTCTCTGTTACCCTAAGAAAGGGTATAGTCATTTTTTTGAAAATGAAGTCTGAAATGAAATGGTTTTTTTGAATAGACTATATTAATAGCATCCTTTGTAAATGTAAATATAGGTGTGTAATTAAAATTTTCTTTTTAAAAAAAAAAAGTGTTTATAGTCTGATATGCATGCGGCGCTCAGTCATTCCAAAAGTTATCTCCTTCAATTATGGATGTACGGTTCAAAACTCCAGCAAACTTTTATATTTGTGGTCAGAGTCAATCTGGAAAATCATATTTAGTCCGGTCAATGCTCCATCATCTTAATGACCTCTTTGATCCTGTACCGTGCAAAATAATCTATTGTTACGGGGAACACCAATCGTTTTTTAATGACATGAAACGGACAATAGCCAATATCGAGTTTCTCGAAGGCTTCCCCGACGATTTATATCACAAGCTAGGGGATACCGAAAATTCACTCGTTATTTTGGATGATTTAATGTCACATTGCTCAAAAGATCAGCGCATGTCGGATTTGTTCACTCGTGGCTCGCACCACAGGGGTATCTCCGTGATGTATTTGACACAAAATCTTTTTCCTCCAGGTAAACAGTCTCGGACTATTAGTCTAAATTCTCATTATATGGTTGTATTCAAGAATCCGAGAGATTCACTGGGAATCACAACATTGGCCCGTCAGATGTACCCGAAACACATCAACTATTTGTTAGACTCGTTCCACGACGCTACGAGTAAACCGTATGGTTACCTCCTCCTAGACATGCATCAGATGACACCGGAAAACATGCGGTTACGAACAAATATTTTACCAAACGAGCGGCAAATTGTTTACACAAAACGTACATAAACCAAATCCATATCTTAGTTCACGTCATTTCACCATGTCTAAGCGGATGAGAGACAATCTGCCTTACTTGCAAGTTCTTGCAAAAAGCAAACCAAAAGTTCGAAAAATCATTGTGGAGCATGCTCCGGCTGACTTAGTTTTATGTATCTGCGAATGCTCGTTGAATTTATTAAAAGGTGTCATTCCATTGACACCTAGTCAAAAGCAAAAACTTTCGCGTTACAAGAAGCATCTCCGTGTTCTAGCAAATAAGAAAGTGTCTCGAAAAAAGAAAAAACATCTTCTTAATCAAAAAGGGGGAAACCTTTTATCAGTTTTATTACCACCAGTCCTTAACGTGCTGAGCAGTTTATTTACGAAATGAGTCATTTCAAGCGTATGGTTCTTGTTCCAGAAGACACACTTCACAGACTTGAACGTAAACAGAAACAAGAAACATCCCCTCTTGTCACAAATCTTATGAACATCATTGAGAATATGGATAGTGTTCTGAGACGTACAGACATGAACGACGATGAAAAGCAAAAATTATATTATGCTGATCTTGAACGATATTTAAACCTGAAACACCAAAAGAACAACGATTTTCCCACGATTAATGTTAATAGTACAACTTTTAACCCTAACAACTCGGCTGAAGATAAAGAAGGAACGTCAAAAGAAACATTGAGCGACTCGGTTATTGTCGATTCTATACCTAAAACTATGCGTGAACGAGCAGTGTCCATCTTGAACAGATTAAAAGCTTATCCTAACGTTATATCTTGGGACAACACAGGACAAGTAAAGTTAGACGGCAATGATATTCAAGGGTCAAATATTTCAGATCTACTAAGCGACGCTGTGAGAGGGAGAAAAAAATTCAATCCGGCTGGTTCAAAGGAATTCTTTCGAGTGTTATCAAAGATTAATATGCCTAAAGAACTTGTGAGAAATGATGAAAGATGGAGACAGGCACAAATTGAATCCCCGTCAGAAGATGAAGAACTTCTTTACACAAGTCCACTGCACGGGAGTCCTTTTTTAACGCCCCCAAAGAGGCAGACGCATGCCAAAACAACTAAATCTAAGGAAACGCCAAAAACACGCTGGCATAAATATTAATCTTTATGTAAACGTTTTTACGATCATTAATAAAATTGCTTTCAAATTATCCAATTATCAGTCTTTTGTTGTCGTTTTGCGTGGGGAAGCAGGTCTTTTAGGAGAAAACGAGTGGGCCAGTGCAGTGTTCAAGTCGAGATAGAAAAACAAGTCAATGTTGAACGAATAAAGTTTTATTTTAAAAAAATTTAAAAAGGTATTAAAGTGTTTATTGGTTTCTTAATTTTTCAACTAACTTCTTACTAGACTGATTTTCGCCTGACATTTTTTTCAACTTATAAAAATGTTTATTGACAAATGTAAACACTTTAGTATCGTTCGATATTTTACTGTTATCGAACATATGTACAATTGTACTTAAACTGTGTCCACGTGCTTTATGACTTAGGTAAAACAAACAATATTGTCCACATACATCTGTCCAAATACTTTGTAATTCACGCGTGTTAAAGTTCCACTCGACAACATGTTGGTCTAGATAATGTCTAAATGTTTCGTTATAATAGCCAGGGGCTTTGCCGTAGCTATCGAAGAACTGTCCCTCGTGTTCTGATAGAAAGTAAAAGGCCACCCAATGTGTTCCTGGTTTGTTGCTTGGGTCTGTGTTTGCCACAAATCCACACGGAAAACGTTCTATGACTTTGGGTAGTTGATCGGATGAGAAGACACCACAAAATATTTTTCTTGTGATAGGATCTAATTCAAGAGCACGAACAATCTGGTTGGTGTTCATTTAGCTTACGTAATCGTAGATCACATTTCTTTCTGAATCAATTTGAATTAGATTTTCAAATTCTCCGTAACAGACAAGGCTAACAGCATCTGTTGGCGCGGCGGAGAACTGTATGTCAACTGACAAGTTCCCTTTCTGAATAAGGTTAAAATGAGGAGATGACCCACACATGTCAGGTGTTAAATCAAATGCATATACTGCATACCCTTTAGGAAATTCTTCTCGGGATATACCGTTACCAGTATTGTAATACATTTTCCCTGTACCAGAAAACTGTGTACAGAAAGCTTCAATAAATCTTGCGTTTGCGCCAAAGGAAAGCTGAATAGGTTTGAAAGGTATGGCTTCTCCATTTACTGTTATCCCAAGAGAAGACATGTTAAAATGTTGAAAGTTAAATGGGTTTTTCTTAAAACCACCATTAAAAGCTGCACTTTCGACTAAACCAAAGACAAACGATCTTGGCACGAAACCATTGAAAACATTATCTTTCTGCAGAGACGGATTTCCTGCTGGAATAATAAAACTCTTGCACTCAACACGTCGAATGGGGTACATTGCCGGACCCTTCTTTAGCGCAACTTCGTGAGCTAATGATACACTTGGGTTAACTTTTACCTTGCGAATTTTTAGGTAAGCATCGACCAACTTCACCTTAAAATCAGCATCAGCCACTGACGACATCAAACAGAATTCATTGCCACTACGATTCATGACAACTTTCAAATCTACATAGCTTAGCAAGAGACGTTCAGAGAAAAACACATCACAAAATATAGGACCTGCCATTTCGACAATTCCACTTGTCTTGCTGAACTCATATCTTGCGTTAAGTCCTTCATTAGCTGCTGCTCCTGCTAGGGTCGGGTCTGCTACGCTCATTTTACCAGCTGTATCTTTGTAAAAGAGAGATGTCGTAAGTTGCGATTGCTTTGCCGATGGACCATAATTTAAAAGTGTCTCAAGGTAAGAACGGTAGGCGTAAGTTCCAGTAGCCTGAGTGACTTGCTTTTCTTTCAGAAATACATCTACTTGTTTAAACAGACTATGCAGAAAATTGTTGACAGGTCCAACTTTCATATCTGCATCAAGATCTGCGCCATCTGCTTTTGTTACCTTAGCTCTAACCACTAAAATTGTTTTAGACAAATCGACATAGTCTTCGGTGCCGGGAGAAAGGAAAGTGATGGGACCATTACCTGATACACTTGAAACAGGTTGGTGATCTATCCAATGTCCTTTCTCCAGGCTAACTTGTGTTGGAGGTACTGAAAATAGATCAAGTTCACTTTTTGTGCACTCTGTCGATTTTGAATGTACAAAATCCATAACTATCCAAATATGTCTTCAACGCGAGCTGTTTTTCGTTTCTTGACTTGTCTGCTTCTGACAGTAGGAGATGTAGTCTTTCTCTTTTTACCTCTTTTCTTAACATTTGCTCGTTTTCCGTTTCCGGTTTGACCCAAAGTCTGAAGCTTTTTAACAGCTTTTTTCTTTACAACATTTGCTGCTTCGTTTAATCGTGACTTTGCTGACAATTTCACGTTTTTACCAGAAAGGACATCTCCTAACAAATTTGCACCTGTATTCAACGCGATATTTCCCAAGGTCTCTGCACCAGTTTTGACGAGAGGCATAACTGCTCTGGCCACACTGCGAAAGAGTCCTCCTAAACCATACCCCATTTGTCCATGTCCCATCTGCCACGGACTACCAATAAGAACAGGCATCCCACTTCCATGTTGTTGTTGATCCAAATAATAACGAACATACCGATCAGCGTGACTCATTTTTTACATAAAATAGGATGAGTTTTGCAGTCTAAAGTGAAGTGTCGTCAACACCATACCACGTTCAAATGGCATAGCGAGACCAGTGTCATCTCTTAAAAGTATCTCAATGTCTTCAAATGTTTTTGTTTGAACTGGTACGTATTGTATATTATTGTAGGTTCTTGTAATTACTTCCCCCAATTTTCCTTCAACAGGCACAGATCTTAACAATTTTGCATTGGTATCTCCAACTATTTGTGGCTGTACAATGTCACAGTACACATAGATGGAATTCATGGCACCATTAATGTCACTGACATGAGGACTCACCGTCGTCTTGACAATCTTCACTTCCTTTCCACCGAATCCAAGAAGAATCGACATTTTACCTTTCACAGAAAACGCGTACCCATTTTTTAAGCGAACTGTCACTTTTTCAGTTCGAATATCAAATGTCATTGAAATATTCCCTTTTGTGTCTTTTGACAAGGCTTTGTTTACAGATTTAATAAAATCTGTCATGGAATTATAAAACCCATAGTCCACAAAAGTAACCATAAAAATAACACCATCATCACTGATGTATAAGTGGTTGTCACCACGTTGAAGATTATACCATGTGCGAGGATAAGTCATCGAATATAGACCGACTTCCCAGTTACCGTTAAGATCAACTGTCTGAGGTAATTTCACTCGATAACTGGTTGTAGTGTTATTGGGAAATGTAGAGAGAGATGCATTGCTAGGAAGCGTCAGGTAAAAATGTGTTCCGTTCATCATGATCATACAAAGAGTAATAAAAGAAACACAACACATTCAAATGTTTAAAAACGATTTATTTCAGAAGCAGTAACCCATGAATTAAATTTGTTAGGGTAACCTAACCATTTTACAAAATATTGTACATGTTTCCCTTTTCCTCGCTTCTTTAGAATCTTCTCTATTTCATAAGTATCGTCATGCTTGATGACCTTCTGAAGTTCTTTCTCGTAAAATGTTCCTTGGAGCTCTTCACCATCGAAATCTTTAATCTTGTAGACAGGAGGTCGTCGTGCTATTGTCTTGCTTATTGTAAATATCTCTTTTGAAAAATTAGGCAAATATCCTTTTTCGAATTTACGCTTAATCTTGCTAATTCTCACTTGATCACCTATTTTAAATTTGTAGTGTACAGGTTGTAAATCATCTATGTCGCTGTCGTACAACGTATGCCATACTTTATCTTCGATTGCATTATTTACAAGAGCGGGTTTTGTTTTTATACTACGATGAACTGTATGATTGTAAGCATAAACTAAATCAGGCAACATGTCAATGTATCTCATGGTTTTCTTTGCCGTGAAGTAACGCCACATTTTGGTCTTTAATGTACGAATTAAGCGTTCAACAATAGACGCTTTTGTTTCGTTAAATGTATTATACAAATGAATCTCTTCATTGTTCATCAGCGTCTGAAAATGTTTGTTAAAGAACTCCGTTCCCCGATCAGTCAAAATTTTCTCTGGCTTTCTCCCTGACGACAAAATTACTTTAAAAGCGTCAACAAGCGCAAGCCCTGTTTTCGTCTTGAGAGGAATCACCCATGCATACTTGGAAAAGACGTCAATACATACAAGCAAATAACGATATCCGTCATTAAATTTCTGCATTGACTGCATATCCGCCAAATCCATTTGCCATTGTTCGTCAATACCTCCAACTAATACACGATTTCTTTTAAAGTTTCGTTGAACCGGTTTGTGTAAAGTGTAAGCGTCTTGTTTCATTAACCATTCAAGAATCTGTTTTCGACTCAGTTTGTACTTGCCCTCTTCCTTCACATCACGGTACAAACGATCAGCGCCTCCAAAACCACCAGAACGTTTGGGGTCAAAATAAACACTTGACAAATACTCATCAATATTGGCCATTCTGTACTGTCTCAGTTTGTTTTGTAATGAAACGGAAAAATGACTAGGGTATTAATCTTCTGGTATTAAAGTCTCCAACTCGGCTGGAGCAACAACAACGTCCGATTGTTGTGGCACTACTGTTTCAGAAAGCACAACGCCAGACGTATTATGCCCTGTTGAAACATTGGTACTGCTCTCAACGCATCCATAGTTTTTAATAGTTTTACTATTATATCCCATTTGCAGATGACCCTCTAAATTTAAATCGTTTCGCCCAAAGCTAACACCGATTCTAAACATTTTCTGTCGGTTATGATTTTTATTTCTCTTGGCTCTGTCATTTTGTGATCTGCTATAACAAGTCCCCATTTGAAAATTTTCTCTAAACCGTACACCACTGTCGCCACAAGCAACAATGTATAGTATGAAGAAAGTAGACCAATGCATTAGGTTTTTAAAAACTTTTTTATTCACACAATTTTAATTACACAGTTGAATGGCACTTAAGTTTGCATGTACACATTATATAGTCCATTAAGTTATTAATGTTCATTGTTCTTGTGGTCTCAGCGTACATCTTAGACCAAATAAACCAGCTCAGATTAAATAAACTGTCAAAATACTGTCTGCATAAAGTGGAAGGACTAGGAAATGATAAAATCCTACAGGCCTCCACGATTGCCCTCCAAATATCGTCACGGTCAATCATTGAAATAGCTTGGTCTGTGTAGGCCATCCAACGATACTCTTCATCAGAAATTTCACAAGGCTCTCTCACGGTAGTCCATTGATTACCATCCACCTCCTCCTTCTCCAACTCCATCTCCTTGGCACATGTCACTAGCTCCTCCAGCTCTTCAATCTGTCTATGGACAAACTCGGTAGAAACGAGATCAATAATCTGCTCAAAAGTTAGAATGTCCTCAAAATCAACTTCGTCGACATACATTTGCTCAAACAGATGTGCCATTATTCCCTTTACCACGTTTCTTCAACCAGTTCACAAACACACTGACTAAATAAACAGTGACCGTAAGCATTGCACGTTTGTTTCATTAAACAGCATTCCTTATTGATTTGAACCATTGTCTGACAACAATCATACTGGTTAAAACAGGTTTTCTCTATTCAAACACGTATTTCCGGTTCACATGCGCGCGCACAGGACTCACGCGGACAGCCTGGTAACTAAAAACTAGGGGTAAGAGGTCCTGAAAAAAGTGTGCTATACCTGTGGCCTATCTACTCACCACCACTAACTGCCGGCCAGTCTGAAAGGACGCAAGCGACTCCGTCGCATTTGTTTGTCTTTTGGGTTTTTTTTGGGCGTCGCGATTTTGCATTTTTGCACATTTTACTTCCGCTACTATTCATGCTTCCGGTGAGTTGTCAGCCGCCGTGACTCAGTGAGGCCGTGGCTGTTGTAAGTTCTTTGCTCCTTTCGCTTCTGGAGTTGGACAAAAAGTTGAACAGCTTTGTCTTTTGACCAAGGTGTTTTTGCACGTTGTTGGTAAATTTTGAAAGTTACTGGCTAACCATGTTTAGTTTAACAGTGATCAGATGTGGCTGACAACTCTCTAATGTTCACCAGTGTGAAAACGTGAAAATGCTCTAAGTGGCATTGTATAGGGGACGAAAACTCTTGCGGAACTAAAAATTATTCATTCATTTTGCTTTCCAAAAATAGTTATTTTGTTTAAATTACGTCGTCGATGTTAACGTCGTGGACATAACAAACAAGACGCCTCGATCAGGTGTTCACTCAGGCTACTGGCATAACGCGGTGGGACTTATCAAACCTGTGTTGTAAATTATAGAGAGTGACGTAATGACTTAGGAGTTTGGTCATGTGATTACTGTTGAAGGATTCTAGTCGAAGGAGATGAAGGCGTTTCATATTAAATCAGAAATAAAGAAAGTGAATCAACCAGGTCTTGTGTACGTCTATCTTATCTAAGGAGAAACCCAGAATTATATCAACAAATCATACATTGGTGCCGACTCCCGGGAAGAAAACGTAAACTGCTCGTGAATGTCTTGTTGACATATCTGCATGACAATCGAACAATGGCGGAAATCATGAAGAACTCAAAGCTCGTCAATGTCATCGGTTGATTGTCGAGGAAGTCATGGAGAAATCCCGTGAATTAATCGAAGGAGAACAAACCGCAGACGTTTCCCGAAAACTTCAGGCGAATAAAAGAACTCTCGAAGGTAAGCTCGCTCTTTTAGAAACCATAGACGGTGAAGTTGTTGGTCTCATGACTGCCCAGGATAATATCGAAACGGAAATTATGCAACGTTCGGAGTTTACAGCCTTTGTGAACGAATGCCTCGTTCACTGAAATTGATCTAGTCTTGAATACTGCGGAAAAGAAGGAATACTCGTCGACAGACCATGGTCATGCAGACGCAGAAATCCCCAGGTATTGCGAAAGCAAAACTAACGAAATTATCTCTCAATAAATTCTCTGGAAATCCTGTTGATTGGCAAGTGTTTTGGGACTCGTTCAATTCAGCAATTAATTCAAACCCAGCTTTAGCCGAAGTCGACAAGTTTAATTACTTGAACTCACTGTTACAAAGCTCTGCAGCAGAAACAATCAATGGATTTTTCCTGACTAAAGATAACTATACCGAAACTATCAAATTACTCCAGGAGAGATATGGAAATAAACAAGTTGTTATTTCTGCTCAGATGGATTCCTTGCTAAAACTGCTTGAAGCGACATCGATGAATGAGGTGAAGAAATTGAGAAATATCTACGACAAGCTAGAGTGCCATGCCATGTGCATGAGAAGTCTTCAAAACATCGGAGTATCATCTGACACTTATGGATAATTTCTTGCACCTGCGGTTTATGGCAAAGATTCCAGAAGAGCTGAGAATACTGATCACAAGGGAATTATCTTCAGAGAAATCGAAATTGGAACCACTGCTCAAAGTGTTTAAAGAGGAATTACAGCTGAGAGAGAGATGTGCATTTGTTGGTGGTACAAGTCCTCAGAAAGATAACCAGTCCAATTCAAGGTACAGGTCATCATTGAGATACAACAACCAACCATCCTCTACTTTACTGACAGAGAACAAAGGTAGTCTGCCATCACGAGAAGGTCTATGGTGTACATATTGCAATGGTAAACATCCATAACTGAACAGTGGTGACCAACATCTCAACTCGGAAGCAGATTCTTCGCCGAAAAGGTAAATGTTTTAGATGTCTTCGAAGTGGTCACCTGGCTAGAGACTGCCGGTTGGAAAGCCTTGTTATAATTGTGGCCAGAAGCATCATACTTCAATCTGTGACCCTCAGTCGAAGCCAGGTACCCAACACCCACATCATAGCCAGACAGAACCACAACAACATATTTCCCCACCTACTAATCCATTCCTTCAAGTTCCTCAACCCTCAGCAACGAACATGTTTGTACACCATCAACCCAATTCTCCAGTGAACCCACCATTCCACCCAAGTATGTTGCTTCCACAGAGTTATTCTAGTCTTCCACTTGATCAACTCACCTCTGTAAATCCATTTGTACCTAAAGTGAAGAATCAGTCTCAAGCCAATGGAACCTCATCGCTCAGTTTGATTGTAAACTCCATGAACATGATGTACTGTTACAAACCGCAATAGCAAACGTGTCTGAAGCAGAAGCTGAAGGAAACTCTGCTAACATTAGATTGATTTTTGACAGTTGTAGCCAGCGAAGTTATGTAACCGAAAGTCTCAAGAAATCCCTGAATCTACCTGTTATTGGAGCTGATACATTGCTGATCAAAACGTTTGGAGAAACACATGCCAAACTTAGAACATGTGACATTGTTGAACTAGCTGTCCAAACACTCGAAAGTGGCGAAAGATCTACATTACTGCCTATGTCGTACCAGTCATCTGCTCAGCTATCAGCAACCAGTCGATAGATTTTAGTCAAGAAAGATATCAGCATTTACAGTCGTTACCGCTTGCAGATGACACTCATGGTTTAAGAGAGTTGTCCATGCATCCACCTGCTAGCTGGTGCTGATTACTAATGGTCATTAGTGACTGGCGATGTTGTGCGTGTTGGCCATTGGGTTAGGTCCAGTGGCTCTGCAGACCAAGTTGGGTATGTTTTATTCGGCCTAAGCGAAGGTTCGAGCGATGCCAAAGAATCCACTGTAAACCTCAGCGAGACCCATGTACTCAAGGTGGCAACATCAGTTATTCAGGAAGATTCATTGGAGCAAGATAACAAAGCCTTCTGGGATCTGGAGTCTAAAGGGATCAAGAACCATGAGCCTGCTGTCTACGAGAAGTTTCTAGATCAGATCAGATTTGACTGCGAAAGATACGAAGTAAAGTTACCCTTCAAGGAAAACCATTCCACACTGCCACATAACTACCAACCAGCGGCGAGGCCAGCATAAACTGAGTGGGGGGTCCACGACGGCGAGAGACAACCATGAGGTAGACCCCCCCCCCCAACAGTTTCTCATCGGATTTGGAAGAATTACAAAATTGCTCTTAAAGACAGGGGGGTCCGAACCCCCCATTCCCCCCGTGACCTCGCCACTGCTGCTAACCAAGTAGATCAAGATTAGAATCACTGCTGCGACCACTCAAGTCAAAACACGAGGTCCTTAAGCGATATGATCATGTCATCCAAGAACAACTGGAAAGAAATGTCATCGAACCAGTCTCTGATGAAAGAGCTCCAGATCCAGGCAAAATACATTATTTACCACATCGTGAAGTTCTCCG
The DNA here is from genome assembly GCA_035771165.1 of Paragorgia papillata. Classification (NCBI taxonomy): domain Eukaryota; kingdom Metazoa; phylum Cnidaria; class Anthozoa; order Scleralcyonacea; family Coralliidae; genus Paragorgia; species Paragorgia papillata. The sequence goes on from JAWNZC010000234.1 coordinate 3,948,981, forward strand.
TCCATCTCTCACCCCACTGATCTTCGACATTCTGCTGAGATTTCGCCAAAGAGGAATTGGATCGAATTATCGCCGATATCGAGAAGGCCTTCCTGAATGTGTCTGTGGTACCAGAAGATGGGGACTATCTTCGCTCCTGTGGGTGGATGACATAACAAAATCTAAACCGCAAATCGTTGTCAGAAGATTCACAAGAGTTGTCTTTGGTGTGAGTTGCAATCCATTCTTGCTAAACGGGACAATACATCACAATGTGAATTCATCCAAGAATATAGATCCAGAATTCGTGGAAGAAGTTCTTCGATCGCTTTACGTCGATGACTTAGCATCATCAGTATGCAGTGTCCCTGAGGGATTCTTGTTCTACGAAAAGCTGAAGAAGAGATTCAAGGAAGGAGGTTTCAATATGCGGAAGTGAGTGACTAACAGCGGTTAAGTCCTAAGAAAGATGATCAGTTCCTGTGAAGAACAGGAGGATCACCGATCTGATTCGTTGGAATCAGATAAGGAAGAAATCCTCCAAGCAGAAGCTCTATATGGATAAACAAGTTCAGAAGCAAGTCCGAGCTGAGCCCAGTTTTAAACACACGGAAAGAGCGCTAGGACTGTACGAAGATGAAGAAGGAATCCTAAGGTAACGAGGAAGACTACATCACGCTCCATTGCCCTACTCCACTCGTTTTCCAGTCATTCTACCTAAAAATCACCACATCACATAAATAATTATCAAAAGAAGTCGCAGGAACGTAATGCACCACGGACTGAAGGAAACTTTAACTGAGTTACGATCGAAATTCTGGGTAATTAAGGGACGACAGAAGGTGCGCAAAGTGATCTCGACCTGCGCTACGATGCAAGCGAATTGACGGAAAGTGTTACAGCGCCCCTCCGCCTCTACCGCTGCCTCAGTTCAGAGTGTCTGACGAATTTGCTTATACTCGCTTAGGAGTAGACTTCGCCGGTCCCGTGTTCGTCAAGAATGTTTATTCGCATTCCAGGAGAACATAATTGAAGTTACAACTGAACATAATTGCAATTGAAGTTAGAAGTACAGGTGTGGAAGAGGATGAAGTCTGTCCCCACATAAAGTTTGTACCAGATGATGAACCAGAACATATACACGAACTCCAGAATTAACTGTTGACTGTTACTTTGAAATTTATTGTTTGCAGTTTTAATCCTACCATTGATCGAGCTTAGTCAATCAAGGGGAGAGTGTTGTAAATTATAGAGTGACGTAATGACTTAGGAATTAGGTCATGTGATTAACTCGTGTTGTTGAAGGAGTCTAGTCGAAGGAGTCAAGAGTTTTATATGAAGGCGTTACATATTAAATCAGAAATAAAGAAAGTGAATCAACCAGATCCTGTGTACGTCTATCTCATCTAAGGAGAAACCCAGAATTATATCAACAAATCATGCACCCTGTATCGAAGGCTGAATGTGGTGCATATACCTTAGGGTGACGTGTGGCGTCTTGGAGGTCATATTATAATCCTTTCTCGACTGTGTTGCATGTTTCTTTTGGAACGAAGCCGCCAATGTCATTTTATTTTATTTTTTAATTTATTTTAACGCGACTCAGACAATTTTACTCGTCAAGGGAAGAATTCCCGGGAGACAAGGGGTTACCTGGGTACTAGGTTGGGGTTAAACTAACTTCCAATATAATATTAAATATAATCAGTAGTTAACTGTGACTTCTTTGAATTATAAATTTCATGCATGTTCCTTTTTTATCGCAGCCGTCGCCCTATAATCTTAAAGTCCCTATATTAAAACGGGATGGCGGCGGGCTATTCTAAGAAGCCTGCTATCATTGGTTCTATTTGAAAGTATAAACATGGGACCTGTCTTCACAGTGATCACTTCTGATGAAGACACTAGATCAGAGTGTTCGAAACATTGGGTCATGAACTTAACAATAACTTTTAAGTTATTTAAAAAAAAAGACCTTAAAGCTTTTAAAAGGGCTGTGTCACGTTATTTTTAGCAATTCTGACACAAATCGTCCTAAAATCTAAAAAAACCCAAAAAAACTATAACAATGACCATTTTAAAAATGTAAAAGTACAAAAGAGATCCTAGAAACCTGCACAGAAGCATGGATGGTGAGTTTAAGAGGGATTGCAAATCGATTGCAAATATCATTATCCTGCTGGTAATGGAAATCTTTACAACACAGGAATTTCAGTCTGTTTCGAATGCATCATCGTTTTTCTTCAGTGCTATTTCGTCGATTACACTGACTCTGTTAGCAACTCAATACAATGCTTTGGTGAACCCGATGAAAATACAGCGAAGATTGAGCAAACGGTGTGCAAAGATCGCGATCTACCCGATTTGGCTAAGTGCGCTCATTCTAGCGTTTCGTATCACTATGTGCGCGGCAAAACAAGTAACACAGGATCAGAGAGAAGCCGCTTTCGCACAAGCGTACAAGGTATCCTTTTTCACTTGGTACACTCTAAGTTTTGTCATTCAATTCCTGTAGTCGTCACAAAATTTTGCTACGGTATGATAATTATATGGGTTTATGTAACGAAAACTATTTGCAGCCAAACAACTGGACAGCCGCAAGATATATCAAACAAGAAGAAGCTCACTAATATGTTGTTGTTAATCACACTAGTTTTCATAGCTGCACGGATTCCTTGCATTGTTGTCCACAACTATGCGCTTTTTACGTGGACATCTCTTCATGCTGACGTCGTTGCTGTAGTGAGCTGTGTATATAATCTATCACCTTGTCTAAACCCGATAATTTACGTAGCCTATATACAAACTACCGAGAAGGTGTGAAGAGGTTGCTGAGGCGTTGTTTCTGCGGGAAGAATGATAATCAGAATAGGAGCCGGAGCAGCGTCGGATTAACCTATAGGGAGAACTGGGGCACGTGCCCCAAGGGCCCGAGTTCCTGAGGGCCCCGTTCAAATTTGAACGCCAAAAAGAACACCACAAATGCAACGGAATATAATATTCAGGAAAGGCAAGAAACCATTTATAGAATTAGAAATCTTGAAATATCTTATAGAATCTTTATATATCACATTACATTACTATGTAGAACAATGTTGTTTTTAACTTTACAAAATAAGCGAGAAAATTATTTTATTAAAATTAGCCCTCGAGTCGAAAACTCGTAGGGAAAATGCAGGTTTTTCTTATTTTTCTTTGTTATATTGCATTTTGAATACTGCCATGCCATGCCAAAAATTATTAAGATTAATGCTAAATTATAGCTGTAACATGAGTTTCAGTCGTGGAAATGTTAAATCTGACATTTTTCGATGCGAAGAGTATTTACTCCATAGCTGTAATAACTAATAAGACCTGGTAAAGTGCATTACTACATGACACACCCAAAATTCGTTGTGCCAAGAACACTTTAAATGACGTCAAGTGGGCAGGGCTTTGAAGAGAGGGAAATTGTGGGGTAAAATGCTAGTAGTGTATAAACGCCGATTCCGGGACATAGCTCAATGGCTGCCATTTGTTTACCAAAAATTTTGTTTACCGATCCTGGGACATGTTTGAATTTTTTTTGCGGCCACCCTCCTGGATTTTTGTTTACCGATCCTGGGACATGTTTGAATTTTTTTAAAGATGGCTGCCAAGTTTTTGGAAATTTTTGGGGTTGGGGTTTTTTTAATTGACTTACTTGTTTTTAAACATTTTTAAAAAAATAAAATGCCAACATACAGAAAAAAAGGAGTAAGAGGCCAATTTTTTCAATCCACCACTGGAAATACAAAAGGTATATGCAAAATTTGCAAATTTGAAACAAACACAGAAACAGCACTGAGATTACACATAAAGTTTGTTCATAATGAGAAGGCAGTGTTTAATCCTATTGTTAGATGTTTGAAATGTTCCAAAACTTTTAAAAACAAAAAAGAAGAAGAAATTCATTCCAAATCCCATGAAGTTAGAATTAAAGGTAACAAAAAATATTTTAAATAACCAAAAAAACTTTAAACATTTTCAAAATTTTGTATTCTTTTTGAATACAAATCTTTAACATAATTTACTTAGTTTTATAATGACCAATGGCCAAAGTTGATATTTTGTCATCTAGTATAATTCTTTTGTCGTCCTCAGAATTCAATGCTATCTTATTTACATGAATGGTGTGGATGGTGTGGTTGGTACTTCTAAAAGTATTCATTCCTTTTAGTTCATTTTTGTCAGTCATTAAACAGTTGTAATAATCATTAAATTTGATATTGTTGATGGTGGCTTTTGCTATACCTTTACACTTTTTTTCTTCCTTTTCGTACCATAACCCAGTTTCAAAATTCTTTTTCTTTGCCATTTTAATGGCATAAGCTTTTGATCTCAAACCAACAAATTTTGATATTTGGTCGGCACCTGTTTCAGATTTCATCATTCCAAGGACTTTCTTGTTCATTTTTTTAATACCACTTGGATGGTTCTCAGAAAAGTTAGAGGTGTCAAACATTTTTGTAACATCATCTTTAATGTCAACAAAGAAGTCATTGGTTTTAATTTCATAACACAATGAGTCTGTGTCAGTAAATAGTAATGTTGCTTTATTTCCATATTTTGGCTTAACATAATTGTAATGAAAGTCATACATTAAAATCTTACTTTTGTCTAATATTGCAGCACCACAAAATATTGGCTTGTTTAACTTGACTCTGGTCTTTTTCATATGTACAGCTGCCAAGTAATCAGCAAATATTGTATCGCCTTTGAATGTTGGTTTTCTAGCCAGTTTTTCAAGTTGGTCATCATCCGACACCAATCTTATGTCCATTCTATTTCTGACATTTTCCATGGTTTTCCCAAAAACAGAATTATTCATAAGTTTATAAAAATCTTTCTCAAAGTCATTCTTGGCTGCTGTTCTTAACTCAGTATTTAACATAATATATGGCTTCATCCAAGCTTTCTCAACAAATGAAACCACTCGATGAATTTTTGTTAATTTCAAACCATTTTTCAAAATCTGATCCAAAGCTTCGTAATGAACCACATAATTTTTCTTATTATGCAAATTTGGTATTAACTTTTCAACCTTGTTAACAACCAACTTTTCAGCTGCAAATGGCATTTCATTGTGTAAGTCATGAAGCTTTTCCGGATATTCAAGGTCAACTTCCAAAAAGCAACCCATACCATCCATTGCCAAATATTTCTGCCAGTTTTTAAGCTCATCTTTTGGAACCCATTTGAAACCACCAACTGGTAATGGTTGGGTCATTGAACATCCGTAGAGGTTGTTCATATCCAAATATGGAATGAAAACACTTTCCTTTTCAGAATCATATTCCTCCATGTAAACATTGTTTGCTTCTGAATATCTGTGGGTTATAACTGAAATGCCACCACGAATTCCTTTTTCGATCATTAAATATTGGTCAGGGTCTGTCAGTAGTTCCAACTTTTGTTCCGTCAGTTTCAACAAAGCATCCCAAGCCAAACCAGGAGCTGTATAATACCACATTGGGTCCAACCCATATGTTTTTTTACACATCTTTCTAAAATTTTGAATGACATCTGTAAGTCCCAACACGTCAGTTTTTTGATACAACTCCATGTAATCCTTCAAATTTTTACATTTAAACTTGTTCCAAACATCCTTGCCATGGTTGTAATCCTCAATGGCAACATTTTTTCCAGTTAGTCTTGAATGAAAATCTTTGTATGGTGGAAATTCTGTTATGTCCAACTTTTTCAAACTGGTCAAAATTTCATAAGGAAACACACCTTTCCTTTTTAACAAATCCACATGATTTTTAGGATAATCTTTAAAACCATTTTCAGTGTAATGAAACTCGTCATTTGGTAAGTTTGATGTCAGTGTTGCTAATGAGCTTGACATGAACTTTAATGAGTCCAAGAAACGTAATTCCAAAGGTACCCATTTTTTGACTGTTACACCCTTGTCATTTTTTTTGAAACCACCATCCATCCAAAGTTTCTTATTTACACTTATGTATTCCTCCTCAGTTTTTGCAATACAACCAATGGGGCCTTTTGACAATCCCAAATACTTTGCAATTAAATGAGCATCATATCCAGAAAAATTATGGAAAAGAACTGGAATATGTCTGGCACTTGACATAGCATAATTACACTCGTTATGGGCAGCTCCTCGGTACTGACCATTTAAATGGTTGTGGTCCCTAACTTTACTTTTTGGTGTTAGTTTTTTGGCTTTCCAGATGCTTTTGGGGTCCAAATCTTTTGGATTTCTTCGGACAAAACATCCTCCACAAACATAACAATTGGTTGCATTTTGAAAGTTGGTTTCATTTTCAGCTGTCATGATAATTTTTTTAGGAGTTTTCAAATATGTGTGCCAAATCTTTTTTGCTTCCATTTCTAGCTTTTCGACAAACATTTGACCAATGTCCTCAAAGTCATATTTTTTGGTGTAACTGAAATACTTTCCTGGATAAATTTTTGGATCGGAGCAAATAATGGAAAACCCATAACTGATTGGCACATGTTCTTGATAGGCTTGGGTGTAACTTTTGGACTCATCAGTTTTTTGAGTTCTTAAAGTTTTTAACATACACTCAAAATCTGCCACAATTATGAAAGAGACATCTTGGGTTTTCTTTAAATCTTTTAAACCCCAACACATGATGTCATCCTCACCTTTTTCTGGATACTCTTGGATCTGTGCGTCATGAATCCTACAGACAACCTCATGTTCATTCATAATTTTTTCTGTCTCAAAAGGGTTGAGACAAAAGTCGCAGAAGAATTTTTGGTGTTGGTGGTTGTTGTTTTGGTTTGATAGTAACCTACTTTTGTCTTTGACACAACTAAAATGATCATTCCACCAAAATAAGTTGACCCTTTTGTCATGTTCAGATCTGCTAATTTGCATTTGACAAACTTTTTTAATTTCATCATCATATGTCAAAACATTGACACCAATCTCATTAAGCTTTTCAAACTTTGAAATTTCTTTAATTTTGACAGGGAATGTTAAACCAGCCACATCATAATCTTCCACCATTAACTGGATTGACACAGGAATTCTTTCAAGTTTTTTGGCTTCTGGTTCTTTTTGTAATGTCTCAGCAATGGCAACTGCGTATAGGAAACACAGATCATCCTTTTCATTTTTTGGATTGATGATTGCCTTTTTGTCTCTAATGAATTTTGGTAGTTGCTTATAACTCTTACCATTTAAAGGTTTGTACTTGGTTATTGAAATGTCAAGTTTTTCAACAGACCTTATTGACCAACCTGAACCTTTTTTCTGGTGTGCTGCCAAATTTTCGAGCATTTCCTGCTTTGAGATTTTGTACAGCTCCGTAACATCCTCCTGGGTTGTCATGGCTTTCATGTTAGATGTAAAGTAAAAAAGATCCACTTCTTCAAGGCTTTCAACATAATCATAATGTACAAGTTTACAAATAAGAGTTGTCTTGACTTTTTTGGAATTCTCAATCCCATTAATTAATCTTTCAACCCCAGCTGTTGTATGTTCCAAAAATACAACCGGATCTTTATAATTTTGGCCTGAGATTTCGTAAAGTTCTGATGATCCTTTTACGAATGTTTTTATTAATATTGGTTCCGTTTGTCTAACTTTTTTGTTAGCCCTTGTCCTTTTTCTAAAAATCTTTGTTAGTTTGTTGCCAACAACTTGCCTAGTTTTTTTAAGTTTTTTACCAGCTCCCAACCACTTGTTGTCCCACTTTACCTTATTTTGACGCAACTCTTCTTGTTGGATTTCTTTGGCCCATTTTTTTTGTTCCTTGTTGGCATGTTTTTTGTCAAGTTTTTTGGTTTTTAAATGATCCTTAAGTTGATCTTTTGTAACCTGTTTTGACTCCTTTTCTTTCTGTTTTTCCAGAAGTTTTTGGAGTCTTTCGGGTTTGAAGGGATTTAAATCCTTGTCCCTTTGCAGCTGCTTTTGTTTTCTAAGTCTGGCAGCTTCCCGAATTTTGAGAAGTTTAGGATCATTAGTTTGTATCGTCATTTATTACTATATGATTTTTTATAAAATAAAAATGGATGATAATGTTAATATTGAAGCTGCTTTTGATTATTTTGAGAACCAGATTGTTAAACAAGTAAACAGAGTTTCATTTTTTGGTGTTTTTATGATTGGGGTCATTATTTTGAATGTTGTGTTTGTATTATGGTGGCTTACATTATTTTAAAAAAACTTCATAAAAAAAATTACTACCCAACATTGGATAGTAATTTTAAAAATAGCATGACCAAGCAAACTAACGATCCAAACTTTCAGAAAACAAAAAATTAGAAAACAGTCGGCTACTGTTTATATATGTGGATTTAGAAAAATTAACGACTTACGGACCAATTTTTACCTTCAAATATGACAAACTTGTTATTTTTGATACAGTATGGGATGTAACTAGGATTTTTGTTTAAAGTTATGCCAGCTCTGTAAATACTTGGGAAAATTATTTTGTGGATGCCATCAAATGAAGTTAAAGTTATTTTGACAGGTGTCCTAATGACATTTCTGTGGTGCTTGTCATAAACTTCATTTTTGACTAATGGTATTTCCAATTTTTCGCAAATAGTTTTTAAATTTAAACTGTGGGAACCTTTGACACCAAGTTTTGAACCTATTTGTCTTAATTCTTTGAGAGATGTTGGTGGAAAATTTTCTTCCCGTATTGTTTTAAGTCTTTTGGTAACACTTTCTCTAAGTTGCATACGAATTTGAAAAAGTTTTTTGAGTTCCATAAGTTTTTTTTGACGATTGACTTCAAGTTCAATTTCTTCATTTTGTAAATAATTTTTAATGTTTTCAGGTGTTGATGTTGTCATTTATTACATATGGTTTCTTTTTAAATTTCTTATTTTTTTTTAAAATAAGAGATTTTTTTTTAAATTTTAATAATAATGTTCATGTCTAACATCATTGTGCACCCAACGATCCTTTTCATTTTGTACCCATTTTTTCCTGAGAAGTGTGTTACGCCTGGCTTTCCGCTGTTGCTGAAGTTGTTGCCACCAATTTTGAATTCTCGTTAACAGTATCATTTATTTCATTTGTTTTTAAAGACTCAACAGAAGCCGATTTTTTACAACTTGGTACCTTTGTATAATTTTTAACCGTTTTGTTTGTCCACCCTATTTGTAGATTGCCTTCCATAACCAAATCATCCCTGCCAAAACTTAGCCCCAGCTGGAATCCTTTTTTACTAATATGATTTTTGTTTAATTTTTCTTTCTGTTTTGAATTTTTGTTGCCCATTTTTTATTTGCGTTTTACAGACCAATATTTGCCATTGTACCACACGATTATTTTGTTATTTATGCAATAAATTATGCCGCCAAAGGTTTTGTATCCTATTGCCAAAGCTGCCTGTCCCAAACTTGAAAACTCAATTGTCTCACTTTTGAATGGAACTACTGCTGTAAAAATAACTTTAACAGGTATTTTATCATTGTTTCCTAATGGTTTATATGGTACAAAAGGTAATCCAAGTTTGTAACAAAGTGTTTTGTTGGTAAGGTCTGTTGGATTTGGGATTCCGAATTCCGAAGCAATTTTAAGCAACTTTGGTTTTGGGACTGGTTTGTTTAGTGTGTGTTCAGACATTTTTAGGTTTAAACCAAAAAGTTGTTCCTGTAAAATTTCAATTTCATTTTCTAACACTTCATCATGGTGTCTGCTTTGTATAGGTAGTGAGCGGCTAATATTCCAGAGCTTCCCATTGTGCTCAACTGGTTTTTTGTTGTTGATATAATAGTCGATTATTTTATTATTTTTTTGAATAGCGTTACCAGCAGCGACCTGACTTGGAAAAATTATTTCGTCATTCCCACCAACCTCTTTGAATGTTATTTCAACAGAAACCCAATCGTGGTAATCCGGGTGACCTGGATTTTGATTTGGTTGGTGTGGAATTTCAAGATTTTTGGACAATGTTTTTCTTGTTAATGAAGAAGATAAATCCCCATTTTCAAAAGCCAAAATTTGTAATTCTGCACATGATAAATAATGCGGGTCCAAATTTGGGGTGTAAAGTTTTTCCAATTTTTCATGCAACTCGTCTTTTAAAAGTTCAACTTCAAATTTTAACAGCTCTTTGATACTCATTTTATTATACTTTTTAAAAACCATTCTTTTAAATTCAATTTTTTCCTAACTTAACAAAATTAGGAAAAGAACAAAATTTTAAGCAATATCAACTCAACTGTCACTGGGATCAACAGAACCGCCACCATTGAAATTTTCATTAATATTTTCATTATTTTGTACTGAAACATTTTTATTTAAAGTTCCTCCCTTGTCCCACACATGTTTAGCAATAATGATGCCTCCAGTTAGTAAACCAATCATTGGAATGTAGGGCGAAATTTTTCTTACCATGCATTTAACATCATCGCAGAAAAGTTTGTTTGATGATAATTCGGCATCCAGCTTTTCGTCATCTTGTACCAAATCCAACTGTTCCAGTAACTCTGAGAATTTAGTAACAAGGGTTTCTGTTAACAGAGAAGTTGTTTTGTCTAGTTGGGTTCTCTCATAGTTTAACTTAATTTTTTCAAGTTGGGTCATCGAAGCTTTTTTCAGATATGCTTCCGAATATTTGATCTCCTTTGCAAAGGATAAGCGGATCAAGCCCTCCCTAAGATTTAAATCTTGCGGTTCTTCTGGTTCTCCCATTTTTGTGTATTCTGTGTTCATTTATATATGTTTATTTCTTATAATTTTTGTACTCTGTATACACAAAATATGTCAAACCTATTGCAAGTAACCACAGATTTTTCGCCAACCATGCTAATCCTTTTGCTCCCCAAGATAATGCAGTTGCTAGGATGCTAAGAATTGGTGCCAATACGGGCCAAGCAGCTTTTGCTAGTTTTGCTAGTGCTTTGCCAAGTGCTCCTGTTGCCTTTGCAGTTGTTACAACAACAGCTTTTCCAGCTAGTGCAACAGTTGTAATAATCCCAGCTATGGAAATGGCAATGGCTGCTGAAACTCCCATGTTTTGTTTAGCCCATTCTTTAAATTTTTCGAATCTGGTTATAACATGATCTTCCATCATTTGTTCTGTTGCTTTTTCCTTTGGCTTTTCATTATTTAACAGCCTCATTTCTTCGGCTTTTACCTTACACACATTTGCCATACCTTTGTAAAGTTGCTTTATAGTGGGGTTTTGTTCAGCACCACCTTTGTCTTCGTAAAGTTCTTGGTTGGCTTCGGCAGCAACTTTGTTACCTTCTATGAATTCCCACCTGTCCCGTCCAGATAGCTGATTAATTTGAGCAGTTTTATCTTTTACTGTGCCAAAAAGATTACTAAGATTGCTATCAAATTCATTTTCCTTTGCATTTGCAAACAAGGCATCCATTAATATTGTCGCTTGGTCACCTAAATCCCTGGCAACCCCTTCTTGAACTGCTTCTGCGGCTTGTGGGGGAATGTTAAGCTCATCTTCTATGTAACCAACTCCAGTTTTGGAATGTTCGGTCTTTGCTTCCTTTAACAGACCCTTAAATTTTATAATTTTGTTTTCAACTTTTTCCCCTTTCCCTTTTGAAAAGTCAAACTCATCAGTACTTTCATCTCTAACAAGAACTAGTACTTTTTCAAACTTTAGCCCATCAACCTCAAATGTTTTTGGGTCATAGGAAAACGCACTATCCTTCAACAGTTTTTTGCTTGCTTTGCCATCATTCCCAACTATTGATTGTCTCAAATTTTTATAAAAGAATTCCTTCTTTTGCTTTGTAACATCCAAACTTTGTCGCCTACTCTCATTTGCTATGAAGTCTTTCATTCTTTTTCGGAATAGTTTTTCTGACTCCCCTTTAAATCGTACAGGTCTTTTGGTAATTCTTTCAATAATTTTTTCTCTTTCATATTCTTCAACCTGTCTGGGGTCCTCACCAAAAATTTCATCATATTTACCAAAAAGTTCGTTAAGTTCATCAAAATATGATTGGTTAAAAGATGATTCAAAAGTTCCACCAAAATTGGTTTCTGCCATTCCTATCTCACCTGGTGTGTCAGGCATTGCTCCTAAATTATCCAATCCAATATTTTCATCCATTATTTATTTATGTTTGTTCCCCAATAACTTTTACCAACTCCTCACCATAAAATTTTCCCATAATATCCTCCTCCTTATCCCGAATTCTGTACATAACAGGAACTCCTCTGAAAACCGCTGACACAGTAAAAATTTCATCTGTAAAATTTGGATCATATCCTTTTGCAAAGTTTTTTCTGTATTTTTGGATTCTGACATGGTCCCCAATTTTGAATTTTGGTTTGATACTTTCTTCAAGAGGAGGTATCCCATATAGTGTAAGAAAAACTTTGGATTGGTTGGTATCATTGACATCTTTTGGTTTCATTTTAATAGTGCTGTGGATGGTGTTGTTGTAACTCCCCACAAATTTTTCAAGATTATTTAACCACTCCTTGTTCCCTTTAAAAGTAAAAAATTTCCACATTCTGGTTTTCAAAGTCCTGTTAAATCTTTCCACAAGTGCAGCCTTTCTGTGGGATCTGGATGAAAAATATTCTATGTTTAAAGATTTCAAAAGAGTTTTTACTCCAACATTGTAAAACTCCTTACCCTCGTCAAACTGGACTGTTTCTGGATATTTTCCAAATTTTTTCTTAAATTCTTCCAACATTTTGGAAACACCTGGCACCATAGCAACAGTACTTTTCCTTTTAACAGGAACTGCGAAACCAAATCTTGACAAAATTTCAATACCTGTCAATATCCACTTTTGGTCATTATTTTCAGAACCAAATTTTGCCATATCCACCAAGTCCATTTGCATTTGGTCAGCAAGATTTTTTACAAATGTTTTCTGGTATTTTTTTGGTTTTCTTATGGGTTTGTGTAAAGTAAAAACTTTTTGGCTGTGTAACCACTCCTTAACTTGTTTTCTGGTTATTGAGGGGTTTTCTTTTACAGCAGCTTGGTAAAGTTTTTCCATGGATTGGTAACCTGTTACAGGATTGTAGTAAATATCTCTAAGCTCGAGATCAATAAGTAAAAGTTCATCTTCCATTTATTTTCAAAAAGTTTTGCCAACATTTGCCAACATTTGCCAATATTTTTTGCCAAAAGTCCCCAAAATAAACAATGACAGAACTCAAAAAATGGCCCGAAGAATGGGATGTTTCAGGATCAGTCCAAAATTTTTCCAAACAACCAAAAGCATTTGTAAACATCAACACCATTACAATTTTTGTAAATGAAAAAGAGAATTTTATTGTAAATTTGATTCCCATTGATTTAACTTTTCAGCAGCCAATGAAAACAAGGAATCCAAACATAAATGATTTCCTCACTATTCCGTATTTTACAGCTATTGCTGCCTCTTATGTTGCAAGCTACTTGTGTGGTATTTCTGACTACCATTTCAAGAATGGTTTTGCAAGATTTCGGTCTTCTTTTTTAACAAGTATTGTCCATTATCATTATGTTTTCCAAGTAAGGAGGTTTTTAAAACATCCAAACAAATTAAGGAGGTTTTTGACAGAAGATGTCATAAAAATTTTACAACACAATCCCAACGACGTTTGGGTAAAGAAGATAAGTAACTCCACACAAAGTGCGAAAGAATTTACACAAGATATGAAAGATCTTGGTTATGAAGTTAGGTATGTAAAGTTGACAAAAAAAAGTTTTGGAAGAGTAAACACATACGAAGAATTGGTGTCAGCTGGTTCCAGATATCCTGATGATTTCAAACATTTTGTTCCCAAAGATTCCAATGGGTTAACACTATTGGGTCAGAAATTATTCCAACAATCTTTAGAATCTTTTGTGTACTGTGTTTTGGGAGCCCAGGCAAAGACGAGGTGGGTCATTGTTGGTGAGGGTGCTAAAAGTTTGCAAACACAAGAAGTGTTCAAAAAGTTAATGGAGGATACAATAGCCCAAGATGACATTACTGTTTCCATTTCGAATATGAGGCAGGCAATCAAGTCCACAAATGTTGTTTTAAATTTTGCTATAAGTCCGGGTTTAATTTTGATCCCGTCAGACATGAGAATTTTAATTAATCCAATTAGTGGTTTCAACAATGTTTTAACTCTGGCAACAACAAGAATGTCTCTTGGACTTAACAGGAATCTCAATGTTGGCAAATCTTTGGGACCTGTTAGTAAAAAAATTGGCGAAACTTTTGTAAAACCTGTTGAAACCAAAGTAAGTAAATACAAGCCCGGAATATTTACACCATCTGTAACATCTGAAAAAACTGATGACAGATTGCCAGAAGTTTTTGGGGCTTCAATCGGGACTGTTTTCATACTATTTAAAGGAATATCAAGATTAATTTAAATAAAAAGAGATGCCAAGAACAAAGCCATTCCAATATTTTGATTTTTTTGGAAACCCAATTATTGAAACCAAAGAAGATCCAAAAGATTTTAATGAAAGTCTTTTAGAACTTGAAACTTTTAAAAACAAAAGCAGTTGTTGTAAAAAAGAAAGACATGAGATTGATGGATTCATAATTTGTGGGAAATGTGGATTGGAGTTGGAGAAGTTACATGCTTACAACCATAGAGTACCAAACACACCACCACCACTAAAAAACTATGTCAAATTATTTTGGAAATTATTTCCGAAGGAGAATGAAATTGTTGGTTATGAGATCATGAAATTTTTTTTAAAAACAAAGGATCGTCTCAAAGGTTTGGGTTTGGTATCAGACAAACATTTTAGTGTCAAATATATTATGTTCATTATTTTGGGAATTTGTAAAAGAGGAGATCTTTTAAAAAAAATGAATAAACCATCTCTGGCAGAACTAAGAACATTTGATGAGATTAAATATATTTTAAACTTTTCTCCAAATGACAATGCTTACAGACCATACCAAACAGGATTCAAAATGTTTGGTACTGCTTTAAGTGTTGAAAATGTTTTAAAAATTGAAGAAATGGGTGGTATCAGAAAGTGTAAAGAGTTTACAAAAATTATTAATGAAGAAATGTTAAAAACCGCAAAAACTTTTGAGAAAATGAAACTTTAAGATCCTTTAAAAACTTTCAAAACTTTTTCTTTAAAAATTATAACAAAATTTTGTTATAATTTTTTACTAAATTTTAAACAATAACTGCTAACAACCAACCAGCACCAGCTCCCAAAAGTGTTACAGTAATGGTCATATATTTTTGCATTTCATCACTTGGTTGGTAATAATCTTCAAGTCTTGGTTCAACTGGTTTTTCTTCTTGGATCTCATGGAGTTGTTGGAAAGCTTTTGATGTTACTTCCATGTCATAGTTTGCATTCCGGATCTCATCTTGTAGTTCTCTAACTTTGTCCTTTCTTTTAATTTCATTCTCAAAGAATTTTTCTTTGTCTTTTTGAAGTCTTTCTGTCGCTAAATTATGTCTTTTAATTTCAGTTGAATAACCATGTTTGTTAAATGACTGGAACAAATATCCAGCACCTGCAAAGGCAACTGCATTGAACAACCCTCCTGCTATCATTGATGCCATTTATTCTTGACTTTTGCAGTTCAAATTTTTATTTTACCAAGTTTTTGGGGTTGGCGTTACAAAGTTTTGCCAAGTTTTCGGGTTTGGCGTTACCAAGCTTTGTAGTTCAAATTTAAATCGATTTAACGATCCATTTTACAATTTCTTTGGATCAACATTTTTGGGTATGTAACCCTTATCCTGTGCCATTTTCACCACAAACAATCCTCCAGCAACTGCAAGCCCAAGTTTTGCTGTTTCTTTAATACTTGCTGGTGCTGCCAGGGATTGTCCTGTTAATTTTTTAACAACCATACTAACTCCAACTGCACCAACAGTTATCAGAGCTGCTTCGTACAGTTCATTTACAACCTCGTTCTTATTCATTTATTATATTAGGGAAAAAAAATAAAAAATTATAACAAAATTTTGTTATAAGTTTTGAGAAAAGTTTTCAAAAGATTTTTAAAATTTCAATTACTTTTACATAATTCTTTAAAGCTGGTATCAAATTATTTATAGAAACCTTCAAGTTTGTCAGGTTTTGGTCTTTTTCATCTTTCAAAAATGCTTTCAATCTTATCAAATAATTCAACATTTCCTTAGCGGTTTCAATTTTGTCAATATCAATAACCATCTTTTATTATGGAGTCTCATAATTCTGTGGACATAAGAAAATCTCAAGAAGGATGTCGCCAACATTGTGGTCAACTTTGAATTTAAGTTCGTTGTAAACACCATTATCCAACATTGCCTCGGAATTAATGTTTGCAAATTTTTCCACTGACCCCTTCAACAATTGTCTTGTTGTAATTGGAAGCACTGCAGCTGTTCTGTCCCGTTTTCCTGAAAATGATGTTCTGGTTCCATCAATCATTTCGCAAGATATGCATACAAATCTCATCCCAAGATTTATGTTGACTGTCTCTGGACTGACAAGATTTGCTCCTCCCCTAATTACTGTTGTCTCTGGATATCCTAGCAAAGGACCAAGTTTCAACAGGGAAAGATTTCTTGTTGGAAATAATCTGATTTTGCAGCTGTAAGGAAGTAGTTCCGACTTTATTTCATTTTCCTTTAAAACCCTCATAATCATGCCAACAGTCCAATAACCGTTGTAAAAGCTAATTTTTTTGGTTCCATGCATAACAAAAGTTGGACTCGTTAAATTATTGTAATCCCAAAAAACTGTTGCATCTTTAACCATCAATTTTGTATCCTCAATGATCAAAGGATCTTCAAATTTTACTGTTGTTTCTCCGTTTTTCAACAATATTCTTAGGTTTCTCATTTATCTTAAAGTTTAAAAGTTTATCAAATTTTTTCCAAATGGTTCGACAATTTTATGGTCATAGGGATGGATTAAATTGATCTCCAATTTTGAATATTTTTTTGATTTCAATGTTTCTTTTATTTTTTTCTCCTCCTCTTTTGGAATGTCTAAATAATCATCCAAAATAACTTGCATGTCTTTTCTGTTTGGGTTGTAAAAGGTAACCAGTTTTGAGATATTTTCCCGATATGGTTTCGCAATACTTGTCAACTGTTGGGTTACAACTATTGTACTAATATTCATATGTCTGGCTCCAAAACCAAGTTTGACAAGTTCACTGGTTCTATTTTTGACACTCTGTCCAGAAGCACAGTCATCCAGGATAATGAGACTTGGGGTTCCTTTACAATAATCCACAACATATTTTAAAAAATCTTCAGACTCATCTTGATCGCATGGGATGACAAAGAATCTTGGATCATTAAGGTGTTCCCATTCCAAATATGTTTTGTTCCATACAAAAGTTGGACATATTAAAACTATGTTTTCAAATTTTTTTTTATAATTTTCTTCTAAATTTTTTAACAAATAATGAGTCTTCCCACAACTCGTCATTCCAACAATGATTATATTGAATGGTTTTGGGTCTTCAGTTTCAGTTTCCATTTATTTTAGGAAATTTACCAAGTCTTGCCAAGTTTTTGGGATTGGGATTACCAAATTTTTCAATCTTACAAACATTCTCAATAGTTGACACTCTGAAATGCTCCTCCCTGG
Organism: Paragorgia papillata; assembly: GCA_035771165.1. NCBI lineage: Eukaryota > Metazoa > Cnidaria > Anthozoa > Scleralcyonacea > Coralliidae > Paragorgia > Paragorgia papillata. The sequence continues at coordinate 3,966,470 of JAWNZC010000234.1, forward strand.
ACTTTCAATAAGCCATCTGAAAGAATGAAAACATGGCATCTAAGATCTGTTGCTGTTGCTTTCTTTTTAATTTCCAACATAATCCCAGATTGTGTGGTCATAAGTTTTGTACCATCTCCATAGACAGCATTGTCATTAATTGACCTAAGATCCACAACAAGTGCAAACTGGTTTTCTGTAAAGAATTCATCAGCTTGGATAGTTGGATAGTTGGTATGTCTGAAAAGTCGCTCAGCCTCTTCAAACAATCTTCGTTTTGGGATGCCTTGGGAGTAAATGCTGTTCGGAACTCCTTCAATGGTAATTTTGACCCTTTCGATGTTTGGGTACACAAATTCTTCCGACCCTCCTCTTGTTGCTTTTGTAAACAACATTACAACTGCTTTCATACTCTTTCTTGGCAGATTGATGGTCTCATTAATTAATGTTGTGGCTGCAGCCCATGGTGTGGTTTTCATCAAAGTTACATGTTCAAAGGAAAGGGCTCTTCCTGCTTGGTAAGAGGTTTCAATCTCCTGGACCAAGGCAAAGTTGGTAATGGTTTCATATTCCAACTCGATATTTTCCAGAACATACCCAGCCACAGATTGACTACTTTGTGCCTTCATGATATCGGTGGCTTTTGGAAGAGTGATGATATATTGTAAATCATTCGCCATACTGTGTGGTGCATATAACCCATGATCCTTTAAAATCATGTCCAACTTGATCCTTTGTTTTGTTCCATATACAGCAGCATATGTGTCAGAAGAAGCATCATCAGATTTCGAAATAAGTTTTCGCTGATTTTCTGTCGCGATACCATCTTCGATCATGTTGGCTCTCTCATGCTTGTCCAACCACAAATCTTTGTAAGTCCCCAAAAGACTTTCCCCTGTGTTGTCATAGACTTTTTCTCCTGCAAATCTTACTTCTAAACGTTCTTGGAGTTGTCTTGCAAGATTGTTATTAAACCAAGATTTTGTGTTCTTGTTCTTAAAGTCAAACAGGAGGAACATCTTGTCAGGAACTAATGTTGTCCCTGGTTTGAGTTTTGGAATGTGGATGTAAATAACTTCTCCTGCATTGGCAGAATTGGGATTGAAAGTAATTACATTCCGGGCTCGTTCCCCAGTTATTGAACTTCTGTGTAACCGGTTAAAACCGGGTTCTAATTCAACTTCTCTCTCTGTATTCATTTATTATATTAGGAAAAATTATAACATTTTAAGAAGAGTAAAAATTTATAACATTTTTTTGTTATAAGTTTTAAATGAAAGTTTCAAAAGTTTCAATAATTATTAAAAAATTCATCTTCGGATTCAAACTCTTCTGGCATCAAAAGATCAAAATCTGCCCATAAATGATAACAATGGTTTTCATTATAATTTTTGGAATCATATTTACTATACAACAACCAAAGTTTGTAACCTTCATAACTTCCTTTTGAAATTAAAAAAATTAGTTTTCCAATGCTAAGCCAATTTTTACTTCCAAAAACACATTCTGTTGCATAACTGTTGACAATCATATTTATTGAATTTCTTTCCAATTGTGGAAAGAATTTCATTTTTAAAATTTAAAGATCATATTTTGAAAGATCCTTGAAAACTGTTTTTGACTTTTGGGGTTTGTCTTTGCTTTCTTCTGGCTCTTTTTTCCATTTGGAGTAAGTAATGTAGGTGGTAAGTATGGCAGCCACTGTACCAAGAATTGCACAAGTCGTGGAAATGTTTGGGGTTTGAAAAGATTCAGTTTCTTCTGTTTGTTTTTCCTTTTCAAGTCTGGCTTTTTTTCTTAATTTTGCTTCCTTACTTATTGCAGCAAGTTTTTTACCTTGTGCAACTCTTTTGGGATTTTTGACACGAACAGGTGGAGGAGTTTTGGTAATTGTTTGCTCCTGTTTGATCTCCTGTTTTTGTTCTGGTTCTGGTTTTTGTTCTGGTTCCATTTATTAATTTATTAAAATTTATTCAACAACTAGCTAAGATTTGTTCAAAACAGCTAGCTGGAATTTGTTTGGAAGTTGCTTTCAACCAGTGTCCATTTGGAAGAATTGTTGTTACAGTTAATGAAAAGCTAACTCTTGTTTGTTTTGGAAAAAATGTGTGGTTAATGAGCTTGTTTTGATCTGCAAAAACTTTACCACATCTGCATGCAAATTTTCCTGGTTGTGTCCATTGAACAGATTTGAAATGTGGGGTAAAAACAGGGGTTTCAGTGGTTTCATATTTAATCATTGGCAACATTTTTTATTTTATTTTATTTTGGGAATGGTTTAATCCTCCTCAATTTTTCTAACTAAATATTTTTTCAAAGTTACTGTTTGCTTTTTCCTTTTTTCTTTGGAAATTAGACTCGCATAATGGATTAGTGTCCCAATTGAAAAAGATGTCTCAACAGGATTTTCCCAAAATTTGTCGCACTCACTTTCATCATATTTTTCTAGACATTTTTGAGAAAAGAGGTGCCAAAGTTCTTTCCCATATTCTTTTCCATGGGTTTCATTATATAGTGCAAACCCAACCGACCTCCAGGATGTGTAATCTTCAGCAATGTCTTTTGGTATCTGTTCAATGTATTTTTCTAACTCTTCCTCATCTTTTTGTATGTGGTTATCAAAGTCAATGATGGTTTTTGTTTTTACTTTTTGTTCTGGTTCTGGTACAAATGACAGTTTGCTAATTTTTGTGTATGGTTTTTCTCTAACAGAGAGTAAAAATATTAACTCATGGTCAGAATATTGGTTTGGCACTCTGTCCCTTTTTTCCTCAATAATGTAACTCAAAAGATATGGGTCTGACTCGGGACTCTTTTTGGAACCATACAAAAACCAGTTGCCAGCAATGACAGCATTGTCAAGTTGAATTTTCGTTTCCTTTTGCACAAGTTCATTTATGTAAAGTCTCTCCCTTTGTGTTAACCAAACATGTGGGAAATGTAGGTGGAAACCATTTTTGTAAGTTTTTCCACCATCTTTAAAATATCCTGGTTTCTCCAGAACAAAACAGTCCAAGTTTGTTTTATCAACAAGAAGTTCTTTCATTGTTTTTTGGAAGAGTCTTGCCAATTTTAGGACTTTCTTTTCTGTGTACAATGGTTTTGGTTCCTTAATTTTTTTGCTAAGATCAATGTCAACAATGATGGGACCAATTTCTGTTGTCCTTTCCAAAATATATTTGTTAAACTTTCCAAGACTTGTCAAATATTTGTATGACTTTGCGTATTTGTTTAGGAGATCCTCCTCATCTTTTACAGAATATGACCTTTTGTTAAAAATATCCATATGTGTAATGTTTTCTTTGCTGAAACTTTTGTACAACAGAGCTGAAAATGTGTTTTGATTTTTAAACATAGCCATTCTCTTTTATTATTCTCTTTAACCCAATTTAAGAAGGTTGATTTCAACATCCCAAACATTGAAAAACAGGAAGGTATAGTCATCACCAACAGAACCAGAATAACTGTGCAAAGCCAGTTGAGTCCCCTTTTTAATAGTGGCAATACCTTGACAAAAAATATGGTGGGGAAGATTTTCATTGTATGTTTTTCCCATTGTTATGGTTTCCAAACCTGAAAGTTCGTTTGATCTGTCTGTAACACTTCCATGATAGAGGTTTGTTTTTAAATCAAAATATGCTCTGTAAGAAGAAGCATACCAACCAGTTTGCTTAGATTGTTGATCAATTTTATGACCATCTGGTTGCAAAAGGAACCAATACGATACTAAATATTTTCCAGTATCATGGGTTGCTGTAAATGAAAGCAGGGTGCTAACGTTATTTGTGTTGTCCCATGCACCTCCTTTATGGTTTGTTTTTCCAGAATCTTTTTTGTATTTTACTAAGGAGTTAAAAGTTCCAGCAGGTCCAGTGACTCCTGTAACACCTCTCAGACCCCTGAGACCTCTCAAACCAGTTGATCCTTTGCCACCTGGGAGTCCTTGGAGACCTCTGTCACCCTTGTCACCTTTAACTCCTTGTGGTCCAATACCACCTCTGTCACCCATGTTACCCTTGTCACCTGTTAATCCTCTTTGTCCTTCTAAACCTTCGTCACCCTTGTCTCCCTTGTCTCCTTTAACACCTTGTGGTCCTTTTGGCCCTTGAGAACCGGTGTTACCGGTGGTTCCTTTGGCACCTTGTGGACCTTGAGAACCTTGTGGGCCTTGTGCACCCTGTGGACCTTGTGGGCCAGTGGATCCGGTGTTACCTTTGTTACCCTTTGCACCATCGTCACCAGGGTCACCCTTGTCTCCTTTTTGAGATGCTGTGCCAGCCATACCTTTGTCACCCTTGTCTCCCTTGTCTCCCTTGGAACCCTTGGCACCACTGGTACCATGGTCACCTTTGTCACCCTTCTGACCTTGTGGTCCTGTTACACCAGCAGTTCCAAAAACACCTCTGTCACCTTTGTTTCCTTGGGGACCTCTGATACCAGCATCCCCTTTATCACCTTTAGAACCGGTCAAACCTCGATCGCCTTTGTCGCCTTTTGGTCCTGTGTTACCAACATCTCCCTTGTCACCTTTGGGTCCTACTTTATGAGCATCTGTACCAGCCATGCCTGTCAAACCTCTGGGACCCCTTGCACCAGTGTCACCCTTGTCACCCTTGGGTCCTGGGTCACCTTTTTGTGCAGCTGTTCCTGTTGGACCAGTCGCACCAGTAGCTCCTGTTGGTCCTATTGCACCTCTGTCTCCAGCGGAGCCTTTGTCACCCGTCAAACCTCTTTGACCTTCCAAACCTTCATCACCCTTGTCACCTTTGGCACCTGTGTTACCAGTGTTGCCCTTTGACCCTGTTGGTCCTGTGGATCCTGTTGGTCCTGTGGATCCAGTCAAACCAGTGTCACCCTTTGTTCCTTTTGAACCAGTCGCACCAGTAGCACCAGTCGAACCTCTGTCACCCTTGTCACCCTTGGCACCTGTGTCACCTTGTGGACCAGGCTCACCGTCAGCACCAGCGGAGCCTCCATAAGAATAATCTGGGTCATCATATCCATAGTAATAACTCATTATTTATCTTGGTAAAGATTTTAAAGTTTTTACAAAAGTTTTTCAAATGAAGTTCCCATATTCCTTCATCATATCCTTGTTAATTTTTACAATCTCAGCTGGCAATAATGGTCCATGGACAATTTTAATTCCATAAATTTTTCCTTTCAGTTCTTCGTCTGTGGTTGGTGCTGTGCCCAATCTTTTATTTACAAATACAGAACCAAATGGACTACCAATATCCGCAAGATCCGATTTAAATTCTGATCCTGTACAAAAAACACCATTTAAATATATGGTACCTCCTGTTCCCAACCAATGACAAGAAACTATGTGTTTACTAAGAATGCTGTGCCCAACGTTAATGTCTATAATTTTTTTAGTACCATTTCTTAAACCACCAATAATTAGTTTGGAGTAAGAGTATGATTTGAAACTTAAAAATTTGTCATAATTACCATTATCATTTCCAATAAGATAACACCAAGTAGAAGATCTGGCAACAGATGTGTCAACAACAGTGCAAACAACAAAAACAGAGACATCATTAAACTGCATTTCGGTGTTACAGAAACACATATAATTGCCACCCTTGTTTTCGATGTAATCTATGCCTGGACCAGTGGGGTCCGAACCAAATGTTGGAGCCTTTGTTTTGTCATCCTGCCATAAAACAGAATTTCCTTGTCGTGCCTGTGTTAATCTTTTTACACCACTAACTGTTTCAAATGTTTTGACTGCTTTTGTTAAGTTAATATCAAAAACAGTTTTGTAATTTTTTTCATGAAGGGAAAGATTTTTTAATTTTTTTTCAATTTCTTTAATTTTGTCTCCATAATCAGAATTGTCTTCTGACAACGATCGTCTCGGTCTTCCATAACCATAGTAATAACTCATTATTTATTTTAAAAAAATTATAACATTTTTTTTGTTATAAGTTTCAAAAAACAACAATGTTAGTAAAAGATTTAAAAATACAACTGAATTGAAAAAAATTTTCAAAAGGGTCGGTTACCCTTTATGTATGTAAAAAAATATAACAATTCAAATTTTTTATTTTGAAAAATTTTTAACATTTTTTTGTTAAAGATTTTTATTTTTTATGTTTTTGGAAGGTGTCTCAGTATTTCCATGGAATTGTGTTGTAAAAAGTTTTCTTGTTAAATTTCTTTTTTGGTTTTGGTTTGTTTGTGGTCTCATTCATAATTTTTGTCATTTCCTTATCTTTTTCATAATCTGTTAAACCACCAAACGCACCAGAAAATATTTTTTTGTATACTTTTGCTACATTGTAAAAAGTGTTGGCCATTTCAATGTTATTCATTTTTTCAAACTCTCTGGCTTCCATGTATGCATTTTTAATAATTTCTTTTTCGCATGAATTTGAAATTTTGTTTTTAATGTTTGAGTTCATTCTTATTCTTTTAATTTTTTCCAGAAAAAATAGTTCAATTCAAAAAACTGTGTCGTAAACACCTGTTCTAACCAACATTTGGGTTTTTGTTTCGCCTGGGTGTATATAGTTGCAAACTGTTTTTGGATGTGTACTCTTGTTAAAATATATAATATTTGGTGGCTTGCCTGGATATGTTGTAAAACCTACCCACATGCATTTTTCTCTGTCTGGACATAAGTTACTCCTTTTGTTGTTCATTTATTTTGGGTTTCAAAAAGTCCCAAAAAGTCCCAAAAAGTCCCAAAAATTTCCAAAAAAATTCCAAACCCCAACCCCAAAAATTTCCAAAAACTTGGCAGCCATCTTTAAAAAAATTCAAACATGTCCCAGGATCGGTAAACAAAAATCCAGGAGGGTGGCCGCAAAAAAAATTCAAACATGTCCCAGGATCGGTAAACAAAATTTTTGGTAAACAAATGGCAGCCATTGAGCTATGTCCCGGAATCGGCGTTTATACACTACTAATGCTCATTTAATAGTATGCGATAACTTGTGGGATAACTTATCACGCTATGCATACAAATTAATGAGATTAACACTGCCAATTTAAACAGCAAATGGCTTTCTTTCACAATGAACATTCACTGTAACAAAGCATTTTATCGTTCATCAGAAATGTGTTTAAACTTGCTTTCAATCAGCTATTGTTTTCTCATGTAATCTTGGGTGTATCATGGGATAAGATGGTGGCCCCTCGTGGGTGTTAAGCTTCACTCGCGATGAATTAAATCTCATATCACACTCGTGACCATTAATTAACTTGTACTTATTGTTGATAGTTTCGTGGTGAAAATTTGACAAATTTCAAGCCTAACTATTTTTATGAACAATCACTTCATTTTAAACATGGGGCATTATATATTTTCTTTATATTTGTCCAAACCTAGGCAATTTTGGTCGCGCATTGTTGACTTTCATTCGAGAGCTTTACATATTTGTACTGTTTTTCTTGTTTTACTGGTCTTGTTTCTCACTGTTCGCCTCCACAACATTTCATTGGGATTTAATCTAAGCCTGAAAGTGGTTAACAAGCTATGTTTCTCTATGATAAGCCAATCAAAAACAACAAAAACTGAAAAGACCCAATCACGGTCTACAACGGATTTTGACGGATGGCATTTTCCAACCTCGTACCCAGGCTCTTTCTGAACAAAATAAACAAATATGGCGGCCAAGATTTGAAACGGAAAAGAACAATTTGTTAAAATTTGAAGCTAATAATTTTTTATTGTTGTCAAGTAAAGTACCTGCAAGAAAACTAGAAGATTTTTAGTGCTTTTAGTAAACTTACTTGAGTAGTGGTAGAAGAAGCAAAGCGTTTTGAACTCTTAACTGTCCGAATCGGTCTTTTGTATTTTATTTTGGCTCACGCCAGACGATTTTATTCACCTCTGGGGAAGCTGCACTGATCTATATTTAACTGGACTGCATGTACTGCCATAAAATCTGTGACCATTTTCAGATTCAAAATGGCGGCATTTATAGGTCCTACTCACTGATCTCTATACTGACTGGATGGGCGGCCTAGAACAAATCGCCTTGCGAGGTTTGACCCTACCGGCAGCCATGTTGGTACACCCAAGAGATCCTCTCAACCAATCAAAATGCAGTAATTTTGTCATGCATATTATAAATAGGGTCGGGAGTTGGGGGAGTGAAATAGCCGAAATCTCGAATTCAGCCAGGATTTTAAGCATCAGAAATTGCATAATTATTGCCAAACCAACTTTGAAAGTAGTACTTCGAGCTAACTATCTGGACCAACCTGGTGGAATATTGCAGTCTTCGATCGAAGCAAATTAATTTTATTTAGTTCATGTTGTTTTCGTTCTTTTGGGCGAACCAACATGGCCACCGGTGTGGTCAACCGGTAGATCGTTCCCGCCTATCCAATGGTAGCGACCACTTGCTTATATTTATGGCAGGCTTTGAAATTTTGGAGACTTATTATAGATCCTTCCGTAGGCCTACTGACCAGTTACGTTTGGGGGGAGGGGAGGCAAAATATTTTTGCCCGAAAAATTTAGAGCCGAAAATATATTAAAACAGTTCAAAATATGATTTTTCATGAATATTTAACAGCAATATTACCCGAATTTACCCGAAATTGCTTTCAAAAAGTGCCCGAAATTTTCATTTTTAAAACGTTGCGGGGCGGGGGGGGGGGGGGGGGGGGGGGGGGGGGGGGCAGGGGAGGCAATTGGTACGCCTATTGGTTCTTTTAGCTTAAACTTTGTTTACTCTGATACCCTGGCCCTAAAATTTTACTAAATGATCCTCATCGAGCGGTACATTTAATAGCTAATACATCTCTTTTTATGATATTACTTATAATTTATACATATAAACCTCACTGGTTCAAACTCTTTCACCACCATTTTGTGAAAATCACACTTCCGCGCCCGCGGTATATATGAAGTATTTTCCGCTGCCGAGAGCGTTTAATTAGCGACCTTTTTAAGCGGGTATTCCTTTTCGTGCCAATCGACTTTCTGTTGTTAGAATTGAGTAGACTGTAGATTTCTAATTAGTCGGTTTACCCCCAGTCCAGTACCCTGCCAGCAGTGCCTTCTTTTCCTTATTTCTTCGCTGAGAGAGAGGAGGAAAAGTAGGCTCTGCTCAACCTCGTCCCCAGGGCCATTTGTGGGGGCTGTGCCAAGATGGCGGCCAAGAACAAATGGCCCTGGCACAGGCTGAGCTATCACCACATTTGATTGGTCGAGATAACATTGGATGTTTTAGGTATTCTGATTGGTGGAAACAAGGCGGGCGGCAGGCTAACTCGCGGGCATAGGCTCAAATTGTATTAAATAAGTGATACCAGAATTGCCGGCTGTTAAAAACAACTTCAAAATGAATGAAAATGTGAGGAAAGCTGGCGAAACACCCGTAAAAACGTCGGAAGAATATGTAATGATGGGTCGTGTCGTCTCTGTGCCCTGGCTGCCATAAAACGAAGTCCATGGGACGGCAATTTAGAGTGTTTTCTAAATCGGGCGAACAAAGTCAAAAAGTATTTTGGATGCGAAAGGAAAGTAAGCGTAAATGTTTTTCAAAATGCTGAATTGAATCCACTGAATTCTCACGAAAACAAGCCGGCCCGGCCAAACAACGGTAATCCAGTTTCTTGCGAATTTGGTACAACGGTGAAGCAAATGACAAATAATAATAATTTACAGATATTTATTAAAAGTGTATTTATTTTAATAATTCGACAATGTATTTGGAAATTAATGTTTTGATTGTTTTCAGTTTGGGTCAGTCAAGCTGAACTAAATATTCAGAAAAAATTGAGCCTGAGTAGGCGCGATAAACTTAGACAAGACTGGGTCCGAGTCAAAAATGACAAAATATGGCTAATTTTTTGCAGCCTGTGCCAGGGCCATTTGTTCCCGCCATTTTGTTTTTGGCCGCCATCTTGGGCCAGCCCCCACAAATGGCCCTGGGGACGAGGTTGTGCTCTGCTGTATTCGTGACTGGTTTCCATTGCGCATGCATGCCAGTTGCTTGGTTACAATCTCGAACCCAGTCCAAATCAGAGCAGAAAACAAAACGAGAACCGGTTAAACAGGTCTTAAACGGGTTACTTCGTCCTAAATCTTGGACGAAGCCAAACACGAATACAGCAGAGCCTACTTTTCTTCCTCTCTCTCAGCGAAGAAATAAGGTAAAAGAAGGCTCTGCTCGCAGGGTACAGTCCAGAGGGCAGAGCTTATAACTTATAACAACAGAAAAAGTCGCTTCGCGCAAAAAAAGTTGATGCTAAAGAGGTTGTAGCGGCTTCAGTAATAAACATAGCCACTGGAAAGGGAGAAGGCTGTGAAAGTGGGCGTGACTAAGATTTATGTTATTGTTCGCCAAATTCAGGATCACGTGACGTTGAAACTGCATGATTGAGCAATAAAAAGCAAGATTTTACATTAGAGCAGCTAGGCGCGTACGGAAGAACTTTCTTTGTTGCACTTGTAGGTGATGGTTGCGATATAAATTCCACTTCATTTGGACATTATATGCATAGATGGTCCCTCATGAAAACTCCCTTTGCAAAGAAGATTTAATAAAGTGCAGTAAATTCGAATAAACCATCAATGGTCGGACCGAACATAGTGAGACGTAAAATAATGATACAATAGTTTTGCCAACAGTACAACTAAAACTAAAATTCGCTTTTGTCTTAATATGAATGGTTGTGCTAAATTATATGTCGTAAGTTGAGTTGCCTTCATTAAATATTAAATGCACTAAATGTCTGGTGTATATTTGTGCATCACTGGTTTGTTTCATAAACACGGTGAGGACTGGCAATTGTCGTACGCGTATCAGTTTACGTACACGTATAGTTAAAGAATAACTAAAGTATTAAAAAACATTGCCATCTGACAAAAAAACAGCGCTGCCCCTTCGCAAAAGGCCCTGGGGACGAGGTTGGTGCAAAACTCCGATTTAATAATGCACGGAGACGACAAATGCTTTTCGACTGCGTTGTTCCTTGATTTTCTTTTATTAATAATTTGTAGACATGCGGCGATTTATGGTAATCTCAATTTATTCACACTATTTTTAATACTTACAATGAAAAATACAAAGTTTTACATAGTGATACATAAATAAATCAGAACAAAATATTTTATGAAAGAATATAGATATGTGAGAGTGTAATTAAAGTATAAAGTAATTTGCTCACAATGCCAGAGTGTGAATTATTTGAGTGAGCCATGCCACAGGGAGGCCATCTTGGCAATTCGTCATGCTAAAAAGCGCGTGGGCACCTGCGGCGGACTCGAAAGACGCGCGGGAGACTGTGGCACACTCGGTCGTGGTGTGTTATAGACCTTATTCAAAATTGTTGCCGAATTAAAATTCTTTTATATACATATAAATTAGCCCTTATGAACTCATTTTCATGTGGGAAATTCTAAAGAATTTTTACTTTAAAACGAGGTCATAAGGGCTAATTTATATGCACATAAAAGAATTCTAATTCGGCGGCCATTTTTGAATAAGGTCTATTAGGAAAATAATCAAGGTAGAGGGCCGGCCAAGGCTTCAAAATATTACTTTTGATGGTATTTTTTGTTACAAGCAGGCAACCGTGCTAAATCATATCTGATAGTGTATACTTTGAAGGTGAGGGGTGTTGGCAGTCGTGATTATTGATTTATATACTAAAATTTCGAGCTTTTTGAAAGCATAATATGACGGATGGGATATCTGTAAAGCGATGCCTATTTACGTTTGTGTATTATTTGAATTACAAATTCAGAATGCTATCCAATCAGCGTGCCTGAAGTTCTGATTATTCTAATTCGCATAGCTCACAATTATAAACAAACAAGAAACATGGCGCAAATTCGCCTAAATATAACACTTAGAAGAACAGCCACAACAATCTGAAATTTTTTTGTTACAACCAGGCAACCAGCATAGAAATGTAGCTTAGACATTGATCAAGATGACTAGACCGGTTGCCTTCCGTGTATCACAAGATAGTACTGTTGAACCGGTGAGTTAAATGTCTAAGGATATTATAAGCAATACTATACTATATATAGTACAGCTTTATAACAGTAGATAGATGGCGGTATCGGCAAATTACCAAAATAAAACGAAGTAATTTACGAATATGAGACTTTCCTGTGGCTATCAGATCTAATAAATTTCTGATTCTTGGCAAGCTTACCTTTTTGTGGCCTTTCTTCGAAGTATTATATTTAGGTGTATTCACGCCATATTTCTTGTTTGTTTATGATTGTGAGTTAGCGAATTAGGGTAAGCAAAACTAGAGGCACGCTGATTGGATAGCATTCTGAATTAGCAAATTCAAATAAAACACAGACATAAATAGGCAGCACTTTACAGATATCCCATCCATCACATTGTGCTTTCAAAAAGCAGCTCTAAATTTTAGTATATAAATCAATAATTACGGCTGCCAACACCCCTCACCTTCAAAGTATACACTGTCCGTTACGATTTAGCATGGTTGCCTGCTTGTAACAAAAATGCCATCAACCGTGTTTTTGAGACACTTTTATCGAGGTTGGCCGGCCGTCTAAGGGATGAAACACGAATTCTTCCTTGCCATCGTTTTAAGCGCCTATAGGTATTCAAATTGTAAGATAATTGAGCGAAGTAGTTGTGATAATGGTTCATTAATCCAAATACAAATCAAAATGATGCAAAATCTCAACTTTTAGCCGTGATTTTACAGCTAAATTACATAACGTACGTATTTTCGGGAGATGTGTTCCGCAAGTAGCTAGGACACTACATCATCGTTGACACTTCGGATAGCTACGAAATCCTACGATAAGCTTTTCGGATTAAGCGGGATGTCTCAGGATTATTGATTTATTGCACATTCATCTGACTCTGCGTTTCAGTCGGTTTCAGTATTCTAACGGTGGCTCCCGACGATACGATATGTCCTGGCTACTTGCGGAACACATTCTACGTCGAACGTTTGGTGTTTCATCCCTTATATTTTTTCCTCTCCCTCCCCCCTTTCCCCCCATTTTTCCTTTTTCCCGCCTTTTTTCCCGCTTGCGGTAACCGTTTTTCGTTTTTCTAAATCCCCTGCCACAGTCCCCCGCGCGTCTTTCGAGTCCGCCACAAGGCACCCACGCGCTTTTTGGCATGACGAATTGCCAAGATGGGCTTCTGTGCCGATAGCCTTTAACTGATTAGCGACCTTATGAAGCGGGTATTCCTTTTCGTGCCAATCGATTTTCTATTGTTAGAATTGAGTAGACTGTAGATTTCTAATTAATCGGTTTACCCCCAGTCAAGAGGCCAGAGCTTATAACTACAACAGAAAAAGTCCTAGGGGATCGCGGGCTCTGAGACTGGCATAGCTTAGAATCGACCACTGATCTCTATGGAATCGACAGATTGCATGAAAATTCATGCTGGATATTTCGTATAGTTTTGTTCAGTCTCAGGCACAAGGAGCCCACCCCAGCAGTATGAACGACTTTTACTTGAATTGACACGAAGTACTCTTCGATTCCGTGTCGAATGCCCAGCAGGGAGTGCGGGCGCAAGCGAAAGCTGGGGTGGAAGAGAAGAAAAAAGAAAGGGATGAAACACTGAGTATAGTTATCTTCTAAAGCACTATTCCAGAATATATAAATAAAACTTTTAAAAATTACTAGTATTAAATGCTCCACTAAGGACTGCTTTTTCATATCATTAAGTTAGAAGTTGTAAAATTTTTGCTTACGACAGTTATTTTCTCGATCGATTAAATATGTTGAAAGTTTGCGATGTGTTCCATAGGTTGTGGTGACAGTTAATTGCATACGTCATCTTCGTGTATTCGTCCGCGTTTTTCACATCACGATCATGACAATTTGTAGTATGACTATAAATATCCGCGAGAATTCGTTTTGTTGACATTTGAAACCGCAAACCGTTTCCGAAATCCGAAAACCAACCGACGAGTTGACGAACCTTTGTGCATGTCATAGCAACCTCCAATCTCGTTCCCAGAGCCCACGTTCCCCTTACCCAGCGGGCGGGAAACGAGGACTCTGGGATAATCCGTTCACGCCATCACAGGATTCTTGTTATCCGGAAGAAGAGTTATATGGAGTTCACTGTGTTCATCAGCCAATGAAATATCGATGTGAAACGGATTATCCCAGAGTCTCTCGTTTCCCGGGTGGGGAACGTGGGCTCTGGGAACGAGATTGAGCAACCTCTGGAACACATACTTCCGCCGAGTTCTCAGTGTTTCATCCCTTTCTTTTTCCTTCTCTTCCCCCCCAGCTTTCGCTTGCGCCCGCACTCCCTGCTGGGCATTCTGCACGGAATCAAAGAGTACTTCGTGTAAATTCAAGTAAAAGTCATTCATACTGCTGGGGTGGGCTCTCTGTGGGTGGCGATTTTCCCCGGGCGTAGAGAGAGGCTGAGCCTGCAATGCTACAGCGGTCTAGCCCAAGAATGTTGGTGAATACTAAATCGTATATTTCAAAAGGCGTCGTGCTAATATTGAATATTCAAATTAATCTGGCGGGAAATATGGTAAACATGGCGGCAAGCGAAACATCGATTCCTTCCGCGAGCAACACCGTGGCAGAAAATGAAATGAAATTTCTTAACAGCAACTTCAATGATGTTCGATTTGCAGGCTGTTATTGTTTCGCGACATTCGAGGGTAACGAAGAAAGCCTAAATGACTGTCTAGACAGATTTCTTTCTCTGAGTTCTACTTCATTTATTCGAGCTGAGAAGCACATTAAGGGCAACTCAAGAATCATAAGCGCTATTCACAGAAAGGTAAGCATAGTATTTGTGAGTGATTACTTGAGTGTATGTGTATGAGCTTTACGCATGTGTATTTAATTACGTTATTTCGAGATTGACGTATAATATGTAAAAACTGAATTATAACTCTTTAAAACTCGGAAAATGCGAGGTTCCTCGAGCAGCTCGATAGTGTCTCCTGAGCGAACACGATTTAGTGTACACCAACATTCTTGGTAGGTACGTCATGTTAGGGCACATATAGTGGTTTTAATGCATATATGTTGTTGTGTGTTTATAGTGGTATTATGATAGTTTATGGTAGCTCACGGTGTTACATGTGGTTTCTTATGGTGGTTCGTGGTGGTTTATGGTGGTTGATGGTGGTTGATGGTGGTTGATGGTGGTTGATGGTGGTTGATGGTGGTTTATGGTGGTTCATGGTTGTTCATGGTGGTTTATAGTGGTTTATGGTGGTTCACGGTGGTTTATAGTGGTTTATGGTGGTTCATGGTGGTTCATGGTGGTTCATGGTGGTTCATGGTGGTTTATGGTGGTTCACGGTGGTTTATAGTGGTTCGTGGTGGTTGATGGTGGTTAATGGTGGTTGATGGTGGTTTATGGTGGTTCATGGCGGTTCGTGGTGGTTTATGGTGGTTCATGGTGGTTTATGGTGCTTTATGGTGGTTTATGGTGGTTCGTGGTGGTTTACGGTGGTTGATGGTGGTTTATGGTGGTTCATGGTGGTTCATGGTGGTTTATGGTGGTTCACGGTGGTATATAGTGGTTCGTGGTGGTTGATGGTGGTTAAGGGTGGTTGATGGTGGTTAAGGGTGGTTGATGGTGGTTGATGGTGGTTCAAGGTGGTTTATGGTGGTTCACGGTGGTCTATAGTGGTTCGTGGTGGTTAATGGTGGTTGATGGTGGTTGATGGTGGTTGATGGTGGTTGATGGTGGTTGATGGTGGTTGATGGTGGTTGATGGTGGTTGATGGTGGTTGATGGTGGTTGATGGTGGTTGATGGTGGTTGATGGTGGTTCATGGTGGTTCATGGTGGTTTATGGTGGTTCACGGTGGTTTATAGTGGTTCGTGGTGGTTGATGGTGGTTAATGGTGGTTGATGGTGGTTTATGGTGGTTCATGGCGGTTCGTGGTGGTTTATGGTGGTTCATGGTGGTTTATGGTGCTTTATGGTGGTTTATGGTGGTTCGTGGTGGTTTACGGTGGTTGATGGTGGTTTATGGTGGTTCATGGTGGTTCATGGTGGTTTATGGTGGTTCACGGTGGTATATAGTGGTTCGTGGTGGTTGATGGTGGTTAAGGGTGGTTGATGGTGGTTAAGGGTGGTTGATGGTGGTTGATGGTGGTTGATGGTGGTTGATGGTGGTTGATGGTGGTTGATGGTGGTTGATGGTGGTTGATGGTGGTTGATGGTGGTTGATGGTGGTTGATGGTGGTTGATGGTGGTTGATGGTGGTTGATGGTGGTTGATGGTGGATGATGGTGGTTGATGGTGGTTGATGGTGGTTGATGGTGGTTTATGGTGGTTCATGGTTGTTCATGGTGGTTCATAGTGGTTTATGGTGGTTCACGGTGGTTTATAGTGGTTTATGGTGGTTCATGGTGGTTCATGGTGGTTTATGGTGGTTCACGGTGGTTTATAGTGGTTCGTGGTGGTTGATGGTGGTTAAGGGTGGTTGATGGTGGTTGATGGTGGTTCAAGGTGGTTTATGGTGGTTCACGGTGGTTTATAGTGGTTCGTGGTGGTTAATGGTGGTTGATGGTGGTTGATGGTGGTTGATGGTGGTTGATGGTGGTTGATGGTGGTTGATGGTGGTTGATGGTGGTTGATGGTGGTTGATGGTGGTTGATGGTGGTTGATGGTGGTTGATGGTGGTTGATGGTGGTTGATGGTGGTTGATGGTGGTTGATGGTGGTTGATGGTGGTTGATGGTGGTTGATGGTGGTTGATGGTGGTTGATGGTGGTTGATGGTGGTTGATGGTGGTTGATGGTGGTTGATGGTGGTTGATGGTGGTTGATGGTGGTTGATGGTGGTTGATGGTGGTTGATGGTGGTTGATGGTGGATGATGGTGGTTGATGGTGGTTGATGGTGGTTGATGGTGGTTTATGGTGGTTCGTGGTTGTTCATGGTGGTTCATAGTGGTTTATGGTGGTTCACGGTGGTTTATAGTGGTTTATGGTGGTTCATGGTGGTTCATGGTGGTTTATGGTGGTTCACGGTGGTTTATAGTGGTTCGTGGTGGTTGATGGTGGTTAAGGGTGGTTGATGGTGGTTGATGGTGGTTCAAGGTGGTCTATGGTGGTTCACGGTGGTTTATAGTGGTTCGTGGTGGTTAATGGTGGTTGATGGTGGTTGATGGTTGTTGATGGTGGTTGATGGTGGTTGATGGTGGTTGATGGTGGTTGATGGTGGTTGATGGTGGTTGATGGTGGTTTAGGGTGGTTCATGGTGGTTTATGGTGGTTCATGGTGGTTCATGGTGGTTCATGGTGGTTCATGGTGGTTCATGGTGGTTTATGGTGGTTCATGGTGGTTCGTGGTGGTTTACGGTGGTTGATGGTGGTTTAGGGTGGTTCATGGTGGTTCATGGCGGTTCGTGCTGGATTATGGTGGTTCATGGTGGTTCATGGTGGTTCGTGGTGGTTTACGGTGGTTCATGGTGGTTTAGGGTGGTTCATGGTGGTTCATGGCGGTTCGTGCTGGATTATGGTGGTTCATGGTGGTTTATGGTGCTTCATGGTGGTTTATGGTGGTTGATGGTGGTTTATGGTGGTTTATGATGGTTCATGGTGGTTCACCGTGGTTTATAGTGGTTT
Source organism: Paragorgia papillata (assembly GCA_035771165.1). Taxonomy (NCBI): domain Eukaryota; kingdom Metazoa; phylum Cnidaria; class Anthozoa; order Scleralcyonacea; family Coralliidae; genus Paragorgia; species Paragorgia papillata. Next base: position 3,983,988 of record JAWNZC010000234.1, read on the forward strand.
GTGGTAGTTCATGGTGGTTTATGGTGGTTCGTGGTGGTTCATGGTGGTTCATGGTGGTTTATGGTGGTTCATGGCGGTTCGTGGTGGTTTATGGTGGTTCATGGTGCTTTATGGTGGTTTATGGTGGTTCGTGGTGGTTGATGGTGGTTGATGGTGGTTGATGGTGGTTTATGGTGGTTCATGGTGGTTCATGGTGGTTCATGGTGGTTCATGGTGGTTTATGGTGGTTCACGGTGGTTTATAGTGGTTCATGGTGGTTGATGGTGGTTAAGGGTGGTTGATGTTGGTTGATGGTGGTTCAAGGTGGTTTATGGTGGCTCACGGTGGTTTATAGTGGTTCGTGGTGGTTAATGGTGGTTGATGGTGGTTGATGGTGGTTGATGGTGGTTGATGGTGGTTGATGGTGGTTGATGGTGGTTGATGGTGATTGATGGTGGTTGATGGTGGTTGATGGTGGTTGATGGTGGTTGATGGTGGTTGATGGTGGTTGATGGTGGTTTATGGTGGTTCATGGTGGTTCATGGTGGTTCATGGTGGTTCATGGTGGTTCATGGTGGTTCATGGTGGTTTATGGTGGTTCATTGTGGTTTATGGTGGTTCGTGGTGGTTCATGGTGATTCATGGTGGTTTATGGTGGTTCATGGCGGTTCGTGGTGGTTTATGGTGGTTCTTGGTGGTTTATGGTGCTTTATGGAGGTTTATGGTGGTTCGTGGTGGTTTACGGTGGTTGATGGTGGTTTATGGTGGTTGATGGTGGTTGATGGTGGTTGATGGTGGTTGATGGTGGTTGATGGTGGTTGATGGTGGTTGATGGTGGTTGATGGTGGTTGATGGTGGTTTAGGGTGGTTCATGGTGGTTTATGGAGGTTCATGGTGGTTCATGGTGGTTTATGGTGGTTCATGGTGGTTCATGGTGGTTTATGGTGGTTGATGGTGGTTTATGGAGGTTCGTGGTGGTTTAGGGTGGTTTATGGTGGTTCATGGTGGTTCGTGGTGGTTTATGGTGGTTCATGGTGGTTCGTGGTGGTTCACGGTGGTTCACGGTGGTTTGTAGTGGTTTATGGTGGTTCATGGTGGTTCATGGTGGTTCACGGTGGTTTATAGTGGTTCGTGGTGGTTGATGGTGGTTGATGGTGGTTGATGGTGGTTGATGGTGGTTGATGGTGGTTGATGGTGGTTGATGGTGGTTGATGGTGGTTGATGGTGGTTGATGGTGGTTGATGGTGGTTTATGGTGGTTTAGGGTGGTTCATGGTGGTTTATGGTGGTTGATGGTGGTTTATGGTGGTTTATGGTGGTTCGTGGTGGTTTACGGTGGTTGATGGTGGTTTATGGTGGTTCGTGGTGGTTTAGGGTGGTTTATGGTGGTTCATGGTGGTTCGTGGTGGTTTATGGTGGTTCATGGTGGTTCGTGGTGGTTCACGGTGGTTCACGGTGGTTTGTAGTGGTTCGTGGTGGTTGATGGTGGTTAATGGTGGTTGATGGTGGTTGATGGTGGTTTATCGTGGTTCATGGTGGTTTATGGTGGTTCATGGTGGTTCGTGGTGGTTCATGGTGGTTTATGGTGGTTCATGGTTGTTCGTGGTGGTTTATGGTGGTTCATGGTCGTTTATGGTGGTTTTTGGTGGTTCATGGTGGTTTACGGTGGATTATGGTGGTTTACGGTGGTTTATGGTGGTTTAAGGTGGTTTATGGTGGTTCATGGTGGTTCGTTGTGGTTAATGGTGGTTCATGGTGGTTTTTAGTGGTTCATGGTGGTTTGTAGTGGTTTATGGTGGTTTAGAGTGGTTTATGGTGGTTCATAAGTGGTTCATGGAGGTTTATAGTGGTTTATGGTGGTTCGTGGTGGTTTATGGTGATTCACGGTGGTTCATGTGGTTTATAGTAGTTAATGGTAGTTCATGGTGATTTATGGTGGTATGTAGTGGAGGGGAATGGTTGGCATTATAAAAAAAATAACGGAGGCAGTCGTAGACTTTAGACTCGTCTTGATCAACATTCGTCACTCGAGGACGACAGGCTGCAGGAGTCGGAGTCTGGCATATCAGATATTCAGCGTAACTACTCGTTATTTTCTTTATCGCTTTATCTTGCAACTTCGATATAATTTAGACAACACCCCGTAAACTTTCTTCGCCGGAATCGCTGCTCCTTCGAACTCCGTATTGAATTTCTATAAACACGATGTACACAATTACGTCACTTACCGGGATTTGGAAAGTAATTTCTGATTGGCTGACGAGACACAATAGCCAGAACTCAATTAGGCGCTCAGGTCAGCAGACCCTACTTTTCCTCGCAAAGCGGGAGAAAAATAGGGTCTGCTATAGCAGGCTATTACGTACTAAAATATAGGTCTACCGCGATCGCCAGCGTGTGCAGTTGTAAACATTGTAAAACCTTTGTATTAAAGCATGTTTATGATGAATTGAAGACAATTGTCAGCCGCATTACTGATCAGCTATAACTCGGTCACTTGCAAAGCTATTCAAACAAGTAAACAACTGAGAAACAGTGAAATGTATTGCAAATATTCAAAAACATCGATAAAATGGCAATAAAAGCTTCGCTCAAGAGACAACTCGCAATGAAAGTGAAATCTCGGTTTCGCAAAGCCTGCTGGGGCAATATCGCGACCCCAAAAAACAAAAAAAATAACACGACCGAAACCACAGAATAAACCTTAGACTCACCACCACAGGTAGCCCGAGTAAAAAGTCATTGTTCCGTGTTTTGCATGTTGACCCAGGGTGCATTCCATGTACGTCGCGCCGAAGATCTTCGGCGTGAGTTTCAAAAGTGCTCGGCGTGCTGGTGCACAATCACACTGTGGTCGGCGCACATATATAGCCATACAACTATACATGTTAGTGGGTGGTGCCGGCGCCGGTGTTCGTCTTGACCTCCCTTGGCGCAGCACATGAACACCAGTGGCTTATCTTCGGCGTGGGGTTGACATGGAATGCACCCTGGATGTTGACATGTTCAATTTGTCTAATTTCACGGTCTCTGAACGTATTGTATTTTCTGTTTAATGAACGTTCGGCAGTACTTATCGTGATAAAAAAACCTGCATCGAAGTATTGAACGTTCCTTTCCAGCAACGTTTTGAGTAAGCGAAAGTACACCACTGAAGTACACCGACTCGCTCAATCGCTCTGAGCAAAACAATATGCCAATATGGCGTATTGGCGAGCTTTCTGCAAACTTTCGGTACTTTCCGTATCTTGTTCGTTTGTCAAGAAATCACACCACGTGAGTCACACACGATGACATCACAGAATAGTAAGGAGAAAAAAAAGCATGCATTGAATCACAAAGAGAAAAAAAATCCTACATCAAGTTTGAGCAAGAAATAAATTGCATCACTTTTCAAAAACAAAGTTGAACGAATTAATAGTTTATTAATTTAAAAAGTAAACATGTAGGATGGTCTCAATACATTCATCTCTTAAACGATAAACTGTATTATAATAACTGTTATTTTGTTTAACTCTTTCCTGTCCGAATTGGTCTTTAGTATTTTATTCTGGCTAACGCCAGACGATTTTATTCACCTCTGGGGAAGGCCTCGGACAGGAATGAGTTAAATTTATCTTATATTTTTTAGTAGTTACAGTAAGTTTGTTTTGGCTCAATGCAGTTGTTCAGCAGGGCTGTATGGAGTGGTTTGAGACGCCGGTACACCGGTTTGGGCGCCCAAACCGAGGTGACCCAAAAATATAAACTTTTACTACAATCTGAGGGTTTTTTCCCAATTTTTAAAAATCACATCTCAGAATGCAGGAAATGGCATTTCCGAGACTCTTCAAAATTTTCCCTCGGACCACGGAAAAAAAATTTCACACATAGTTCCGTCCTGGGAAAAAATATTCCTCAGCAATATGGGTACCGAAAAAAATTCATGCCCAAACAAGATCACCCAATCCCCCCCCCCCCCCCCTCAAAAGTCAAATGGTCGGCCCCTAATACGCATGCTTAGTAGACACAAAAAGGCTAAAAGCGCGCCAAAAGCCCCTGATAGATACTATATAAGGAAGTAGCCCCCGATCTGAGCCAAGAGCACAGTGCCAAAAGTGTGATCGGTGTGGCCACGTGTAGAGATCTAAAGTAAGGTATTAAAGGTAAGTCCTAAATATATTTTGTTATTTTTAGTTTATTTTCTATTCCACGTTATTTACAATGACAGCGTGTACTTTCACTATGAGCTCACATAAACGATCGAGGTCTCCAAGTGAAGAGATATGCAAACAGGTCCAAAGAGACGACGCTCAGAACACAGCGAAAGCTCGGGAACTGATCATCGTTCTTTTCTTCTCGGTATTAGTTCTGTTGTTGACAACCTCAACAAACGGTTATCATGGTTTGGAAACCCGGAAAATTTCAAAGTGGTTAACAATCGAACTACGATTAATGTTGAAAGGTACCTGGAGGTGCACAAATCCTTTGTTTTAGGTCATGCTTAAATTATTATTAAAACAGTACGGTTGAGCGATTGAACCCAAATGTTGCTATTAGATGATTGTTTCATTATACAAAAAAACACAATATGTTCATTAACCGTAAAAGTGCATAAATGTCCATAAACCTGAACAAAAACATAAAACAATGACTTTTGTCTAGCTTCCAAACCATAAACCTCCTCTGAAAATAAGAAATGCGAGTTCCCGCCTAGAAGTGTTAACTGAAGCTGCCGAGAGACACGCTGATGTGGATTCTTGTACATGTGATCAACTCTCGGTCATTGTTTTTTGGGTCATTGTTGGTCAAGACACAGACCCACATGAAGGCCACGGAGATGCCCCTACAACGAGCGAAGCGCTCAATCGTAGGACCAACACGAAGGAGACTAAGCCAAATCTAGCAACAAAAAAGTCTCGAGGCAAATCCCTCGAAACCACGACTGTTTGGCCCAGTGGGTACTCCTGCTATTTTTAGTTTTGGGTCCCGTGGCATCTTCAAGTTTTATAAAAGATTTTCGGGAGACTTTTTCCGACGAAGTTTGTCTTTATCGCATATTAGCATTCTTGAAGACACCTCATTATTAGATCCTCGTGGGTCAAATACCGTACAAGTTCAAGAAAACGGTGGAAAACGGAAAACCGTGACAAGGAACTGCTGAAGGTGCAACGATACGTTTTAAATGTTGCGGGCCCTCTTACAGCCCTTCACGAATTGTTGGAAAACAAAGTCTCTGTCTATTATATAATTAAGTTATAAATGAAGACATGATGATTGATGAACATTATCGAGAAGTCCCTAGTTTGTCTATTTACTGGTAACGCATCGAATTCACTTTCGGTCTTTTATATACGTAGGTCTAAAAATACTCTATGGCCTAAAAATGTCGGCATTCACCATCTTACTGTATTAACCCTGGCAAAACCTCACTTGCCAAGACTTCCTTTCCAAATGCAGGGAAATATTTGTTTGGAAGCGATATTTCCAGCAGACAACGCTGATATATTCGATTACGAAACAATTTGGCACAGAACGCCGACACAGCACTCAACTTGGGGAAAATCGCGTTTTCAAAAACACCAGTAAAAAAACTCGACTAATTTCGACCCACTTCGTTCAGGTCACAACGATTTCCTCAGCAACCGAAGAGAAAATTTCCCGCTCGTCAACAGTCCTATCAAGGCAAGCTAAGCTGTCCCTTCCGAACAACAACAACTTCCACTGACGGGAAGGCTTCGTTATTTTCACTCGCGTTGGAAATATAACTTTAGATCCATTATGTTAGAAACTGTTTTAGGTTACAAAATTAATTTCCTAATCCGCCTCATCAGTCCGTGATACCAACGTTCTTCAACTGTCAATCCTCAGTTGATAAATCAAGAAATAATTTCACTCCTAAACAAACGAGCAATTAAGTTATATTAGTACCAAAGTACCGTTCGACAAACACGCATTTTACAACAGGTTATTTTTGGTCCCAAACCCCCCCCCCCCCCCCGAGGGATATCGACCCGTTATAGGTTTACCTTTAAACAAATTTATCGAGACAGTGAAATCACTACTAATTTGGATTATAATTATGATCACTGTCAGATGCTTACCTTCCTCACGCTGCCAATTATTTAATAATGCACAAAGACTCGCAAAAATTCCTTCGTTTTCTCTGACAAAGAACAGCGTATCAGTTCACAGCAATGCTATTCCAGCGAAAATGTAGCTCCAAGGGTGTTTATAAAAATTATGAAGCCGATTGTGTCCTGGCTTCGGGGTCAAGGTGTTCGTCTAGTAATTTACCTAGACGACACATGTTGATATAAAATGGATTCTTCCGTCGAAATGTTGAACAAACAAAGACGTGAACAAACAAAGACGTGACCATCAGACTTAAGAGTCTCTGGGATGTTTGATCAACTTCAAGAAATCCCAGCTAGTCCCGACCCAAAGTATTGTTTTTTCTTGGGAGTGCAAATAGACTCAAACTCATTCAAATACAGAAGGAATGAAAACAACACAACCAACAATTCGGCAAACAGCCCGGGTACTGGGACTGCTCAAATTCTGCCGACCGGCAGTGTGGTCTGCTCCACTCCATCACGCCACCTACAGGAGGTGCAAATAAGAGCTTTACAGTCGATCTATTCGAATTACAACGCTTAAGTAAGTCCATCCTCACTCGCAAAAGGCAACCTGTCATGGTGGATTTGCAATCTACCACCAACATGTCATTGGACGCTTCCAAGTTGGGATGGGGAGCATCGCGGAACAACCTCTGGGGGGGTGGCAGATGGAGCGAAGCAGAAGCCTGGCCAAGATACATCAATATTCATGAAATTTGAGTGGAATATTTAGCCCTGATCAAATCTTTTCTTTTGAATGTAAGAAAGAAGGTGGTCTATCTAAAAATGGAGCCCCACGGGCCTTATAACACACACACACACACACACACACACACACACACACACACACACACACACACACACACACCTCCTATGCCCCTGATGACAATGCTTTCACAATGGACTGGACCAAGGTGAGAATTAACCTTAATCCCAACATTCAACCTAATTCCAGTAGTACTGTACAAATTTAAACCAAGAAGGAGCGTGCGTCACTTGTGTTAGTAGATCCCATTTGGTCGGCTCAAACATGGTGGCCTCTCCTGATCGAGACAGTGGTGGATTATCTGGTTTACCTCAGGACACACCTGAGAATTTTTGTGCTTTTTGGCTGCACTGAATGCATGGAGCCATATCCCTCAGTATTTCAATATTTTTACCTCTTCATTTAATTTATAGGGTGTGTGGACTACCGGTGCCAAAAGAGAAATGGATGGTGCTAACAATGCTTCTGTCATAGAGAATGAACATGTAAGCACACATACTGAAGAGAAATTATACCAGTTTACAAATGATGAGAGTTTGTAAGTTAATTTGGTCACATTAAAGACAGTTTACTGATGCTACAACGCCAACAAGATCTTTCTCAGTCTTGTATATACATCAGAGCAAAAGCAATTATTATTTTTCTGAAACAAAATTTGTTGAATTGAAAAAAAAATTGAAATGCCGTGTTGTTCCACATTTAATGTATTTTGAGACCACAAACACAGCAAAGCAATACAGAGCCTGAAATAATTTCAAAATTTGTCCGGACAAAATGTCTGATCAAAATGAAATTTGATCGGAAATTTTCAAATTTGATCTGACATTTTTTTCGATTTCATTTTGACTCCCTCAGTTTTGCAATATGTGTATTATAAATTATTCTAACATCTTTAAATATACAAAATTCTGTTCTAAAATATGCCAAGAAGCACTTTCCAGCAGGTCATTTCGTAGACAAACATCAGTGTAGTGATTTAAAAAGCAAATTAAGACTCACCTTTCACAAATCAAATACATGTAAAACTATCACGCCGCCATCTTGTTTATTGAGCCCGCATTCTTTGCGGGATGCTCAGACCCAGTCTTTTGGAAAAAAACTGATTGCACTGTTTTGTCAAATTTGTCCGGACAAAACTTCCGATCACTTCAGCATTTGGTTAGAAAAACTGTAATTTGGTCGGAAAACAGTGGACGTCCGACCGTTATTTCAGGCTATGCAATATGCACCTTTATGTGAGAGACAACTTGACAAGGTCGGACAATATCCGACTAGGTGGCAAAAAATGAGGATTAGTCAGGTCTAAAACTCACCTGGTCAGTCATCTTGACCAGTCACATTATTAAGTTTGATTGATTGCACTGGCAGATAAGTAATTTGTTATAAATCTAGCCTGGTTACCCAGCTGGCCCAATTTCAAAAGAAAGATGGGCCTGCAGGTAAGCACTTGTGATTTTCAGCTTCATCCAAATCCGATGAGAAATTGTTAGAGGGGGTGGTGCAATTTGTGCATCTACTGATTACTCACTTTGTTCTGAAATAAAGCTCTAGAAACTAAAATAGAATTGATGTCTCCCAAATTGTCAACCATTCTGAAAATCAATATTCGAATGCTACCTAGACCCTAGTCTCCTGTGTTTTTCATTATGCACAGCAACTTTTGAAAAAATGGCAACGGCAGCACTAGTGCAGCACTGGCAGGAATTGTTGAAGAAAAGTCTCCTACATAAGAAAGAATTGTGAGTTTGATTTCTCAGCATTAGGTTTTGACCGAAATATTTCTTAAGAATGTGAATGTTAGTGATTTACACCCTTGCACACACTGTTGTCTGTTGAAAATATGATTTAAGATGTTTATATTTTACTCCAAAGTTCCCTCAAAATGCAGGAAATGCCGTTTCTGGGACCCAAAATTCAAAATAAATTTGGGGGGGGGGCATTACCCCTGGACCCCCCTAGAAGAGTGTCATCACAAATAAAAAAAATAGGCACGCGCTAGCGTGCATGTGTCTACTGCATATATCATCATGACATCATTATATCAACAAATGTTTTCATGAAATGACGATTATACTAACCCTTTCCCCAACCAAAGAAATTAATGAGCAATAAAAGTAACCCTAATCCGAACCTCAACCCGAAAAGCAGAAAAAATAAATGCCAAAATGGTGCCATGTCAGTTTGACAGATGGAAACTAGTATTTACCATAGTGGAACATAGTCATCGTAGCTAGAATCTTTGGGTCACATCTTCGGAACCAATCAAAGCCTTGAAAATCCCTGATTCGAGAACACTTCCGAATACTTCGGTAATGGCCGTTTGCTGTCATTTACTGTATTCGTGATATAAATGTTTTTCACAAAAAGACTTTTTACCGGTGAGTATTTTTAGGATTTTTAGGCTTAGTTTTTCTAAGTTAACCCTTTGTTGCATGACCCCTTTACCCTCGATGGATTTTGATGCCATTTGGTATTTGTTTGGGGTCCAATCGGAGGGGAAACAGTCAAATTTTGCCAACTTCTACTAACTAGGGTGGGGCCTGGTTACAATTGTAACCCCCATGCATGCCCAGAACACCAGTGGCAAAAAATAGAGGGGAATTGAATAAATGGTTTATTTGCCAAAACCAAACTATTTACAAAATAAAGAAAAATACAAGTTGGTGAGGAGACCTCAAGAGGCTAAAGCTTGTGTAAAGGTCACCTCGTTCACAGAATTAAAGTTCAAATAATTAGATATCTAAAGTAAATTGAAAAGAATTGTTTAAAAAATTGTTTGTGGACATGTTCGAAGGAAGGAATTTTTGAGACCTCAAAAACCAAGTTTGTGCTAAGAGACCTCCTCATTTACAACAGAGTACAGTTTACCATAACAATTAACATTGTTAAACAGCTAGCTCTGATGTTATGACCATGTTCAACTATATTCAAATATAATAATTAAATAGGTAATCACATAATTGTTTCTCAAAAGAAGAGATAGTGTTTATAGCAGTAATATATAATGGTAAGGAATTAAAAATATAGAGGCAAAAACAACAAAGTTAAAAGCAAAATTACATTATTTACAAACAGAACGAAAATAACAGAACAGTACTTAGCTATATTACATTGGTAGTTTCGGTATTTACATAGATATAGAGAAAATCTTAGTTTGTATCAACATAAGTAGCAATTTTTTGTTTAAAGCTTGAAAAGGATTTACTATCTCTTATGTTTGATGGTAGGGAATTCCATATTGACGCGCCATCAAACATAAGACTTTTCATATTGTTTGTTCATGGTTGTGGCAAACACACTTTAGAAGAACTGTCACGAAGATTGTGACTTAAGACGTCTTGCCTGAAAATAAATAGTTTGTTCAGACATTTTCTTGGCTTACTTCATTGGGTAAATCTGCTATAATACGAGCAGCCCTGTTGTGAAGTTTTGTAAACGTGTAGACTGGGTTTCACCAAACACATTCCAAACTTCACAACAGTAATTAAAGTATGGTTGTATTATAGCATTATATACTGATAAAAGTGTTTTCCTGTCAACAAATTATTTTATTCTTTTATATCTATCTGCGTTACTTTAAGTTTTTGGCTTGTATATTTTCTATAGCATGTTTATAACTTTGTTACATGCTGATATTTTTTATATGAATGTTGTGAAACACTTTTATTAAACTATAAAAGCAAATAAACAGACTCACCTTCTCCTCGTTCGTGCCGCCATCTTGGAAAAGCTTGATTCCGTTTCTATATATATCCACGTAAATAGCGCCTGCGTCGCCTGACCGAACTCTTGGTTAGTGGCTCGATAAACAAAAAAGAATTAATACTTTATCGTGCACGGTTTTGAGCAAACGAACAAAATACGTGACCTTTCGGGCCAGTTTCGGCGAACTTTCGTCGCGTTCCGTTCGTTTGTGACGTAGTGATACAAGCAAACTCAACAGCTCATGGCATAGTGTGCTACTGCGCATGCGCAGTAGACACAAAAAGTTGTATCAAATTTTGCCCTGCCCCCCCCCCCCCCCCCCCCCCCCCCAGTGTATAACTGAGAAATATGAGCATTTCCCCCACTTATAATAATAAAATCTCTTGTTTAATGCCGAGTGAACTATAGCTTGACACTGAAGAAGACAAATCTCATGGACTGGAGCTACCAGACAAGCTGGCATCCACAAAATCTTTGTTTTAATAATTATATTATATTGCCGCAATGCCATTACGTTCTTTTCATTCACACAAACTTTACCGAATCTTTACTGACGCCTTATCGATTATCAAGCGTCGCATAATTCTGAAACTTTCCAAAAGGACAAAGAAAACGACATGGGAAGCATCGTTAGTTACTTTATAGAGCCTAATTATAAAGAAAAGGAATCTGTGACTTAATTAAAGGATAAAAATAATGGAATTTCATTTGTGTTGAGACAATACCAAGGCCAGGCGTTCCATTTTCACCTCACACTACTGCACATTTACAATCTTGTATCGTGTAAACACAACGGCAAACATAAGCACTGGTCCAATGCAAACTTAATTGCTTTAATTTAAGGATTTTCAGTTAATTAGGTCAAGCTTTAGCTGAATAATTTGACCAGTCACAAAAGTGGTACATGTCCGAGCTAAAATTGATTTGGCCAGTCATCTTGACTGGTGACCTGCAGCCAGCCGTCAAGCCCTGATTAATAAACTTTTTTTCTGCTTTTTAATACTAGGCTGTAGATGAAGGGTCAGATACAAGAAGTATCATCTCTGGATTTGTTGATGATCCTGAAAATCACACATTTGGCATTGTCAACAAAAAAACAGGAAAGTACATGCCCAAGTCGGATTTCCTATTTAAGTTGGATATGTTGGTGACTTCACAAGAGTTGACAGGATACATCTGCTTAGTCGAAAGAGAGGGTGAAGAATCACAACCTAGGTAAGCATTATATGGTATATTACACAGTGGCTAGAAGATGTGGGTACTTATGAGTGCACACATTACTGGCTCAAATTTAGATGATTTAAAACTCACAGCAAAAGGTGGGAATTTTGTCTACGCGATATTGCCACTCGCAAGCGTGTTAGCGTGACATACGACAAATAGTACTCGGTACCTAGATGTAAGTGAAATATGGATGCTACGAGGGTTTTAGTTTCTAGTAAATTACTCATCCATATACATTGGACACCACAGGTTCTTGTCTTGTTTCATGGGTTAATCTTAATCAAAATTAAAAGAGAAATACAAGTGTGCCGCTTGTATAATTCAAATTTCATGATCAGGTAAAATATCGCTTAATTTATGCAAAAGACTTCATGGTTAACACGATTTTTCTTTACATACAAACAAATCTTGAACTTTTGAAAGTTTGTTTATAAAGTGGATATAGAGTGGGGAAGTGGGTGGGGGTGTGCTACCCAACTGAGATGAACAAAACATTTCAGGTAAAGTCATGAAACATTCAGGTAAATAAATCTTTTAAATTGAAAAAGACTAAAGATATTACAATCCAAAAAATCAATAAAATTAATCTTAGATCTTTAGCAATCTTAAAGTACGCTAAAGTTTATACTCTGTAGTGTACTGGCCTACTCTGCTGAGACGAATTTCCTATTTTCCTTGGCCAGATGAAAAGAAACGTTAACAAATATTGAAATATTGGCATTGCATTTCGTGCATAGACTATTATGCTAATTGTAACTTAATATTTTATAATGTTTAACTCCATTTCACTGACTGTTTTATACATATTTTAGCTGAAGAAAAATGTAAACTACCCTGTACTCTACTGGTTCTACTATCTTTATATCAGTGGCAGAACTAGTTGTGGCTTAGCTCTACCCAATGGCCTCTATATTTTGCTGGTTAAAGCAATTAATGCAGTATTATTAAAGTGTTCGATTACATCAGCAACGCCTTGATACTGCATTTTTGTAACTGGTCCCCGTTTGGTCTTAATGTAAAAAAAAATTTATTAACTAAAAATTTCCAAAACAAGTATTATCCAAGCCACTCAAAAATGTTTTTCAGATTGTTGTAACTATCTCTCCTTATATTATGTGTTTAGGAGAGCCTTTTTCAGTATAGACTCCACAAATACGAAAAGAGACTTCCTGAAAATATTGAACTCCACGTATGGAGGAGGTAACTTCACTTGCTCCCTAAATGATAGAGAAATGAGCGAATACATCCAGTTTAGAAAGAGAAGTGACACCACTTCCAAAAAAGAGATAGCAACTGTCCTTGGGAAACAACACGGTGCTAATACGTGGATACTGAATGGTAGTTGCTTTATCGACCAAGATGGGGCACTAATGGACCCATCGTCCAGCAAATATTTCTGGCTGTCAAATCTATATCACCATCCACGTGTCGCTCCACTCAGCAGCAGATGCGAGGTGGCAACACCATTATCATCATTATCTTTACATCCGCTGATCCTGCGGATGTTTCCACTTATGGAACACAACACATTCAGCTGCATACTAATGCTAGGAGCCGTGGCCATGTCGATGCACTATGAGACCATACTAGCTATCCAGAAGAACTGTCCTGTAACTGTTGCTTTTGGAGAATCTGGTACTGGTAAGAGCACGGCATTGCTGGCAGCATTAAGTGCAGTTGGTGGTCACAAGCACAACATTTACTCCCGTACAAAAGAGAGTTATTTAGCGATATTGTCCAACCAAACAGTACCAATTGGCTTAGATGACCCACAGTCGAACAAGAATGTTAGTGAATTGCTAATCGACCTGTACGGGGGGGCAAAGAATACAAGCGTTAAACGTGGAGCCAATCAACCAATAGGAACCATCATTGCAACTGCAAACTTCACTCCGACTGAGAGTGCACGGTAAGTACAAAAGGTGCAATATTCGTTGTCTTAATGATGACTGAACTAAATAGTGATTTTATGTAATTTTTTCTGAAAATATTCAGTTTGTTCTGAAGTTAATTTAACAAGTTCATTATGAAGTTTGGCATGCAATTTTGCCCCGCGGTTTCATATAGCTATGGTTCATCTTATGCTTAAACAGTGATGGATTTGCGGGGGTGCACACCCCTGGCCCTTGGCCTAGGGGGTGCAGGGGGGGTGCCAATTACTCAATTAATGCCTTGCTGCAGTGGGATGTGACGTGGCTTTTCATTGAAAATGTCAATCACATTTCTAATGTCTACCTTCCTTGTGATATCCCTAATAAAATCCATAAAACGTCCACTTTATCCCTAAATTTATTTGACACCTTCCAGGTTTGATAAAATGCACTATTGAAAACACGATTTAAAACTTTTAAATCTTTCTTCAAAGTACCGTCAGAATGCAGGAAATGCCATTTAAGAGGTCCAAATTTCAAAAATTTTCTTGGGGGACATGCGTCCGGACCACCTAGGAATGGTTTGACTAAGGTTAAAAAAATTATAGATCCACCCCTGCAGCTCCCCCCGTACCAGATCAAGCTGGATCCATCACTGTGCTTGAAAACATGCACTATTGGGGTATTACTAATCAATTGTTATTATGTGTGAGTTATATAGATATGCATCTCGTTGCCTTCTCATTCCATTTAAAGAGCCGTGCATAGACATTAACACCGATGAGAAAAGAAATGGATACCACCGTGTCACATCTGCAATGGACATGGCATCTGGAAGTGTTGGGTATATTATAAGTCTTGGTAAGTTATACCAGGATGAGGGGGAACTCTACATCAGAAGCACCATCGAGCCATACGTGGCTGACGTTCTGAAAGGTGCTTTTCCACGAGTTCATAGAGGCTATTCTACTCTGCTCTGGTTTACTTTACAGGTACAACATAACTTCTTGTGTTGTAACGTACATTACAGATACACTGTGTAAATGAAAAAAGGGCTGAAACGACCAAAAATGAGGGCAATACCATTATGGAAAATAGATACTTTCAAAGGTTAATATGATTCTGTTAAGCCTTTCCACCATGAACTTTGGCCTTCTAACCGCAAATGGTTAGGCTGAAAAAAAATATAGGCAAATGGTTAGGCTGAGAAAAAAATATAGGCAAATGGTTAGGCTGAAAAAAAAAAATAGGGGTTGTTTCCGCCTTTTATTATTTGCAGTGTTAATACACAAGTTATTCTACTAAATTTTGACGTAGCAGGTATTGCATTAGCGAGGTTCAGATCACGCTACCGCTACCATAAATGTGGTTAATCTGATGTAATGTTCGTTTTTTCGTCTTGTAGTCATAGTTGGTTTTAATCCTGGTATCGTAAAACACTTTCTTTTTGCACTAGGTTTGAGACCTGCGACCATTACTGAACGTAAAAACAATATTTGACATGCTTACATGTAATTATATTTACGGTTGCGGTAGTGGAAGTGTGATGTGAACCTCGCTAATGTAACACTGCGCTAAAATAAGTTTCTTCAAATTATGTTCTTAAGCCGGTTTTCCACTTGAAATTTTTTTTGCGCGAATCGATGTTTCTATTGTAAATATTGAATAGATTTCTAATTAGTTCCAGCTGAGAGCTCATAAGACAAAAGAAAAATTCAATTAGCGCGAATTTTTTTGAAAGTGGAAAAGCAGTTTTAAGCCCGTTTTCTACTTACACATTTCGGTCGCTGTCAGGGAAATTTGTCTCGCCGCTGAGCAGATACATTTTTGAATGTTTTTACATTACATGTTTATTCGAATGTTGCAGATATTGAAAGGTAGTGAACTGGAATTCCTTGAGGAAGAACTTCTTCAGTACTTTGAAACTGTAATCGCTGAATGCGTGTTGACTCATCAAAGGAAGGATAGCAACAAAAAAGGCACTGTCACCAAGAAAATTATTAATATTGATGTCAATGAGAGTAAAAGTAAAATGCTTTTGAATCCCGAAAAGTTAGGTGACCTGCTAACCACGAACTTTAACAAACTTTCGCATCAGCAGGTTTGTACGATGTAACTCGTTTATATTCTATCGTATGAAGTTGGTACATAACAGTACATGTATTATTGTTTCCCCAGGTTTTGACTTTTTGCAGAGCTGGCATAAAGCACAAGGGGCAGGAGGCTATTGGTATTCATTACTATGAAGAAGTAGGAGAGTTTCTTCTCCCTTATGTTAGTAAGATTCGCGCTTACTTGAAATTGACTGGTAATGGAGAAGCAAATGTTACCAGGAGCTTTCTGGATGAGAAGTTCGTGAAAAGGAACATCACTTCGGTAATTAATATATCAAAGAGGATATTACACGGTGGCACAAAGATATGGGATATATGTCACCTCACATTTTCTAGTAAAACACTTTTTATCATCTATATAATAAAACAATAATTTATTATTATTATTAATAATATATTGTTCATATTATTTGCTTTACTTAGGACACAATTGTTATTGATATGACATTTTAGATTGTTTGTTCTGGGGATTTGAAAAATGCCAAACACAGGAAATGCGACATTATTATCCTGGCGATATTCTCGGAGGAGCAAAGAATAAACATACTGAGAGGTGGGATAAATTAATTATATTATCATTACAACTATTACAAATATACGATAATGGAAATGATCCTTTAATTAACTGCATGGAAATAGCATGTCTGTTAGAAACTTCACTTATTAATTATTTGAAAGTTTTCATGGCGATTATGATAATATAGATTATTTTTGTTTTTATCTAATTCTACTGATAAAGCTAGTTCCGAATTAAGCAATGAGTTTGGAATTGTTAGTTTTCAAAATAAAATTTACTGACTATAATATATCCAGTAACATTTAAACAAACGAAATAAAACTCCATTCCGTAGTCCTAATAATATTAATAAACACTGTCTATATCAACCGAGTAAAAACACCATTAGAAACGTGTATTTTCGTCAAATTTCGATCACTGCATAAATTTATTTCTAATCAAGTTTCTTCTAATCAGGCAGGGGATATAGGTATCATCCTCGTTATGGGAACGCTCTAATTCCATAGAGAAATCGCGCGTTAAATATCTAACTGTCATATACCACCATGATTTTCTATTCAGTATATATAGGTCCAAAATTGTTCAATTTACTTTTGTTTTGAAAAACTCTAAACTCTAATTGTTACAAAGCGCTAAAGGTGCTGTTACACAATGCAATTTTTCTTGCAACTTGCAACAAATTTACTCGTGAAAAAAAATTGTAAGTTGCAGGAAGGGTGTTACACGTTCAGCAACTTGCGATTTTTGTTGTAAGTTGCTGTATGTAATTTAATTTTAATTGATGAGAAAGTCCAGTTTATAGAATAAACTTTTTTCTCACCACTTTGTCCGCATTTTTTCTTAACTATTTTAACTCCTGGGTAATCGAAATTATATTTCATACCTGAAAACGTTTTATTTGGTGCTGACTGTAACATTATAATTTGCATTATGATTATAGCTTTAAATGGAAAGGAAGTGCAACTACAGCATTTGGGTAAGCAAACGACATAAATTGCATATTACTGTCAACATTTTTCAAGTGTTATGACTTATGCTCCATTTTATTAAACTGGTCTAAACTGCAAACACTAGTCAAAAGCCTTGGATTGAGCGAAGACTGTCATGAATATCATGATTTATATACTCCACTAGTGATACTATAGTTCAGCACTCTACGTCTCTACCAACTGAGCTGTACAATTCGTCTATAAGCAAGATCGTCATAAGTTGTCATTTGTGAGCTACCGGTTATTTTCCGATGCTGAAGACAGACAAATTATGACATTTTGCTATAGACAACTTCAATATTTGATTTATCATTATTAATAGTTGAACTGTCTAAAATGTAAAATTACAGATGACCATAAATGATAATTCTCTCTGCCTTCGGTGTAAAATGTTCGTAAAATTTACTTCTGCAATTATTGTTTTTGATCTCACTATAGATTCTGAAGTATAGATTCTGAAGTATATTGTTCTTATGGATATACTTTTATAGATTTCTTGTTTTCACTTGTCCTTGCTTCTAAATAGTACAAATACTTTCGATTTATTCTTCGGACAGCTTAATAACAAATTGTTGTGCCTGCATCTCGTACAAAGAAAAGAAAATTATTTGCAGCAAAAAATATTTGCAAGCGGTTAGTTGCATGTGAATTAACCAATCAAAAATGTGTGATAGAAACGAATTAAATATAAATTAGTTTACTTGAACATTGTATATAGGCTCTGATTTTATATACGATGAAGTGTTTGTTGGACCAACATAGTCAATTGAGATATGGCCTGGAAACTCGGCAAACTTCAAAGCGCCTATAATGAGCTGTGATTTTATGTTGAACCGTACCTTACACCGTGCACATCCTTTGTTTTAGGTTTATTAATATTTAAATAGCACGGTTGAGTGATTGAATTGAAACATTGCTATTGGACAATTCGTTCATTATACTAAAATACAATGTGTTCAGTGACCGTGCACAAAAATGCATAAAGGTGAACAAAAAGATAGACCAAAGACTTTAGCTGAGTTTCCAGACCATATCTCGATTGACTATGGACCATTATACAATACTCTGGTTGCTATGCGTGTTTTCATTGGTTGTTGGCCATGATCTATTAGAGGACAGACACATGGTCACGTCAGATCACGTCAGCTGACTTGCTTTTTTCCTTCTTCATGCCCCCAAATCCGGCAAGAGTTTCGACAAAAACCTTTTAAATTTTAAAACAAATAGATTCCATTTTTTTGTTGTCTGTTCAGTTATAGATGCACAGAAGACGTCACAACGTGGTAAGAACATCAGTGACCCACTCGACTGCGTCTCGTGGGCCACTTTTTTGTTCTTACCACGTTGTGACGTCATCTGTGCATCTATAACTGAACAGACAACGGCAAAATGGAATCTATTTGTTAAACTGATTGATCATGGAGTGCAAAATTAACAATTAGACAACGATCCAGAGTTTTCTATGAGTTGAGTTGTCTAATTGTTTTAGTATCAACCACAAACAACTTTTCTTTAATGTAAGAAGTCTTATCAACATTGTTCCAAATCTCAGATAGTTTTACCTTTTTTTTGCAGAAGTCTCCCATTAATACCCCATACAAAATGTAGAGTAGTTCGATGACATATGGTAACAATCGCTCACAAAACACGAGATTGTAATTACTTTGCTTCAAATTTGGTGTAGATATACTCCATAGGCATAAGCAAATTAATTTTCTTATTTGAGAATGGCAAACTGAATAAATTTCCACTACTTTCGACCCAATGTTTTCTTCACTCGTACAAAATATTTAGCAGACGCCATGTTTGATTTTTCAGCTAGTTTCCAAGTTTTGCTTGCGCAGTGTGAATATGTTGTCGTGTCAATTGTTAGTTTTTGAAATATTTTATGCATCTTTTACTGTATGTTTGATATGGTTTATTCGTGGGTATAAAATTATCAAATATTTTGCCAGCCAATGTAAACAAAGTGCGATTAATGATTTTTTGATGGTACAATACAGAAAGGACAGTTTGTCAAAATAGCCATAATTTGAGAAAAATCATTTGGTGACCCCAATTTTTTTTGGTTGTTTTTGACATAAGTATGTCAAAAACTTGATTGGGAAGTTTCAGCAATTCTTTATTTCAGGAACAATTACTACGGAATCACCTTAAAGTAGCTTTGTAACTGTAACTAGTTACTATTCTTTGACTATTATTTACTTTACTTTCCTGTGCGTATAATTTGCGCAACAACAAATCGTACAAGGCCTACAAGGTAATAGCGAGTGCAATTAGAATTTACACTACAAGTGATATTCGAAAGTTGTGCTAAAATAGCTTACCGTAATTTTATTCTTGGAATATAGTAATCTATTGCATATATATTAATATAGATGATGACCAATTTCTCACAAACCAGGAAAGTGATACCGCTTTGATGGAACAGCTGGAATTAGGTAATACATTATAATATTAATAATATTTATTGTTTGAGAAGATTACAATTACGTTAAATATAAGTTTTAAAATCCATATGCTTCAAAGCCCTCTCTAGTGGTCAGGTTAGAAAAATCGCCTTCAATAATTGCCTTCAAGAATCTGCATGATTGAATCAAAAATAAATTAACAATTACCCAAAATTTTTACTTTTAACATGTTTATTATTAATGTTGAAATTTATTTGCAGCTAGAAAATAACGTTCCATTTAAAATAACGGAGTTTTCGACTGCTTCACTGAATGAAGAAAATGGTGCTTAAGTGAAAACGAAAGGTGTTAATCGGCTTTTATATGGGCTATCATAGGCCTTAAGACCTTTACTATATCTTTTCTAGACAATTGTGTGATTTAAATTACTGAAAGACTACTGTATAAATAAATATGAGAAATTGTATCTTTTGATAGATAAGTAATTCTCATACACCAAATGCATTTTTATAACTAAAAGCTTACTTAATGTGTAAGCTATATACATGCAATATATACTGTAGTGCTGAAATAAAGACATTTGGAGTGCATTAGACACAAAAATGTTGAATAGTACGCTTTTGACCGAAAATATGCGACACAGAAAGACATTCAACTTTGATATAAAATGAGGAACAAAGAAAATTATTTAAAGAAATTTTACTTTTGGAATTATAGTAATTTGCTGCTTATTTATGTTATTTATAGATATTTTCCAACTCCCCGAAAACAACGAACCCGATACTGTTTCGATGGAAGAGCTGCCATTAGGTAATGCGTTATAATATTAATTCAAAATCATTAATTTTCTGGGGTCGACTGAACGCTCCTTAATAAGTAAATTTATTGTAGATTGGAATAATTAATGACATTTTATTCTACAGGTATTGTTGTATCGCCCAAAGACAATGAAAGAGATGTTGGTCTAATTGAAAAACAACAACCGCAGTCAGGTATTTAAATAATAAATGCGAACAATATTCACAAATACATACACGTACTAATACATACACTTACTATTGGGTGTCGCCCATAACGAACCTGATACTGTTTCGATGGAAGAGCTTTAATTCAAAATCATTATTTTCCAGGGTTGACTGAACGCTTGTTAATGATTTGAATAATGTCATTTTATTCTACAGGTATTGTTGTATTGCCCGAAGACAATGAAAGAGATGTTGGTCTAATTGAAAAACAACAACCGCAGTCAGGTATTTAAATAATAAATGCGAACAATATTCACAAATACATACACTTACTAATACACACTTACTATTGGGACATGCCCATAACGAACCCGATACTGTTTCAATGGAAGAGCTTGTATTATAATTCAAAATCATTATTATTTTCCGGGGTTGACTGAACGCTCGTTATTTGTCCGACCCGAAAACCAGTCACAGCAGGTCACAGCAGGGGGTCTTGGCAATTTGTGAATTAACATGGCATAATAACACAAAAATAATACCACAATATATCATTTGAATCGTTTTTACCTCTACTATTCAAATTTTGGGTTTTCAGGTCTTGTCAGACAACCCATTTTGCAAATTATGCTAATTTATGCTAATTACTATTATTAATAATATTATTATAATCCAACAAAATGTTAAATATTTAACCAGAAAATGACTTTACCACCAAACTTTGTTGAAGTAAAATGAAAAGCAGCATTTCACAAATTCAACTTGAAAAAATTAAAGCAATACAATAAAAAGCAAATATTATATTGATTTTTTACGATTTTCCATTGTGACCCCCCATGGTGCGCCCGCGCACGATCGTATACACTTATTTTGGAAATTTACAAATTAAAACAGAATTATACAAGAACATACGACCATAATACATCAGTAAGATCGTTTTTAAGTCCGCTATTCAGATTTTAGGTTATTTTGCGTGATATTTACTCCTGTTTGCCATTACAACGCCGACAAGTCTAGGCAAATTTTGTTCGATAATTGCCTGATCGGTCGAGATGGTTTTCGTCAAATTTAAAAAAATTATTGCTAACCTACGAAATAATTACAACAAAAAAATGCTTATACTTACTTTTGGAGTTGTTAGAGCCTAAATTTTCGTTGGTTTCGCGTATATATTGACAAATAAAAGCCATTTTCTTCTTGTCGATATGCCACGTTGCACACGGGAAGGGATCATTCAGGATCATTTTAAGCCCAAGGGTAATTTTGGTCAAAACCTCGCAGGTTCACAACAAATCAAAGTGATCCGTCACTGGTGACGGATGACTGTAGGGCCGGACGAGAAGGAGTTTTATTTTACTTTTTTTATTTTATTTACAAGCTTTGCCGAAAATGGCAGGGAAGTCCCACAGCTTGTGGCTCCATTACGGGATCCCCAAAATACAAAATTAATATGAAAAACATTAAAACATAAATATAAATAGTAACTTCTAACCTAAGACTCGTGAATACATAAATTAACAGCACATTTTAACAAGAAGACCGGACAGAGGACGGCACGAGTGACATTTTACACAGACGGTTTTAAAAGTTTGTGGAGTTTCAACATTGTATACAGAACTCTAACAGTTTAGATTTAAATTGACTAATAGAGAGGTTGGCATTTCGCAAATGTGATGGCAAGGAGTTGAAAATTCTCGGTGCTCTACAATAAAAGCTGTTCTGAAAAGTTTACTTTAGGAATATTTAAAATAATTTCATTTTTTTGGTTAGAGCGCCTGGTTACACGGTAGAGGACTTAATTTATTGTAGATTGGAATAATGTCATTTTATTCTACAGGTATTGTTGTATCGCCCGAAGACAATGAAAGAGATGTTGGTCTAATTGAAAAACAACAACCGCAGTCAGGTATTTAAATAATAAATGCGAACAATATTCACAAATACATACACTTACTATTGGGTGTCGCCCATACTAGCACCGCAGTGCTGTCCAAGTATTGATTGACTTCCATTTGTAATTAAGACTACTGAACCACAAAATATCTTTGAAGTATCACAGCAGTTCTGTTATCAAGATGCAGTGGCACACTCACGTGACTCAGTAACCAATCAGAGCGTGTGTTATTGCTAATTTACTTCCGATTATTTTATAAGTGTTTTATAGGTCAACGCAAGGCAAATTACATTTTTCGCTTTATATACTACGTATTAAAGCACATATAATTCGGATATATGAAAAAACTGAATTGAAATTTTTTCTAGTTGATTTTATGATGTTGATCGTGAATAGACAAATGTTTAAGTATTTTTATAAAAAGCCGTGTTGTATAGAGTGTTTGGCATTAGCAAGTGTGTGACGTAAACAGATGAACGATTTTACGATATACTTAAGTAAACAAACTCGAAATGCGTAAACTACTTTGATACATGTGCGGTTGGAAACCTGCCCAAGTTAAAAATTCATAAAAAAAAGTTCATAAAAATCGACTTTTCGTATGATTTCAATCGTCCATGTTCATCTGTTTACGTCACGAATTGCTAGTGAAAATTAAGTCAGAAATCAACGAAATTAAAGTGTGTTTTGTTTCAAATTGTCACATCATCATATTCGCATTCGGTATACTTTGGTGCATATAACAAGCCTGAAAAATAACTTGCCTTGAGTTGACCTGTAAACAACATTGTATTTTTTTAATACAAATGAATTAGACTTGTATGTTTCAACCATGTATTTATTTATTACTTAGCTTTCGGGCCGTGTACTCGGGCCTTCTTCAGAGGAATTCGAGGAATTAAAAATAAACATGAAATTTTTTCGTCTACTGCTCACCGTTAAATATGCATTTAAGGATTACAGTCTATAAATTTACTCTGTATAGTAAGTATATTTGTTGAGCAAACCGGCTGGTAACAAATTATCAATGTTAAAATAAAAAGGTTTTTAAAATAACTGTTTCTTTTGCAACGATTTCCGAAAGTATTAAATTTTTGTCAGTTGGGGATTACCCATAATATACGGTTTGATTTCAATAAACGGGTTATACGTCCATGTCCTATTTACACGAATTGCCATCCTTAGGTTAGGTTGTGTGTTGGGGTAAGGCTTTCATGAAGTACTTGGGTTATGTAGGACATGGAATTATTACCAATAAACGTTGTCGGTAAGATCGGCGTAAAGCTTACGCGACTAGACCGAAAGGGAGTATCGGTAGAAACCACTAAAACAATAAAATTATTGAATTTCTACAAATAAACTATTTGACAAATTTCCATTTCTACCTACACTCCCTTTCGGTCTGGTCGCGTAGGCTTGACGCCGATGTTTCCGACGTTTATTGAAATAGCTGTATACATGTCAATGGTTTTCTGTCCACCATGTAACAAAAAGTGTGTAAGGAAATGCAAAGGATCAAACCGCATGATTTACAAAATGGATTTATATAAAATAACCATGTCACGTGTACATGAAACAGGATTAAGCGCATTTTATCTGTCTTTCCTTACAGCATCTGTAGGAAAGAAAAGAAACTTTCCAAGAGGTGAGAAATATGGATATCATGCATGCCGGCGTACGTGACAAATACAAACAAGACACTGAAGATTCTGCATTGTTTATATTCTTATTTCTTAATATGTTTGTTCGTGTGTTATTAGCAAAGAAGACAGAATCTGAAAGGCTGACAGATTCCTTAACAGTTCATGAATCCACATTGCCTCTGAGAAGAAAAAAGCAAAAAAGCAACAAGTGGGATTAATGAATACTTACATGCACAGCTGCGTGGCTTGTCGTTTGGATCTATGTGGTTTATTTTGAATAATGTTAACAACAGTTGCCGAGCATGACATTTTTGTCGTCGATCGAGTCATAAAAGAAAGTTGCCTACTAGGGGTAGGTCATAACTATGAAAATGCAAAAATATCCTTTGTTTATGCCTTCCGAACATTATTTACAGTTTATATTGATCTATAGATATGATGAGTGCAACAGCAAGAAACTGAACAGTAATGAAAATGTTTATGTGAAAACCTTTGTCTCCTTTACTTTACTTATATACTTTACTTATATATATGTCAAACAAAACCAAGTTAAGGAATATAATTAAGTTTCCAAATAGCAGCAATTAGGATAGTAATTCTCTTTTCACATCACGTTTCGTCTGGATATAATTCATTTTCCCGACGATTTGGGCGGAGCGTTTCGTTCCCAAAGGCAGATTCATTTGAACTATATCTTCAGATGTTGCTGCGAAATTAAACAACTCTCGCACGTTCTCAGACGAACACGGTAACGCATAACTTCCAATGGTATCCATAAGAAGCAGGAGTACAATAGTTTCCAGATTAGTCCATGAACCAGAAGTTATATCCATTCCTTGACATGGCATAAATTCTACCGCACTTTTACGCTGATATGGATCTGGGTTAACTCTTCTCCTTTTCACAGGTGAGCTATTAATGCTATCATTCGACTGTCTGGTTGTTTCGTTGTGTGGATTCTTGCACTTAACGCATTTGCAAGCTTTTTTGCATCCTGAACCAGACTTAAGGCACGGACATTTTGACTTCCTTCTTCCTGCAACATCCGTACATGCTGAGAATTGGTCAGGAGAATCTTTTCTGTTGGAGCCACATCTACATGTCTTTAGTGGTTTTGGCGGACTTGCCTCTTGCTCCCCATTTTGATTGAAAGGATTGCAACAGTTGTAACACCTGCACAAACGATCGCACTTTTCTCCATTAGCTAAACAAGAGCACCTGGAATTGTCAGTTGTAATGCAAGATCTGACTTGATCTGTTGTTTGGCCTTTATGTTTTTTTCCACATTGGCAGTACTTCTGTTTCACGACTCGCGTATTCTCATCTGCAAAAGAGATTATTAATTTATAATTTTAACATTATATAGTGAATTTGTCACATGGTAAAAGGAAACTCGGACTGGAACTTGTTATACGCGGACTTGAAACTCATTGTCGGCTTTGAAATATTACATCACGTGCGCTATGAACGATTTTTGAATATAACAACATATTTTCTGATCAGAATAGGCAATGTAATACATAACGTTTCTCGATAACTCTTCTATTTAGATTCTATATGTTGTTAGTTCTTTCTGACCAAAATAAAACAACAACAAAAAAAACCTAAATTCAATGACATCGGGTCAAATGAGATTAAGTATGGCGGTCGTTAAACTTCACCAAAATCTCTAAAATTTATTGTCTAATTCGAGAATAAATTGCTTCAACTCACCTTTAGATTTTTTATAAATTTTATCGGAACTGCGCAAAAAACGGTTTCCGTCTATAATTTGTTTCTAATTTTAACCCATATATACTTACTAAGCCAAGGATCTCATTGCATCAAATTGATGATTCAATGAATTTTAGTTTATTTTCGTTGATATTTATATTTACCAACAAATGTTTAGATATCAGTAGCAGATAGTACTGCCAGTAAATTATTACTTACCTGAAGTTGAATCATAATGTCCTGGGGCTGAATGGTTAAACGCCAGGTATAAGGGGCCTGCAACAGCAACATTGTCAGGCACAAAAGAAAGGTATGGTGCCTTAGGAAAAGATGTTATTACCACTATGGGTACCTGAAGGATGTCACAACAAACTCTAACTATCAAATCCCCAACTGAGCTGTTAAACCATCCTTGTTGGTTAAAAGCCTCAAGCTCCCGATCGATTTCTGCGTCATTTATCCCTAGCCAATCACAAAATTTGCGCCGGTTTTGGTCAATTTCGTAACAGAAAAGATGCCTGATCTGTTTTGTGTCTTCTTTTTCTGATTTGCCAAGACCAAGACTGTTCATAAAACGCAAATAATCAGAATGTTCCTCTCTGCACAATAACTTATGAAGTTGTTTTACAACGCTTCCAAAGCAACAGTTACCATCACCTGTTGTTGGTTCTCGAACTTTTTTAAAGGATGCCAGATTTCTAGAAAGAGTTTCAATATTACATTGACCTTCAATCTCGACACATGTACCAGAGTTTGGATCCTTTGTCAGCAATGTCTGAAAATACTTTTCCATGCCAATCATGTCAATTAAGGAAACTAATCTTGAAGAAGTCTGTTGTTTCAGAGTGGAATAAAAATCGAGGATATGCAAGGCCCGGGTTAAGATATAGTTAACAACATTAATATTCTGAAGATCTTTAATTGAACGGACAGCCGTACATGATGGACGATGAGATTGAGTATCCTGTGCCTTCTGGAAATGATCTTGATTTTTTAATGATCCTTTCCAACCTGAAGGAATCTTAGACGGAGGTTTCGATGATACTGCATGAAGCTGCGATTCATCCGATAAACTGAAATTAAGCAACTCAGGTGGAGGAATTGCTTTCACGCGCTGATTTTTTGCACAGGCTGGCTCTTTTCGTCGACATGTCCAATTATAGAGCACTACGCTGAGCACGGCTATAGCAAGTTCTGGAGAAATAGAGGACACGCCACCTAGTAACGAACGTTTTAAATGTCTATGAAGCCTTTCGTTCCTTGATGTACCAGCGCCTGCGGCAATTCCTGAAAGACATCCTTTGTTAATATGCTGGCGTAAATTAGCGAAGGCATCCAAGGTAGCTTTTGTCAACATACCTTTCCAACGATGCAACAGTATCTCGAGATTAGCCTCAATTTCTTCCGGTTCTGGCGTCGTCATCATTCTCTCTTCCCCTATGTCACCGTCAGTACGAAAAATTAAAGAAATCTCTTTCCCAAAAGTTTGTGATTGAGGTTCTCCTTTAGGCAATGTCTTGACTACTCTTTGCACAGCGTGGAAAATATCCAATTTCACAGGTACATTTGGAAAATGTGATTTGTAAAAATTTCTCACATGGCAACAGTCATCAACGATAACCATTTCCAAAGGTTTTTCTGTAGGACACCGTTCCTTTAGATCACCAATCAAGTCAGTAATCTCTTCGCATTTAGTAGTTTTAGTAAATCTCCACAAAACAACTTCGCCATTTTCATTCAGTCCAACAAATAAATTTTGAAATTGCTTGACAAAAGTAGAGTCACTAAATCTAACGGCACCAATGTGTTTGCTGACTTTGAACGTGTGATCACAGGTTAAAATTTTACATGTAACACCACGAAAGAAGTGGTCGATAAATGGCCGAATTTCCTCATAATAAGATAAGAATACTTGCATTAGTTTATCATTGCCTATCGGCGAAAACAAAACGTTATCATGAAATGACGTAGTTACATCTGTTTCATGGCCATAGATTCTGCAGAAAGCTCTGTAATTTAAACTTGCAATTAATTCTGTGATCTCTAAAAAATTGTTACCAAGACTGACACTTGTCACTAAATGGTCTAGCAATCGAAGCGAACAAGCGGACTTGTATGAAAGTCTTACAGAGAATGCTTGCTTGACAGACAGTGGTAGGATATTTATTATATCCTGAGACGCAGACAAATATCGTTCATGGTATCCACTGCAAACATATATTGCTTGGATCAGAATAATATTTCCTTCCAGATCATACACCAGGCGTGGATTTAAGTAATTTGCGGCATCTATACGCGATGTCCAGCCTTTCAATATAAGTGGGCATTTGTGTACTGGGCATGTTATTATTACTTTAAAATGCTGCATTGGACACCAGATTAAAACCTTGGGAAAGTGTTTTGCCCTCTCTACACCCATGCTTACTACTGCGTCGAATCGATAGTGGGTTGGATTTTGACTGAACTCTTGCAATAATTCGTCCAAGGCATATTGTTCCTTAGGGGATAAGTATATCGCATTTGTTGCAGGAAGCTTAAAGTTTGCACAGGTCAATGATACCAGGAGGACCGAATATAGTATAAACATGTCCTAAAATATAAAAAAATGAAGCATTTGTGGCCACTTGAGGCCAAAAAACTAATACCTGGGTTCCCGACCCTACCTAGTTTTTTGCCAATGAAATGCACTTATCTCAAATAATACTCATTATTTGAGATCAGTGCATAATGAGATCAGTGGTGAAATGCCAACCCTATTGAATTTTTTAGGAGCCTGAGCCCGAGTTGCAGCATGATTTGCATCTTGGGATTGGTAGCGTGCTAAAAATTAGCTTAAAACTATATATATAGATTATGCTACATTGAACCAACTTTAGTTTTGCGGCTTCGCCTAACATGATTGTTTGTCCATACAATAGCGTTTGGAATAAAGAAAAAAGAAACCCAACCTACCCTACCTAAATTTTTGCAACAAATAATATGAAAACCCAGGTTGTTTTTTTTTGGCCTGAATAGTAATTTGCATTGTTATTATATAGAAGGCCCTGGGAACGATGTTGACAATAAAATTCAAAATGGCGGCCAATTCTGCAATGGAAAGTTTTCACATTTCCAACGACTTGTGCTACACTATGAACTAAAAATTCCATTTAAATATTTTCAAATCAGTACAGAGAACACCCAGAGTGAAAATGTTTCTTGCCAAGTAATGAAACAAGATATTTTTAAAGGCGTGAGTGGGTACGAAGCGTACGTGTCGTAATTTTGTCATGCATATAATAGATGAGTAATCATGATTTTTCTCGTACAATTAAGGATTTAAATTGCACTCGCCTAACGGCTCGTGCAATTTTAATTGTACTCGCTATCATATGATTACCTATACTAATACTTTGGAATCACAGACATTCTGACTAACAAGTGAAACAAAGGATGAAAAAATGTTACCTTGCTATAGGTACCACGATTTCTTCTACAACAATCTGTGAGACAAATGAAACACGGTAATAGAACAGGCAATCTAGAAAGATGACTACGACAAACAGATCATGTATAGACAATCTAGAACGATCCGATGACAGGCTTAGCTTGAGGCATATTTCACAAATAGATTAAACTAGGCGGTAACACCAAGTGCTAATGCGCTAATTAATATCCAAAGTTGTACAGAAAAACCCAGCTGTTTCGAGTTTCAAATTACTGCGTTCCAATCACATGGGACCTCTCTCATCACATGGCAACCCTTCACCACCGTGAAACACCATAAACCACCACGAACCACATGAATTACCACGAATCACCATAAACCACCATGCTACAACCAGAAACCACTATGAACCACCATAAACCACCATGAACCACCACGAACCACCAGAAACCACTATGAACCACTATAAACTACCGTGAACCACCATAAACCACCATGAACCACCATAAACTACTGTGAACCACTATGAATCACCAGAAACCACCAGAAACCACTATAAACCACCATGAACCACCATGAAGCACCAGAAACCACCATGAACCACCATGAACCACTATAAACCACCAGAAACCACCAGAAACCACCATGAACCACCCTGAACCACCATAAACCACCATGAACCACTGAACCACCATCAACCACCGTCAACCACCATGAACCACCATCAACCACTATAAACCACCATAAACCAAAATGAACCACCATAAACCACCATAAACCACCATAAACCACCATAAACCACCACGAACCACCAGAAACCACTATGAACCACTATAAACTACCGTGAACCACCATCAACCACCATAAACCACTGTGAACCACCATGAATCACCATGAACCACCATGAACCACCAGAAACCTCCAGAAACCACTATAAACCACCACAAACCACCATGAACCACCATGAACCACCAGAAACCACCATGAACTACCATGAACCACTATAAAACACCATAACCCACCATAAACCACCATGAACCACCACGAACCACCAGAAACCACTATAAACCACCATAAACCACTGTGAACCACCATCAACCACCATGAACCACACTGAAGCACCATAAACCACCATGAACCACCGTGAACCACCATCAACCACCGTGAACCACCTTGAACCACCATGAACCACTATAAACCACCGTGAACCACCATAAACCACCATCAACCACCGTGAACCACCAGAAACCACAATGAACAACCATGAACCATTATAAACCACCAGAAACCACCATGAACCACCATAAACAACCATAAACCACCATGAACCACCATGAACCACCGTGAACCACCATGAACCACCGTGAACCACCATAAACCACAATGAACCACCATGAACTACTATAAACCACCATGAGCCACCATAAACCACCATGAACCACCACGAACCACCAGAAACCACTATGAACCACTATAAACCACTATAAACTACCGTGAACCAGCATAAGCCACCATCAACCACCGTGAACCACCAGAAACCACAATGAACCACCATGAACCATTATAAACCACCAGAAACCACCATGAACCACCATAAACAACCATAAACCACCATGAACCACCATGAACCACCATGAACCACCATGAACCACCACGAACCACCAGAAACCACTATGAACCACTATAAACCACTATAAACTACCGTGAACCACCATAAACCACCATCAACCACCGCGAACCACCAGAAACCACAATGAACCACCTTGAACCACTATAAACCACCAGAAACCACCATGAACCACCATAAACAACCATAAACCACCATGAACCACCATGAACCACCATGAACCACCATGAACCACCATGAACCACCATGAACCACCGTGAACCACCATCAACCACCGTGAACCACCATAAACCACTGTGAACCACCATGAACCACCATGAACCACCATGAACCACCGTGAACCACCATCAACCACCGTGAACCACCAGAAACCACAATGAACCACCATGAACCACTATAAACCACCATGAGCCACCATAAACCACCATGAACCACCACGAACCACCAGAAACCACTATGAACCACTATAAACCACTATAAACTACCGTGAACCACCATAAACTACCATCAACCACCGTGAACCACCAGAAACCACAATGAACCACCATGAACCATTATAAACCACCAGAAACCACCATGAACCACCATAAACAACCATAAACCACCATGAACCACCATGAACCACCGTGAACCACCATCAACCACCGTGAACCACCATAAACAACAATGAACCACCATGAACCACTATAAACCACCATGAGCCACCATAAACCACCATGAACCACCACGAACCACCAGAAACCACTATGAACCACTATAAACCACTATAAACTACCGTGAACCGCCATAAACCACCATCAACCACCGCGAACCACCAGAAACCACAATGAACCACCTTGAACCACTATAAACCACCAGAAACCACCATGAACCACCATAAACAACCATAAACCACCATGAACCACCATGAACCACCATGAACCACCATGAACCACCATGAACCACCGTGAACCACCATCAACCACCGTGAACCACCATAAACCACTGTGAACCACCATGAACCACCATGAACCACCATGAACCACCGTGAACCACCATCAACCACCGTGAACCACCAGAAACCACAATGAACCATCATGAACCACTATAAACCACCATGAGCCACCATAAACCACCATGAACCACCACGAACCACCAGAAACCACTATGAACCACTATAAACCACTATAAACTACCGTGAACCACCATAAACCACCATCAACCACCGTGAACCACCAGAAACCACAATGAACCACCATGAACCATTATAAACCACCAGAAACCACCTTGAACCACCATAAACAACCATAAACCACCATGAACCACCATGAACCACCGTGAACCACCATCAACCACCGTGAACCACCATAAACCACAATGAACCACCATGAACCACTATAAACCACCATGAGCCACCATAAACCACCATGAACCACCACGAACCACCAGAAACCACTATGAACCACTATAAACCACTATAAACTACCGTGAACCACCATAAACCACCATCAACCACCGTGAACCACCAGAAACCAGAATGAACCACCATGAACCACTATAAACCACCAGAAACCACCATGAACCACCATAAACAACCATAAACCACCATGAACCACCATAAACCACCATGAACCACCATGAACCACCGTGAACCACCATCAACCACCGTGAACCACCATAAACCACTGTGAACCACCATCAACCACCATGAACCACACTGAACCACCATAAACAACCATAAACCACCATGAACCACCATGAACCACCGTGAACCACCATCAACCACCATGAACCACCACGAACCACCAGAAACCACTATGAACCACTATAAACCACTATAAACTACCGTGAACCACCATAAACTACCATCAACCACCGTGAACCACCAGAAACCACAATGAACCACCATGAACCATTATAAACCACCAGAAACCACCATGAACCACCATAAACAACCATAAACCACCATGAACCACCATGAACCACCGTGAACCACCATCAACCACCGTGAACCACCATAAACAACAATGAACCACCATGAACCACTATAAACCACCATGAGCCACCATAAACCACCATGAACCACCACGAACCACCAGAAACCACTATGAACCACTATAAACCACTATAAACTACCGTGAACCGCCATAAACCACCATCAACCACCGCGAACCACCAGAAACCACAATGAACCACCTTGAACCACTATAAACCACCAGAAACCACCATGAACCACCATAAACAACCATAAACCACCATGAACCACCATGAACCACCATGAACCACCATGAACCACCATGAACCACCGTGAACCACCATCAACCACCGTGAACCACCATAAACCACTGTGAACCACCATGAACCACCATGAACCACCATGAACCACCGTGAACCACCATCAACCAACCGTGAACCACCAGAAACCACAATGAACCATCATGAACCACTATAAACCACCATGAGCCACCATAAACCACCATGAACCACCACGAACCACCAGAAACCACTATGAACCACTATAAACCACTATAAACTACCGTGAACCACCATAAACCACCATCAACCACCGTGAACCACCAGAAACCACAATGAACCACCATGAACCATTATAAACCACCAGAAACCACCTTGAACCACCATAAACAACCATAAACCACCATGAACCACCATGAACCACCGTGAACCACCATCAACCACCGTGAACCACCATAAACCACAATGAACCACCATGAACCACTATAAACCACCATGAGCCACCATAAACCACCATGAACCACCACGAACCACCAGAAACCACTATGAACCACTATAAACCACTATAAACTACCGTGAACCACCATAAACCACCATCAACCACCGTGAACCACCAGAAACCAGAATGAACCACCATGAACCACTATAAACCACCAGAAACCACCATGAACCACCATAAACAACCATAAACCACCATGAACCACCATAAACCACCATGAACCACCATGAACCACCGTGAACCACCATCAACCACCGTGAACCACCATAAACCACTGTGAACCACCATCAACCACCATGAACCACACTGAACCACCATAAACAACCATAAACCACCATGAACCACCATGAACCACCGTGAACCACCATCAACCACCGTGAACCACCATAAACCACAATGAACCACCATGAACCACTATAAACCACCATGAGCCACCATAAACCACCATGAACCACCACGAACCACCAGAAACCACTATGAACCACTATAAACCACTATAAACTACCGTGAACCACCATAAACCACCATCAACCACCGTGAACCACCAGAAACCAGAATGAACCACCATGAACCACTATAAACCACCAGAAACCACCATGAACCACCATAAACAACCATAAACCACCATGAACCACCATAAACCACCATGAACCACCATGAACCACCGTGAACCACCATCAACCACCGTGAACCACCATAAACCACTGTGAACCACCATCAACCACCATGAACCACACTGAACCACCATAAACAACCATAAACCACCATGAACCACCATGAACCACCGTGAACCACCATCAACCACCGTGAACCACCATAAACCACAATGAACCACCATGAACCACTATAAACCACCATGAGCCACCATAAACCACCATGAACCACCACGAACCACCAGAAACCACTATGAACCACTATAAACCACTATAAACTACCGTGAACCACCATAAACCACCATCAACCACCGTGAACCACCAGAAACCAGAATGAACCACCATGAACCACTATAAACCACCAGAAACCACCATGAACCACCATAAACAACCATAAACCACCATGAACCACCATAAACCACCATGAACCACCATGAACCACCGTGAACCACCATCAACCACCATAAACCACTGTGAACCACCATCAACCACCATCAACCACACTGAACCACCATAAACCACCATGAACCACCGTGAACCACCATCAACCACCGTGAACCACCTTGAACCACTATAAACCACCACAAACCACCACAAATCACCACAAACCACCACAAACCACCACAAACCATCCTGAACCACCATAAACCACTATGAACCTCCCTAAACCACCATGAACCACCGTTAACCACCATAAAAAACCACATGAACCACCGTTAATTACCATTAACTATCATGATACCACTATAAAGGATAGACACAACAACATATATGCATTAAAACCACTATGTGTACCCTTACATGACGTACCAAGCACGTTCGTGGGCTAGACCGCTGTAGCATTGCAGGCTCAGCCTCCTACGCCCTGGTAGGAATCCTGTCAAGGAAGTAATATCAACAGCAGAGGAGGTTGGACAGCAGCCGCAAAGCATCATGGTCCTAACGCTAAAATTGATAAATTATTGATCATTTGCATCTGACCGCCGACGAGGAATGAACTCTGCCCAGTGGACTAGATGCGCAAAAACTTTTGAAAACTCGTCACAGTTGATCCAGAATTGATAAGTCTGATGGTCAGAAAAATACGAGAACAATTCGTGGTTAGCATAGACAATTAATATGATCAGATTGTGCTTTATTTGGCGTATATTCGTGACAATGGCGGATGGGCATTCAAGATAGTTCTCAAGGACTACTCAAGTTCCTTCGGATGCGACGCATTTTATGTTACAAATAATGGAGCAAATCAGAAACGAAGTAGATGTTTACAATAAAGAAGGATTTGGTTGTGCTGTGCAACGTGTGATTCGTTACAACTGGAGAAAAGCGTGAGGTGAGAAATCAACATTATTTGTTGTTTAGTGGTTAATGATTTCCCTCTCAAATGTTTCCTATTCTATATTACCTTATGATGCATTTTCCGTGGTTTAATGTTTTGCATTCTGCAGTATTACTGTAAACTTCTATAACTGTTGTGTGTAGCAATTATCTGGATCAATTAGATACAATTTTATACAATGTTATACTTACAATTAGATACAATTTTATACTTACTGTAACTTGTATCCCAAATTTTATAAAATTTTGAATAAAGCTAGCTTAAAATTTATTATTCAATAACAATCTTGTATTTTTCTTTATAATTAAGGTGAATTAAAAATCGAGATAATTTATTGGATTGCCTCCAGAATCTATTTATAAACTTGGTATAACTGATCAAATGTTCAAATATTTATATTTTATCAAATAAAGTGTATTTCCTGTATCCTCAATATATATGTAAATAAGGAACTTGAATAAAATTAAAATGTTTTGTCTCAATATTGATCTTGGTTACTTCTAAAGCACTACTGTATTGACACTGATACAGGTATTCAATCAGGGGCATTGTTAACATTGGTTCAACATTTTTGCAGTGAAGCAACCCCCCTGCCAAGAAAACATCAACTTTGGCACATTTATTAGAGAGGGCATCAGAAAAGTTACTGTATTAAGGTAGACATGTGAATGAACTATAATACAGACAAAGTCCAGTGCAAGGGTGTCTGTCTTAGACATATATAGTTCACTGTTTATCCAAATGTACATGCTGTAGCCAGTAGCACTCAAAGGCAAAGGGATGAATAATATGCAGGCATTTAATTAGGCTTTGAGACCCAACATTTGGATTGTATAATATGCAAGATAATACTTCTGTGTTAAAATTTTATTAGTTATGTCCACAATTATTATGCATTGCCTTATGTAATTATACAACATGACAACATGCAAAACTTCAAACTACATATTATTTGAATGTTATTTAGTAAAAGAGATCCATCAATTTATCATTGTAAAAATCCTGTTTAGATTGGTGCTCGTGCATGGGCACTCAGTCTGAACACCACCAAAGTTGGTTCTTCCAACACTGACAGTCATCTGTACTGTATCTCTTCACTTCCTGTAAAAAATACGATGTGAGATGGAGTTATTAACACTTTCATGTCTTAAGAGTTGACTGTACAGCCTACAAACCAAGGGGTGGACACAGGGGCACATGATACCACCCCACCCCCACCCACTTGGTTAGAGTCCCCCTTTTGCAACAAAAAAGCCCTTTATCAGAAGACATGTGCCTCAAGGGTGGTTTTGAAGCTCTGCCCTGATACAAGGTACTTTTGAAACTAAGTGTACATCCCCCCCCCCCCCCCCCCCCATCAGCTTGCTTCCTAAATCACTGACTCAGTTGAAATGGACAACTGTGACAAAAGGGATAATAAATATTTGTATACTGAAAAACAATACAAACAATAACAAATTATAACAAATTAGCAAAAAATAAAAAAATACTACAACTACAATATATTATTCACAATAATAAACTACAAATGATCCACACATCAATTTTAATAATCATACTGCTGTCATGGAACACAATGTTATTTAATATATAAAAAATATCTATACATATCAGGCCTGTATACATATATAGCAGATCTTTAAGAAA
The DNA here is from genome assembly GCA_035771165.1 of Paragorgia papillata. Classification (NCBI taxonomy): domain Eukaryota; kingdom Metazoa; phylum Cnidaria; class Anthozoa; order Scleralcyonacea; family Coralliidae; genus Paragorgia; species Paragorgia papillata. Next base: position 4,021,300 of record JAWNZC010000234.1, read on the forward strand.
GTTCAGTACATTATGTAATAATATTTACAGAATGTATAAATGTATGTAGGCCTGGTATGTATACAATTTTTCCAGAATGATGATATGGTGTTTTTATACAGCGAGGTCAAGCGTTTTGGACCATAAAAACAGACAAATACCAAATTTTACCCTTTAATAATTGTCCACCGCTCATTTTACACTTACTTTAAAGAATAAAGCTCGAAATATTAGGAAACTTCCAAAATTCTTGAGAAAAAAACAAGTTTTAGTGGCGAAAGGCTCTCTTAAATTATTAGGCGCCATCTTAGCAAAAGCCGAAATACCATGGTCAGTTCAACGGCGAATATCTCGAAAACAATGAGTGGGTCACCGGAGGTCGTCCCGTTAGAATCAAAGATTAGACATTTCTCCAACTTATTACGCAAAAATTAGAGAATTCGAACCGTTGGAATTCGAGATTTTTTGGTTTGAAGATTGTTGACAAACCGGAAGTGGGGTCGTCGCTTTAGACCAAATGGCTTACATAAACGGTCAAAATAAAGTAGAAAAACACATTTACCTTGCAAAATCCTGCAGATATGGATAGTCCAACAATATATCAATCGATATCGTTGCTTTTTTAAAGAAAAAATTGAATAACAATAGCGTAATATTCGGCATTTCCAAGTCCAATGCAAAATTTTCATTTCGAGAACGATGAGAAAATGAAGCCAATTCATTGGCCGAGAAATTCACGTGACAATCACGTGACAGCTGTCCGGCCTCCTCTGAGGGCCTGCCAGATCCTGTAAACAAAATGGGGACCGATCCCATTATGCACAGCGAGACTAGGCCCTGGCCTGCAATTTTTTTCCGGCCGCTGTTCGACAAACGTACGTCCAAGTTCTTTAAACACTGTGACCCACCAGGAAATTCGATCTAAACTTTCTTACAGATCATGACAATGAAAAAACCAGTATGTTTTAGAATTACCGACCTTCTGCCAATAATATTTTTAGCGACAAAAAGGAATTGAAGGGAAAAATATCTGCCGAACAAAAGCAAATTCGACGGTCAGGAAAGTAACAGGTGTTTCGTATTGTTTTTTTGTTTATTTAGCTATCGAAGACTGTCAACTGACCAAGAGTTAATGAGATTTAATTTTGTTAAATTGTAGGCTATAGTGTAGCGTAATTCAAGTTTCAGTTGTTGTGGAATTGTGGAAACCGAAAAAGTATAAACCAAATAGTCTCTGCATGGGTAGACTAAATAAGGGGCTGTTTACATGGGAGGCGGGACGGGACGTTTGCCGGGATCTCACCATGCATGTATATCTCTCTTATTTATCCCGTTCCGTTTATATGGAAAGATGTTTTCCGGGACGTTTTTCATCCCGGTTCGCTCAGCCGGGATCCCGGCAAATCCAAGACAATTTTTCTCATGTAAACACTCCGTCCCGCTTTGCCGGGACGATATATTATGCTGGCTTTGCAACATTTGTCATGTGATACAAAAACAAAAATGCCTAGTCGTTTGCCACTCCGAACGTTTTCTCAAGAAATAATCCACTGTAGAAGCTATCAAATATACTGGAAGAAAGATAATTCATCTGGCTACAAAATACGTACAGTTTATCCGACCAAATAGCTTAGTTTTCTTAAAAAAAGCGAAATACCGAACATGTCCAAATTATTGCGGCCGCTATTTTGAAATTCTTTTTCGTATGTATTATAATCTGTCTTCTCCGAATGTTTTCTTGAGAAATAAACCACTGTAGAAGCTATCAAATATACTGGAAGAAAGATAATTCATCTGGCTACAAGATACGTACAATTTATCCGACCAAATAGCTTAGTTTCCCTAAAAAAATTGAAATACCGAACATGTCCAACACGAACTAGAGATGCTTGTTGAACGTCCCGGGTGGTAGAACTCATGTAAACCCGGGATGAAAAACGTCCCGTCCCGGCAAGCGTTCCGTCCCGGCAAGCGTCCCGTCCCGCCTCCCATATAAACAGCCCCTAAAGTGTATTTTCGTTGATTATTCCGGCCGAAAGTTGACAAAGTTCAACCGTAATTGCTTTCTTCAACAATTCTTGCATTTTAAAGCTAGGATTCGTATGTAATACGTCTTCAATGGCCTTCAAAATCTTCGGATATAGCCATGGCTATTAATAATGGTAGTTAATTATGCAAATTTATTCCGTGCCAAGTTTTGCCAAATTTTTTACAGGATCTTGCAGGCCCTAGATTCGGCGTGTGTGACCTGTCCATGATGCAATAGGGCCTGTGGAGGAGACAGGCTCCCCCGCCCACCGCTGCGAACAACCTCATACCCAGGGCCTTCTCTGCTTTCAAAATGGCGAGAAGTAGGGTTATTTATAAGAAACGTTGCTAAACCGAATCACACAAAGGTAATGTTTTCTAATTAATGTGATTTATCTTATTCTGACAAGACAAGACAAGACAAGGTGTATAGAAACAGAAGTCACTCGCCGTCCTGAACTAGTGAACTTGAAGTCTCGATTGTTTGTTTTTTTGAAATAGTAAAATACGTGTAAATCTCTTCTGACTTCAGTTGATTAGCGCCTTGCCCTTGGGTTTTATTGGTCGAATTCTACCCGAATAGATTTTTCGTTAGCTGTTTTGTGGCCCGCCGCTTTGCTTTGCCTTTGTTGTTTTTATTGTGCCAACTGTCAATGTCTTCATGCGTTTCGTTGCACGCGTCTGACTGTTTGCGTTTATAAGAAATCGTTGCCTAAAAACAGAGACAATATCAGTAAACTATGAAGATTTTGAATACAGGAGCAAGGTAATACAAATGTGCTTGAGTTGATTAAGGAGTCTCAAGAACGAAATATATAATTACGTTGGCTGAAGCGAAGTAAACATATTTATTAAAATATATACCGATTTGAACGGTGGTCATGCCGAATTTGGATCTTACGAAATTTAACGTTTATAACGAAGTATTTTCCATAATTTAGGAAACATATACAGAACGGTAATATTCACGCCGGTCAGTTGAGTGGTAAGTTTTTTTTGTAATACAGTGAGTGCTATAGTGACAAGAAAAATATTGAACAAGCAACCAACGATATAATAATCACTGTAAAATGTTATCAATAGTAAGTAAAACGCGATAGTGACGCTAGAAAACTTTAATGAAATTGAGGGTAACAAATAACAGATGACAACATGAATTTGTGGCTACTTTTATGATGAATGTTATTAAAAGGTTAGCGTTTTAAAAATCAGCAATATAGTTCAAGTATAAGTGGCTACTTTACACCCGCCGCTGCACGAAACGGCACGAAACTGTTGCATTGGTGCGATTTAGAAATAAATTTAAAGAAATAGTAAATGTAATGAAGTCAACTAACCTCTTCGAATTTCTAAAGCACAGAATAAGAGTCAGCCTTGTTGACAGCTGCAAGCCCAAGGTTTTGAATTGGTATATGTACTCTTCCAAGAGATGGCATACAGTGAGGTAATTTCCACGCTTTCTTTCGAATGGAGGTTCAAACGATTGTTAACAAAGAGAATTTGTGAATTTCGCATAGTCTTGATGGTGAGGAAATTTTAACCCGCTTACTTTAAAATTCAGTTAAAAATCTCTGTTCAATCTTCAGGCGGCTAATATCAGATCACTGATGAGTGGTGACTGTAGAAATCCATTCGAAGAATAGATCAGAATTTGATGAAATTCCTCTCTCCTCCGCAGAGGCTTGGAGGCGGAGAAGACGTGCGAGGAATGATGGGAAGAGGGTAAGAAAAGTAACCTCTGCGAGCTATCATTTCCTTCAAATTATGAAGCTTAACCAACTATTAAAACCACCATCTGATTGGACAACCTTTTTAAACGAAACCTCACCCCCATACCACTCCCCGGAAACCCTAGACCTAATCACGCCTCCCGGAAACCCTAAACCTAATCACAACCCTCCGGAAAAATGTCCCACCTCTCATACCCGACCACAACACCCCTATAGGATTTTTACCTTTATGTGTTCAATTTTAACATCCCGCTTGTGGGATGGTTTTATTAGATGGTTAAGCTTAATAATTTGAAACCGATGATACCTCCCTCTGCCAGATAATGTTGTCAATATGGCGCCTAAATTCCGTGATGGACTAGGCACCAGACTCGGAATTTCAATATAATTATAACCAAATTTAACTTACGGAAAAGTTGGAAATCCATAAGTTGTGAACAAAAGACAATCTAAATTGCTGGCAGACAATTCTCTACTCGAGAATGTTAATATTGTTACACAAGTACAGGATTTTCCAGTTTTGAATTATGCAATTAAACATGTAAACAAACGCTACCTGAGAAAGTTTATATCAAAAGACACTGAACTGTTGTAAACATAGATCATGTAATGTAGAAAGTTAGCGCTGAGAATATTCCAGCGCTGCATGTTCGTCGGCTTTGTTTATCAACGATTCAACGTTTGATATTAAAACGTTTTCCACTCTGGCAGCGTTTCGAATTTTTTTATTCGTTTCGCGCAGGTGATTTCCATGGAAGAATTCAGAACTAATAACGTCCAGAACAACATTCTTAGACTTAGATATTGAAGAAAACATTGTACTTCGTGCAAACTATCGTCGCTATCCCCCATGACCAGAGAACCGCAGATTTGTTACTTGACTGAAATCTCTTCGTATTATTCGGTTCGTTTGCCGACTTCCGTGTTCGGTGTTAAAATATCCTTCTCCGGCGTCTTGCACTTATTAATTGCAAAGCACTCTATATCTTCTTCTGCACTATGATTATCGTGAAGAGAATAAAGAAGTCTAAATTAATTGAAATATCGTTTACATCTAAATTGATTTAAAATGGCAGTATGCAGACACGTAAATAACAGCAAGAATCAAATAAATTCATGTAATCGCACTATTTCTTCACGAAAATCGTCATGCTAACCTTTGATACTTAGATCTTGAAGGGAGTGCTGTATTTCTCCCAAATCGTCGGGTTTTTATGCCATTTACCAGAGAACCGCAAATCGTGCCAGAGAACCGCACATTATCTGGCAGAGGCTTCTCGCCTTTTTTTCCACCTTCCCGACGTTCTCCGCGCGCTTTAAGATTGCCTACGCGCCTGCGAATAGAAGCCTCTGTGGAGGAGAGAACTGAATTTCGCTACTCGTCGCATTGAACGACGGAAGACTTTTGTAGAAGTTCACAACTGTTCCTTCAATAATATCAGATTGTTCTCCATTGATCTTCTTGTATCTGTTGTCTAAGGACTGCGACAAATTTCTAAAAAAACAACCCTGACAAGAAAAGTTTGTTAGTTGTTATATATCTCATATATTCTGGGAGCCACGTGACCAGCCCCAACCAAGATCTACTGCTTGCTCCTATTACCTTTGAGTTAGGAAAAGTGTCCCCCAAAATCGTTTTCAAAGTGGCGGCATTTATGGTTCCTTTGGCTAATGGTGAAGGTCGCTGACGGATACCTAAGAACCGGACTGATGACACATGTTTTTTAAACTGCATTTTGGTCAGCATTCAGTTGAATTATATTACCAGACGAGAAACTCGTCAGTTGTTTTAAAATCCGGTAAACGAGTAAAACGACGAGTTTTCCATCTTCAATTCGTCTGTCTATTTTCCCGTTGTTAAGACAAGAAAGCTGGACGACAAACTATATCAGACTGGGACAGTGGAAGACCGTCAAAATCCGTCAGTCAGAAAGCTTTCGTCTTCTAATAAGAAGACTTTATCAAGTTATAAATAACAACACTTGGAAAAGGTTGATAAAGACACTCTAAGAAGAACTCGGCTACGCCTCACTTCTTTACGATATTCTCGTGATCTTCAGCGATTCTTTTTAGAGCTGGCGACTTCATAAAACAAAATGTTTGTAGATTTCCATGACCATGTGTATTGACAGTCTTGTTTCTCACGCTGGGTTGCCGTGTAAGTCTGCCACCGCAAGTGCAGTAGTGCCTTTATTAACATAATTATAACAAAATATACATCAATCAATTTCAATTATCAATTTTCCATACATCAATTTCAACTGTAATACAAAATAACATAGCCTCCATGTCATTAGCCGCTGGGGTGGGTGGGTGCTTTATCAACTACCACACAGGTGGCAAACAGACAAAAGATACTACTATATCCCTGAGGCGCATGCATATAAGGGCAGAGCGCCTCCTCCCAGGCTCCCCAGCGTGGGAAATCTGTTTCTCGCTTCTTTGATACTTCAGCGAGCGAGAAACTCTAATTTTCACGCTGTGTTGCCGTGTAAGTCTGCCACCGCAAATGACAAAATATAGTGAATTAGATAACAAAGTAGATCAAAAGTCACAGTTCTAAGCTCTTAGCTACTCTTAAAAGTTCATTTTTCGTTTCTTTAATGTACATGTTCATGGACACTTCTGAACGCCATCCACCCAAGCAGCTGCTTCTGTGGTGCCTCTGGAACGCCATATTTGGATGGATCCAAGCCAATGGCCTTCAGTTGTTTTGAGAATAATTATCTTGCTCAAGAGCAGGTCATTGCTGCTTCTCTGAGTGGCATACTAACAGCTGTATGGGACAATTTCCTAAACATATATTCATCCGGGTTGTGTCTGCCTTGGGCAAAGAACTTTTGCATTAACTTCACAGGACATGTACGGTTTCCGGTACAAGCTACATGTATAAGAATCCACGAACCCTCACGGTATTGATCATTCTTCCTCTTGTTTGGGAAAATCCTCATGTGATCCTCTTGAAATACAACATCTCGCTTTCTGAGTTGTGATAAGTTATCCTATTGCAAAGACCCACTAAAGCCCAATGTTATTAAGCATGTGATCTGCAAGTTACTAGGAGGCCTTTACTCACTGACCATGTTCACTACTTCTTCCAATCTTCCCCCACGTTCATGCATTGAACCACTCCCAGGTTGTATCTCTCACGGCTAGGTGTCCCCTGACTCTCAAAGTAGTTCATGCCAACTCACAGGTAGACAGGCCTCTCACCAGAGCTATTCGCTAAGAATATTTCAGCCAAGTCAATATGCTTCTTAAAAACTCTCACAGGCAATGTGCCTCTCACAGGAAATATGTCTCTCACAGGCAATGTGCCTTTCGCAGGCAATGTGCCTCTCACAGGTGATGTGCCTCTGACAGGCAATGTGCCTCTCACAGGTGATGTGCCTCTGACAGGCAATGTGCCTCTCACAGGCAATTGTGTCTCTCACAGACTGGTGTTGGGTGCAAGTAAGTGCGTCTCTCACAGTCTAATGCCTCTCACAGGCGTGGTGTCTCCCTGGGTAAATGCCTCTAACAGGTGCTGGTATTAGATAAAAGGCTTGATGTTCGTTGTATCTTGTGCTTGGTTAAAGCGTACTTTGAGTGCTAGAACTCGGTACGATGGAATGCTAGATCCAAAGAGGCATCAATGCTCCACTGCTGGGATAAATGTGTCTTCAGCCAGTGGAATGTCCACACTGCAAATTCTTCAAAACTTGTCAAGATTATTTTTCCTTATTCTAAGAAATTTTATCTTGTTTCGAGGAAAATTATGTTGTTTCAAGATTTAATTTCTTAAATGTAAGATATATAGCTTTGGCAAGAAAAATTATCTTGCCTTGAAAAATAAAATATCTTGTTTCAAGATAATATTTATTAAATATAAGATAATTTACCTTAGCAAGAAAAATTATCTTAGCTTCAAGAATAAAATATCTTGTTTCAAGATTAATTTCTTAATCATAAGAAAAATAATCTTGCCTACGTAAAAATATAATTTTTACCAAGCTGCAACTTCTATTACCTAACATTCTAAATATATCTCATATCTGTTTAATTTCCCATATCATTGCATTATCCAGACCGCATGCAAGGAAGTTAGGAAGGTGTTTAAAATATGTAAATGATTTAGATTGGATACTGTAATGTAGCTACTGTATTTAGTGCTACATCTATATCTTTTTTACCAATCTGTAACTTCTATTATGTAACATTCTAATTATATATGTTTTAAAGTTAGCGTATAATTGTATTATAGTTCAAGTATTCTTTTCATGACCAAGATTTTTCTTTCAAAATTATAATCCTGTTTTTAAGAAGAAAAATTCTTGATTTGAGAAAAGTTATCTTGATTTAAGATTTCTATCTTGATTTAAGATTTCTATCCTTATTTAAGAAAACAAATTATCTTGATTTAAGATAATTTAAGATTTCTATCTTGATTTAAGAAAACAGATTATCTTGATTTAAGATTTTAATCTTGATTCTAGAAAAATGTTCTTATTCAATTATCTTGACAAGATAATTATCTTGTAGAAGGGACCAGAAGATAATTTTTCTTGTTTTAAGGAAATAATTGTCTTAAAACAAGGATGTATTTCCTTAAAACTAGTATTTCTAGTCTAGGAAATCTTTCTTGTTTTGAGAACATTTATCTCATCAAGAAATGTTATCAAGATAATTATCTTGTAGAAGGGACGAGATAATTGTTCTTGATTTAAGGAAATATTTGCTTAAAACCAGTATTTTTTTCCTTGAAACAAGTTTCGAAGAATTTGCAGTGTTCTTAAAGTCATGTAATTTTGAGCAAGAGTTAATTCTTAATATTGAGTTGACGTATCCCTGAAAACGTGAAAATGCTCTCTACAAAGGCTGATTTCCACTCAGGAGAATTTTCCTCAGCATAGGAACGGACGGAGACGTTTTCTTTGTCTTGTGCATGAGCTCTCGTTCGGAACTAATGACATTAACACAAAAGAAACTTTCCTGTCCGTTCCTATCCTGCGGAAAATTTTCCTCAGTGGAAACCAGCTTAAGGCCCCGTTTACACTATCGAGCAAAAGTATCCGGATTCACATTGTTTTTCATCCTCATGGGAATATAAAACAATGTGAATCCGGATACTTTTGCTCTACAGTGTGTATAAAAAAAACTGAACCCTTAGAAAACAACCTACTGTAGTAGTTTGAAAGCCCTAAAAGCGCTGCGTTATAAATTAATCAGCACATAAGTTAAACGAAGCGAAAAAGCCTTTAAATACTCAGTTCACCATGCATACACTTCAAGTTATCTTAATTTCCCAGGTGTATAAGACCGTGTGTTTTACGCATCTGTGGGTTCGGCGAAGTGCTTAGGGCTTTCAAACTACTACAATAGGTTGTTTTCAAAGGTTTCAGGGATTTTTAACCTTTTTTGTTTACACACTGTTGTGTAAACGGGGTCTAAGTGGCATTGTATAAAGGACGAGGACGGTGTTGAGATTATAAGTCTTGCGGGACTAATTATTCATTACTTTGCTTTCCAAAAATAATTATTTTGTTTATCGTGCCCGAAACATAGACTCGGCTTACCACAGCGGCCCAAGTAATAAATAAAAAGTTCAATATTAAAAAAAAAACCAGGTCGACAGATATTTATCCAGCTGCTATACTTTATACATATATAGCCGCGTCTCAACGTTATGACAAAAAGCGGCGCTTTTGTCATTTGATTTTTTAATTTTAATACTCCCCAAAGTATCCCATCTTTAATGTTATAGTTGACTTTCTACCATTTTCGAAATAAAAATATCATTAAACACTCTTTACGGGTACGGGCAAAGTAATGACGCACTGACATGAATTAGCCATTTTAATGAAAATGTTGTTCAGTATAACATGTCAACTAAAGTATTAGCATGTTATTAAGACACTGAGACTATGTCGTCTGAATGTTGGACTATTGATCTTATACTGCTTTGTAAATATTTAATTTATAACATATCACTGAGCTAAGTCGTTATAGTGTTATGAAGACAAGACTATTAACTGGACTATTAAACTTGCTGCTTTGTAAATATTTCATTTATAACATATCAGCAGGAGTTACTGCGGATACACAGGCATGTCTTTCGCGTGGCGGGACGGCTCAACTTGAAGTTTATTATCTCTCGTAAATTTCTTACCTAAAGAGAGTTTTACGAAAGTCATTAAGGATAGCCATGAACATGACCAGTTTTAGCTCAACGCTGAGCACCACCACGACAGAAAACAACGGCGAGGGACTCCGGCCTTTCTACACTACGAACGACGCATTGAGCTGCACACTGGTAGCAATGTACGCTCTTCTGGGTGTACTTGGTGCAGTCGGTAATCTACTGGTTATTCTAGTCGTTTGGAAAAACAAACCAATGCGAAATCCAACCAACTTGCTTCTGTCCAGTGTTGCCGTTTCTGACTTCATCTTCATGCTCATAAGTACACCTTGTTCTATCATTATTGTGCTAGCAAGTAGCAATAGAAACCTTCACAGCACTGGAACGTAGATTTATCATAACAACATACATTTTCTTCGCTACAATTTCATCAATAACACTGACCCTGTTAGCAACTCAACGCTACAATGCTTTGCTTCACTCGATGAAAATACAGCGAAGATTGACCAAACGTTGCGCAAAGATTGCGATCTGCGTGATTTGGATAAGCGTGTTCAATCGTGCTGACGTCCCCTGCATGTGTCGTGATGGAACTGGCAACAAAAACACCAGTAAGTTTTTACTTCATATACATTTCCGTTTGGTACACTGTGACTATTTTCGTTCCTTTAGTCGTCATAGCATTTTGTTACGGGAATATAATTATTGGTGTTTATGTAACGAAAAATAATTGCAGCCAAGCAACTGGACAGCCGCAAGATATATCAAACAAGAAGAGGCTTAGAAAAATCTTGTTGTTAATCACACTGGTTTTCGTAGTTGAACGGATTCCAATGATAGATCAGAAGATCTACGCCGATTTTATGGAGACAACTCCTATATTCCATGTGCATCATGTAAACCAGCCACTGGCTGTACTGATTTTACCTTCTTTAAATAAAGCTTTTATTATTATTATTATTATTATAGTCCAGACCTCTATGCTGTACTGGGTTTTCTGTATAATCTATCACCTTGCTTAAACCCGATAGTTTACGTAGCGTACAATACGAACTACAGAGAAGGCGTGAAGAGGTTGCTGAGAAGTTGTTTCTGCAAGATGGGGAGTAATCGTAATATATTTGAGCCCGAGATTGCCGGGAAAAGATAGAGATAAACATGAATAATGACTCGTTCTGTCTGGTCTAAAGGACAAATATTCCAAACATACCAATGTTTGTGTCCGCTGAATCAAATCGTCGAAGGCGCTATGAAAAATGAAATTGTTTTAAGATTTTTTTTTTAAATACCGTCTTGCATTTGGTCTTCATTCTTCAAGATTCAGAAGCAACACAATAAAGTGAACGAAGCTGTATATAAAGATTGGCTTGGCAACAGTGAGCGGTGGGGCAATCTAGTTCCAAGCTATAAGGGAGGGATCTAGGCCTAGGTCTAGATCTAGTTTCTAGGCCTTCATCGGTTAACGCGTTTTGGAAGTGATACGAACGGACCCGCTGGGGAAGGCAAAATTCGTAAACACTTTCACTTTACAGCTTGGTTGTTTAGTGAGGAAGAATTGTGATATTATGATGTCCTAAGTGTTTCCCGACATTTACTATTTCCATCTGGATAAAATAATACAAGCCTGTTCACCTCAAATCGACGAAGTTTCAGTAACCTAGCTTTCTTATCACTAGCTTTCCTTCTGCAACCGCCAAAAGTTGAAAGTTAAACAGTTAAATTTTCATTTCGAGCTCCAATTGGAATACATTCCATAATTTTCCTATTTCGATCGCGAAGATCTTTGGTAAAATCTTCGCAGACATCCTTATGTTTTCATACTGTCACTCAGTGTTCTTAACGGTAGATGTATTAGATCCCAGGAACACTCGAAGGGCCAAAACGATTCTGGGGAGGACTTTTATGAACACCGCTGCCAAACGTTTTGCGCATGCGCGATGTCCGAGCTCGTCCTCAAAAAAAGCGGGAAAACACTAAAATATTTGGTTTGTTCCGAGAGTCCGACACAAGAGTTAACAATAGATCGTTTTCATCTGACGTCACGGCGGCGATATTGGTGTACCAAAACAATGAAATAGCGGCCATATTGGTGTACGGTATGGCAATTAGCTCTTTCTTATTCAAATATTTTGTATTGTTTCACCACCCCAATGGGGCCACCGATCACGTGAGTGAAAACGATCTATATAAGATAAGGATAAGGTAGGTAATTTGTGCACGGCTTCTTTGTCAATATTGTAACATATTCTGAAATTACCCCTTCATAATTTTCTTTACTTTTTTTTTTAAACACAAATGAATATAGTCGAGTCTTACTTAGTCTTCACTGTCGCATGCGCAAACGTTTGCCAGCAGTGTTACCTTGATGCAAATTTTCCTAGGCCTTCTCGTCTCCAGTCTCTCCCAATCTTCCCAAGAACACAAATAGACTACGCGGCCAAACTCATGGCGGAAAGGAAAGGCCTAGAAATTAGCCTAGAATGAATTTAGTTAGAGGTTCACTACCTGCCTTAAAACTCGAGGAGGTATTGAGTACCGTTATCGCGCGTATCAGATTTATATATTCAGGTTTCAAATGTACAGACTTTGTCAATTCATGTCTTGATATATGTCCACCTTGAATGTCCATGCTGAAGAGGCTAATTAAATATATATATATGGTGTATATGGATCGTTTTTACTCACGTGATCTGTGGTCCCGTTGCGGTGGTAAAACAATACGAAATATTTGAATAAGAATATATTTAAATTCCCATAGGATAAGAATTGTGCATCAATATGGCCGCCATTTCATTATTTCTGTGCACCGATGCACAAATGTTTTCAAAATTTCTCCGTTTTTAATCTTCATGTAACCTTGAACTATTCACGCAATAAAAAAATCATTAAACGCTTGTTAGGGGAAAGGCAAAACTATAAACGCACTGGCACAAATTAGTCTATTTTATGAAAATCGCTGATATTTTCCCCTTGACGACTAAAATTGTCTGCCGTTTGAAAAATGATCATATCAAAGTTGCCATCCACAACAACAATACAAGTGAAAGGGTTAATCAACAGTATATTAATTTAAACTGCGCATGCATGTATTTCTGAGACGTCTCTCCTTGACGATTGGAAATGCAAATGAAAACGTTAATTTTACATATCGAAAACTTAGCAATAAATAGACGATGTCGGTTACCACAAATTCTCGTTTATGGAAATTAATTATTTTTTAATATAACTATTTTTACAGTAAACCTTTTTAATATTCAAGTGTATGGCTTTCGACCATTTTTTGCATTAAAATATTAATACTAGTGCTCGTCACAGAGAATAGTTGATTAATAGGGCTAGCTATTAAAACCGTCCAATTTATAAAAATGTCGACGGAAAAGCAGATGAGCTGTAGTGTCAAGTAGTATTTCGAAGACTCTCGTCTCGTGAGACGACTGCATGAACTTAATTGCTGATCACATCTAATTTTATCGCTGAGAGAGTTTTTACAACAAGCATAGAAATTATTATTAAGGCTATTGCTATTATCATCGGTTTTAACTCAACGCTGAACATCACAATGACAGAAAATAGCAGCGACGGGACTCAACCTTTTCCGAGAAACAAACCAATGCGAAATCCAACCAACTTGCTTTTGTGCAGCATTGCCCTATCTGAGCTTATAAACACCCCTTGTTCTATCATTGTTGCGTTAAGATCACATGTTTTAAATTATTCTCATGGAAAACATGAATTTGTCGTCACGACGATGTGCGTGTTCTTCGCTAATATTTCAGCAATGTCATTGACTTATTTGGCCACTGAACGCTACAATGCTTTAGTTCACCCGATGAAAATACACCGAAGACTAACCAAACGCCAAACAAAGATGGCTATCTGGATCTGGATTGGCGTTTATGTTTGGGGAGGGCAAGTCGAACCGGCCCTGGCGTTTGCTTACTTTGCTATACGTTTTTCTTTATTACTTTTTGACTCTCGTTGTTCCTGTAGTCGTCATAGCATTTCGTCATTTTCAATTTCGGAAGCTTTACTCTCGCTCTATCTTACTTATATTGACGTCTTACCTATTTCATTCAGTTGTTTAAGAAATTCGCTTTCCAACTCAGCATCTTCCTCTTCTAAATCTATTATATAACCTCTACCGGTGTTGTTTTCTTCTATTGGTGCATGAACCTCTTGGCGTTCCTCATTAAGACTGAAACTTTTATTTGCTCTCCTCTCCTCCTGAATAGTTACTTCCTCGCTTTGCAATTCCTCCGCCGTTATCGGTTCTTCTGCTCAGCTCTTTTTCTTACTATTACCAAATTGGTAATCTCTGTCTCCTTTTTAAATCTGGCCGCACTATCCCTCAATGTTTGTGGATTTATCCTGCTATATTCAGTAAATTCTTCATCCCATCTTTCTTTCACTCTCTTCATAAAGCCTCGACCTGTTTCGCTTTCCTATGTATCGATCTCTACTAGTCTTACTTTCATTATCGTCGACCATATCATGTTATCTGTTTGCCTTACCTCTGTTGCTCTGTTATAAAAACCCATAGTTTCTGCGTTCTGGTTGTTCAATTCTTCCCTCTGCGATATACTTCTCATTATGTATACTTCTCATTATGTTCGGCTCCTTCTTGAATCTAACAGCATTATCCCTCAAGTTTTGCTTAGTAATTGACTTCCTTCCAGGAAATTCAGTATCCCATCTTTTTTTGACCAGCCGCATGAAACCTTCCTCTCTCTCGTTCTTCTAAATCTATCTGTACTAACCTTACTTTCTCGTCATGGCATATAGAGTTGACACCACATCTTTCGGGATCTTCTTGTGAGTCAACAGATCTTACATCTACCACTGTTTGACTCGAAGTGCCCAACCATTCGTTATCAGTATGGTTTTGATTATTTTGATCAATATTATCCATATAGTTCAACATTCTAAGTATTCACGGGAATAATAAATTGGTCCATCCAACGGTGCCCGGTACGAAGGATAACGCTTTTACTCCACAGAATTGCCAGCTCTGTGTGTTATCGATCACGACCAAATAACGCAGTGGCCATCCACCCCTCAGCTCGATTAACACTTATCTTGGGTTGCGCCTATTTGACCCATAGGTGGGGGTTTGAGGTTGGAGTTCCCTTCTCTTAGATATGATAAGCTGCCAACCAAGGCTAAGAGCCATATCTACTCTGTTTGCTGTGATCCTAGCGTGGGGGTCTGGGTTGCTAACACTCGCCCAAGGTGCTACCCAAAACTCGTCGATGGCGGGAGCGTTTTACTTTTCCCGTGGTAGACGCAGTCCAACTGGCTCTACCCCACTGCCCGTTTATTATTATTATTATTATTATTATTATTATTATTATTATCATTATTATTATTATTATTATTATTATTATTATTATTATTATTATTATTATTATCATCATCATCGTTATTATTATTATTATTATTATTATTATTATTATTATTATTATTATTATTATTATTATTATTATTATTATTATTATTATAATTATTATTATTATTATAATAATAATAATATATTATAATTATTATAATAATTCCACTCTACTCTATTATTCCACTCTATACTATTATTCCACTCTACTCTATTATTCTACTCTACTCTATTATTCCACTCTATACTATTAAGCAAAAGAGTGTACCTCCTTTATAGCAATGTTAAACGATGTAGGAGTTGAAGTGAAGCATCAAAATTATTGTGTTAGAAAAATGATATCTATTGCCAACAGAACACAATTATATTTTGTGCCTTAGAAATAAGGAATGGACGAATCCTGACTTATATACCATTTAACTGTTGTATATTCATAGTATATATATCTATAGATCAAGACAGAGTTGCCAGATGGCCTGGGTCAGAATAAGCCAATTTCAAGCCAGAAAAAAGGGGAAAAAGCCAAAAAGAAAACTGAAAAAAACCCAACAAAAAAGAAGCAAAAACGAGCCAAAAGAACACAAACTCAATTTAAAAGTTAAAAACTTAGAACATATAATAATTGCAGTTAAATGTCAATCTGATGTTATACACATATATGCAAACTTAACATTTTAGCTTTAAAACATATATACATTGATTCCCACTCCAAAAATCAAAATCTTGAGAGTCATCATCAGTACTTGGCAACGAGGCGGCCTTGTACATGAGTGGAATAAAATAGTTGGAGTGAAATAAACACATGCAATTTTTACGCAGAGCCTGCGGTCCTTTTGGGCAGTTTTGGCACCAAATACAGGCAGTAAAATGTCTCGGCTTCAAGCTCTTTGACCGTTTGGTAATTTACGACTTTACGCAACTTTTTTCAGCAACTACGGTCAGCGGTAGAATCACATATAAATGTGTAATATCGAAATTAAGAAGCAATTACATCAGCTGATTTCCGATTTTTTCTGCTTTTCCTCAAAAAAGCCAAAAATAAGCCGAAAATTAGGTATAAGCCAAACCGAAATTTTTTAGGCCAAACCTCATTCAAAAAAGCCAAAATTGAGAAATTTGGCTTAATAAAAACCAAACTGGCCACCATGGATCAAGAATTGTCTCGGTCTAGTTTGAGAGTATGACGTCAAAATACCCTTCCGCTGACCGGCCAGTGTACCTGTAAACTTGAATGTTAAAGACGGCCGTGAAATTTGTGAAAAGAAGCTCAAAATTTGAAGACTTATATTTATTTATTATTTGGCTTTAATATTAAGCGAGTTTACTTATTTGGTGCTAAACTTAAAATTTATGGGAAAAAATCGACACCCAATTTTTCATACTCTGGTACCACTTTAAAGGTACATGACTAAACCATCACCAGAAATTTAGGTCATTTGTGCCGCCGCTCTCCGTCAGCGGCTATTCGCCTATAATATAATTGTGCATTCGAATGCGTCTGATTCTATTGTACTCTAGTGGCTCTTTCTCTTCGCTGTTTTAATAGTTGCTAGCATGGGCGTCTGTGCCCGAGCGCTGCGACAGAGAGCCTAGCAGATTTCAGTAATGGTCACCAGACCCCATCCTGCAAAACCAGGTGAGTAATTTTGATTTGTTTTATTACTTGTTCCAACCTAATAACTAAGAACCTCCTTGACCTCCATCTGTGATGAAATCAAGCTTATTATTTGATATTTACACCACTTGACCTGTGATTTTGTTGTATTTCGTATTTTGTAATGTAGTGTGTATTTAAAATTGAATCGTTAACATTGGTAAGTTATTACAACGAATATTTTTACGAAGTACAGAAGATATCGAACGTAATGAGCTCATTAAACGTTAGGGGAACTGCTGGACTTCGAAGACGAAATTTACTGACTTATCGGCCGGTTAATTAAAGCCTTTATTTTAGAATTTCTTAGGTGTTAAAACTTCCTATTGAAGGTATGTCAAGCGTAAACAATTTGGCTTTTAACCTTGTCAAGTGTATAAAATACTGGCATCTTGAAAATACTGAAATCTGCTAGGCGTTCTAGAGCACCTTCAGCGGTGACGTCAGACCTAGGTACCAGTCTCATCAAGTACGCGAGTGCTTTAGAACGACGGGACTAGGCTGGTGTTTCTCATTATTCAGGTCAATGATTTGAGTTCTTTAGAATTTAATTTCCTAAATGGTGCATTTGTGTATATGTAAACAACCTGTAAACGACTATAAGGACTGTGAAATCAAGCCAGTTCAAACGATTTTGGAAGTACGAATACTATGCTAGGGACAAATCAGGATCTTTATGTGCTTTCGAAGTAGACTGACTCATGCCAAATGCAATTTGGCCAATTTCTAGCACCTGTTTACAAACATGCCATAATTTAGAGGAAAGAACAACTTATATTCAACTTATAGTCTGCGTTGAGTAAAAATATCGCGGGCGCAAGCGACTTTGGGAAGCTGTTGACAAATTCTGTGCGTGCGAATTGTTTTTGCGAAGGTGCTTCATTGCAGTTGCTCTGATGAGCTGGATTTCTCGTGTTTTTTTATCTTTCGAATATAAAGTGAAGAAGACGTGATGTAGCAGCTAGTTCATCCTACTGAAGTACAATGAAATTGTTTTACCGAAGTGAAATTCTTCAAAGTTTGACACAAGCTGCATTTCGAGGTTGGACGAGCAGGGGAAGAGAGAAAATGGAAGAGCGAGATCGGTACAAACGAGTTCGTAGATTTAACATCCAAGACGTAAGAATTGGTGATATTATTACGCCGGATTTTCTTATAAGGAAATGATTAGTGTTTCTTCCGTATTTGGCCATACAGAACGGCAAACTTTTACCCTTGTGTTTATTCGATGTGATCTGACTGCTACCATCAACAAGACAGTTGTTCTTTGGCTAGTTGGCCATAATTGATGAAAAAGGTAAGTGAAAGCGTTTTTTTAATATTAAGTCATGTACTTTCTGCTTATGTTCATATCTTAGAGTATTATCGAAAGATCGTGGAAAGAAACTATTGCCGTGCTTGTAAATGTTCGAAAATGGTGCGCCATGTTGAAAAGCACTTGTTGACCGTTAACTAAACATTTTGTCTTGTTCCTCAAAATTTTATTGCCAATACATACATACATACATACATACATACATAATTTATTTATACACGGTAAAATCATCAGTATAACTATTTACATAATTAAGAAAATTAACAAGAATAAAACTAATTAAATATATTACAATATATATTACACTAGAGAAGTAGATAAAGAAGTTAAACAAAAAATACTGTTTTACGTGATTGCCGTGTGAAAATCCGATGTTCAGAATAAGTCATTTATTTCCTTTTTAAACTGACGAAACGAGGTCATATTCCTTACATGCTGAGGCAGATTATTCCATAGTTCAGCCCCGCTATAGCTAAAACGTATTTTTAAATAATCTGTACGTGGCAAGGGTAATGCGAGTCGCCTTTCCGACTTTCTTAAAGAATAAACTGTGCTCCAAGGAATAAACATATCTTGCAGGTATTTCAGGGCCTGGTTGTTTAGAGATTTAAACATTACTTTAGCCTTTTGTTTTTTACGACGAGTAGCAAGCGTGTCCCAATGCAACGTATTTAGAAGCACACTTGAGCTAATCTCGTAACCAGTTTTCATAATCACTCTGGCAGCACGGTTTTGTAATTTTTGCAGTTTATCACTAAATTGATTACATATGCCATCCCATACAGGACTACAGTAATCAAAATATGGTAAAATTAATGCATTATAAATTTGAACTGCAGTATTTGTGGAGATAAACGATCTTACTCGTTTAAGGGCACCAACACCAGAGGAAACTTTCTAACACATTTCGTCAATATGATTTGACCAAGAGAGTCGTTCATCAATAGTAAGTTCCAATGATTTGGTGTGACCAACTCTCTCAATCCTTTTACTTTCGATTTCAATGTGAATTTGGTTATTTTCCGCTGTGCGAAGCTTCTGCCTTGAGCCTATAACCATAAACTCAGTTTTTGCTATATTTAAGCTTAGTTTGTTTGCTTTCAGCCAACAGTTAAGATTGTGTAATTCCGAGTTTATTTCAGGCTCAAGTTCACCTAGGCTTCCAGCAGAAAGGCTTATATTTGTGTCATCTGCGAATAAATTAGCTGAGGCCTTACAGAGGCAGTTCGGCAGATCGTTGATGTAAATCAAAAAAAGCAAAGGGCCAATAATGCTGCCTTGAGGTACCCCACAGTTAATTTCACTAGCATTAGACAAACAACCATTTACACTGCATTTTTGGCTCCGGTTGCTTAGATACGAATTAAACCACTTGAGGGCATCTATATCGACTCCATAATTTGCAAGTTTACGAAGTAGAATTTCGTGGTCAATAGTATCAAAGGCCTTCTTTAAGTCAATGAAAATAACTCCATTAAGAAGGCCCCTGTCTATATTAACTGACCAGTTATTAGTGGCTTCAAGTAATGCTGTAAGTGTGCTATGGAGTGAGCGTAAACCTGATTGACAGTTAGTTAAAAGTTTGCTACTATCAAGGTAATCATAAAACTGGTCATATATTATTTTCTCAAATATTTTCGAGACAATTTGTAGAATCGAAATTGGTCTGTAATTATTAACATCTGATTTTATGCCTTTTTTAAAGACCGGTGTCACTCTAGCAAGTTTCCACTCATTTGGGTAAAATCCCGTTAAAAGTTTGCATGGAATCTTATCAATACCCGATGCTTTTTTTTCATTAAGTTTACTCAATAATCTGCAGACTGCACTCACAGAAGGAGTTTTAAGACTAAAGGTTTTATCGGTCGGTTCAAGATAGAATTCAGGCTCAACATCAATTGGCGGTATTTGCCGAGTTAAATTTGGACCTATATTCGTGAAATATTCATTAAAGGTCTCAGCCATTGTAGTAGGAGAATTAATAATTTGGTCTCCAAGTTTAGTTTGAGAGATATTTTGTGATTTGCTACATTTACGAGAATTCAGCTCATTAATGAGTTTCCAAGTTTTGCGAGGATTAGTTTTACTAGCTTCTAGATCTTCTGTAAAATACCATTGTTTGGCCGCTCTAATTGCATTGTTTGTTTGATTTCTCGCATATTTGTATTGTTGCCATGACAATGCATCATTCTTGGATACTGCCTGCTTTTTAAGATAATCTCGTTTGTGCAATTTTCGCATTAATTCATTTGTAATCCAAGGTGAGTTCTTTTTGCCAACACGTTTGCTCTTATATGGTGCATATTTATCAATATTTTCCATAATCATTTTTTTTCAGAGGTTCCACATATCGTCCGGATTTGTTTGAATATGGACATCATCCCATGATTTCTGTGATAAATCACAAAGGAATCCGTCCTTATTAAAATTTTTATAAATACGTGTTTGAATAATACGTGTGGTTCCTTGTTCATAATGGGTTTTACGAGTCGCATAGATCATTGAATGGTCGTCACTAATACCAAGATGTAGAACCCCTGAGTTAATTATTTTTTGAGGTGAGTTTGTCACACACAAATCAATCAACGTTTGCGAATTAAGAGTAACTTGAGTTGGTTCGGTAATCAATTGACTTAGCCCATAAAGATCAAATAAACTCTTTAGATTAGATGCATTGGATGAAATTTCTGTAGGTAAAATTATGTAAAAATGGATGAAATTTCTGTAGGTAAAATTATTATATTTAAAACAACAATATGTTGTTGTTACATTATTCTTCGTATCTAAGAAGGAATCGGCCTTTGCAAAATTGTAGAATGTATAGAAAATTGGCCTATGATCTGTGCATCTATAGTGAAAGTTTACGTATCAAGGTACTTCAAATGAGCGGTCATCTACTGGCGAAAACAAACCAGGTGAGGTCTATATTGACGATTAGCATTTTCTTTAATGATAAATTTCTTCGTTACGCTAAAAAAGCCTAGAATCAGGTAGGTTTCTTTGGAGCAATTTTGCATTGTTTGCTTTGTTGTTTTGTTATCGTTTGTTGACAGTGTCTCCATTGATCTGTTTAAAATGATATACTGCAAAATCTGCCCTATTGCCACAAAATATTTTTACCGATTGTCAGCCTTTAGTTGAATTTCTTAAATTTTAACAACACTTTTTTGTTCTAAAAATTGTAGAAATGGGGTTTTAAGCTCAATTAAACTGAGTGTATTTGAAGCCACGGTATGTTGACCACAACGTACTCAAGTCGTTGTCACCCAATTTAATATCGTACGATTCACTAAAATATCTTTCTATTTCTTCACGTTGTGGGAGGCTGCTTCTGACTGTTTCCAGTGTCCTTTCACAAGCCGTTTTACAGACTATAAACCTTTTTCTGGGGGAAATAAGGCCATAAGGGTTGTGGGGGGGGGGGGGGGGGGAGGGGAACATTTAGCGCCATCTTTGTTTATGTTTTTGAAGTCCCCAGACTCCACACGACAACTCGCGCGACGCATGCGCAGTCAAAATTCCCTGCTGTTCCTTGAGCGGTGACGTCAGACCTAGGTACCAGTCTCATCAAATACGCGCGTGCTTTAGAACGACGGGACTATAGGCTGGTGTTTCTCATTATTCAGGTCATTAACCTGAGTTCTTTAGAATTTAATTTCCTAAATCGTGCATTTGTGTATATGTAAAGGCCTTTCTACACGGTATGATTGTCGGATACGATTGTCATCGTGATGTATGTGATTCAGCGCCAATCGTGTAAACGATGTTTTTCGGCATTCACCGTCGAATCATGAATAAGAATTGTGTCACGTACACAAAATTCCATATCCCAGAATGACAATCGTATACAACAATCGTATCATGTAGATAGGCCTTAAACAACCTGTAAACGACTATAAGGACTAGTAGTATAGGAGTTGGGGGTACTGACGCAGTTTGACCACTGGTCAAATTTCCCGACCACAAAAAAGGAGCGCACGTGGCGACTGATTTGCGCAAATGACTTGCCCAAGCGATTTTGGGCAGGTAGGGCCAATTTCCTAGCCATAAAAAAGGGGTTCACGCGGCAACGGGCTGGCCATTGGTGTGTGGTGGTCTAAATACCACTCATGAGCGGCGCGAAGCGACGCACGCGGCGCTGGTACCTGTTAGTGGTCTGGGACTTGGGTGTCTGCGCTATGCGCCAATGTTTTTATGCCCATAGGAGTAACTGTTTATACCACCATCAAGGATGTACCTCTTATCATCAAAACAGCTTAGTGAAACTTTATTAATTTCATAGCTTCCTAATTGGTGCCCGACACTTCTTATGGTTTTCATTTTATGATGCAACTGCTTGCGGTTTAACAATACGTCTTTGTAGTCCTCATGGCAGACATTCTTTTTTATTACAGCTTTTTTTATACCTTTTGCGGTCTTACTTCCACTACCTCCATCCTTCAGGTACAGTAGGTGTACATTTTACTTCGTAAGCCAATAAACTCAACTATCCGTTCACCTGCAGCCTCGTCTTTCATTTTGCCGATCACCTTCTTATTTTTGCGGAAGAAGTAAGGTGAGCTTTCTGGATAGTCGCTGTTGTCGAAAATTTCCCTTCTTCCCCAGAAATCTTTGTAAACATATTCTGCTTCTATCTCATAGGTTAGACTATCTGTGTCAGTAAAGAGTAGTTTAGCATTGCGCCCATAAAGCTCTTTAATGAAGTTGTAGTGGAATTCATACATGAGTGTTTTCGATAGATCTAAGATGCACATGCCTACGTATGCTGGCCTATTAAGGGTTAGTGTCTCCTTAACCTTGTGCACGGCCACCAGATCCTCACTGAATATTTTTCAGCTAACAAAGGTTGGTTTCGATGTCATCCTCAAAAGTTTATCCTCGTGTGTGACCAGGCGTACATTCACCCGCTTCCCAAGGTTCTCCATAGTTTTCCCATAGACGGAGTTGTTCATCAACTTGAAAAAATCTTTCTCAAAGGCATTCTTGGCGCTGGTTCTTTTTTGGGTGTTGAAGTCTATATATTGCTTCAGCCATTTACTTTGTTTAAACTCTAGACCCCTATGTACCTTTTCAACAATGAGACCCAAGTCCATGTACAGCTTGAGATTTTTATAGTGTACAACATACTTCTCCTTTTTGAGGAGTGTGGCCATTAACTTCGGTACTTGTCCAGTGGATAAATTATATTCATCCGATAAGCGTTTACAATAGGGTGATAGCATGCTCTTATCGATTTTCGTTTTCTCCGGCGCAAGTGGGTAGTCATTATGTAGATCATGTAATTCCTCAGGGTATGTTAAGTCCACTTCCAGTAGCAGGCCTTTCTTTGTGTCGTCGGTGTATTTTTCTAGGTTGATCTTATCAATCTCCTTTTGGCTCAACCATCTAAATCCGCCAGTTGGTAGCGATTGGCTCATAGCCCATCCATAGAGGTTGTTCGCGTCCAAGTACATAATGTATTTTACTGGCTCACCTACATTTAGTTTCTTCATATATTTATTATTGGCTGTGCCGTATCTTTTTGCTATATAGGATATGCCGCCTCTCATTCCTTTCTCAATAAACTGGAACATATCGATATCTGTTATCAGCTCCAATTTTATACCTGTCATTTTCAGCATTGCGTCCCATGATAGACCGGTTGATGTAAAGTAGTGGCAAGGATCCAACTTGTAGTATTGCATGCAGCTTTTTCTAAAGTTCTCAAAGACGTCGGCTAAAAGGAGTGTGTCTGACTTAAGGTAGAGATCATAATAGTCACCCATGTTTTTTATATCAAATTTGTCCCACACGGCTTTTGCGTGGAGATATGATTCGACCGATATGTGTTCATCATTCAATGCGCTATAGAATTTCTCTATCGGCGGCAGAGTCTTCTCATCGAACTTTTCGAAACTGTTCATGTAGTCATATGGGTAGACCCCTTTCTTTTTCATTAAACTGGAACGTATCGATCCTTCGGCCCTATGGTCTACTTTGAACTCCTTGTCTGTGTACTTAAATGCGTCACTCGGGAGATTTGCTACTATAGTCTATCCAAGCTGCTGCTCATGTATTGAAAACTATCTAAGAAAACTAGATGCTTACCAAGCATGAATGCCATGTACCTTTCCATGTTGTTTGGGATTATGTTTATGTCCAAGTTTTCCTTTGTGGCCAAAGCGCCAATTTGCTGCATGATGAAATGGCTATCATAACTTCTGAGGTTGTGGAAGATTACTGGTATCTTTTCTGTTAACCTAAAGTTCCTATTACACAGCTGGTGAACTGAGCCCCTATACTTGCCGGTTATATGACAGTGATCTCTTACCCTAATGTCGGCGTCCTTACATTTGGTCACAGATGTGGCACCTATCAGCGATTCTAAAATCCTCATCATCCTCAGGGTACATTTCCAGGTCTTTATTAAACTGCTTTCTGGCGCCTTTGCAGTACTCAACCTCCTCTAGCATTTTCACCATAAACTTCTTAACAGCGCCTTTACCTCTATAGGTGACAACCGGCTTACTGTACTTGTCATCATAGCTACAAACCAACTTATAGCCATATCCGCAGTCTATATGTTTCTGATATGCCTCAGTGTATGATTTGCCGTCCTCTCGGCCGCAATATTCAATGCCTTCTACGATTGCCTCAAAGTCGGCGTAGATTACAAACGGAACTAACATTTATTTTTGGAAGTTTTTATACTGTAGTGTGCTATTCCACTTCTCGGGCATTTTAATCGCCTGCTTACCATTCATAGTTATGCAGTTGTCTTTGTGGTCCTGTAGCACTATTTCCGAAGAAAAGCATTGCAAGCAGTACCTACAGAAGTGCTCTCTATCTCTGTGTTTTGTTTGGTTGTACATGAACCTATTAAAGTCTTTTATTAGCACGTAATGCTGTTTTTCGTCATCGGTCAGTAGAAAAATGTCCATTGAATCCCCTCTTCTATCTGCATGAGATGTGGATTGGGAATGGTTGCCCGTCCACATACCCAAATACATTGATGCTAATATTGTTTTGCGACTCGACTTTTTTATAATGTTTGTGTGTTACTGGGAATTCAATTCCTGTGTAGTCAAGTTTTGGTATGAATGCCTTATCTGTCTTTTTCACTCTCTCTTGGTCTTTATTTTGTGGCTTCAAATGTCTGATATGGCACCACCTAAAATATTCGTTATTTTTATTCTTGATGTTGATCAAGCCCTTCATTGGGTTCTGTAGCTCAATCGGTAGCTTCATATAGCTGGAGCCCTTAAGTGGCGCATATTTAACTATATTTAAGAAATGGGCATTGATGGCGCTGAGGGTCCAACCTGATCCTTCAGATTGCCACCTACCAATAATTGAATTTATCCTATCAATTACTTGTGTGAGCAAGTCCTTTACTTGACCACTGTTTGTTATAGTCCGAGCCTTACTATTAATAAAGGCGGTCTTGTATATTGTTTTGCCGACACCTTTGTCTCCTTTTTCCTGTTTTGAAAATACAACCTCAAGTGTCTCAATAAATGTTAGCCCTTTCATCTGCAAAAGCTCCATCTGCAGTACTTTTTCCGCACCTTCACGGGATTGCCAAAGTTGAACCAATGGGGTTCTTCTGTTAACTATCTCAACTTCGTAGGCTTTTGTATAACCTCTTAGTGCTTTTTTCTTCACTACATGTAAATTTCTGGTTTTCTCATGTTCGTGGAAAGATAGTCAACCTTTTGTCTGGCTGCTTCTAGCTTCTGCAGGTTTGGCGGCATATAGCCTTTCTTCATAGGTGGCTGTTCAGCCCTGTATTTTCTTATAGCTTCATCTAAGACATCCAACTTTTTGGTGTTACCATAATCTGGTCTCACCATAAGTGGATATATTGGTTTTTCTTTAAGTGTCTTATTCTCCATATACTTTAGTTTTAGATAATAAAATTTGGGTCAGCCCTTATATTTGGCGCCAATAAATTTGGTGAAAAAAATATGGTTGATCCAGGGTAAAAGAACCTGGCAGAAAATTTAACAAACAATCCTAGCGGTTTAACTCCGGACGGGAATTAAGTCGGATTCGCGGCCCGACGCTCTATTTATTCAACCACTCCAAGTAGTATGGGCATTCACAAAACTTGTCCCAGCCCACTAATGGGTATACCGCGCCAAAAAGTCTATCGTCAGCTTTAACTTTACTAGCACTAGGACCCGATGAACCCAGATCATTTGGCATGCTAGTAAGCTGAAACCCCCTCCTTGATGCCAGCCTTATAATATAGTAACCATACCGGGTAATGTTTCTACCTTTTATTAGATTATGCTTCATCATCACTCTGACAACATCTATAAAGTCATTAGCAAGGGGGGCCATTGCCATATTGTCAGAAGCTATGTACTTGGCCACTAGGTTAGAAAACCACCTTTTCCTACTATGGACTGGTTTCTTATGCATCCAGATGTTCTCAACGTAATGCCCAACCACAAAGCCATACGTAGTCTCACCACATTTCATGCAGGTGTAAGTTTGCGTATCTGTCAATCTCCGGTCTTGTACACAATTATAACAATACACGGCCAAGTCTTTCATATATACTAGCTAAAGATATTTCTTTAAGTTGGTTTATGATATTGCTCACGATGTTTTGATAAAGTGGTCTGGGACTTGTAGTTCTTACCGCATTGCTGGCACCTCACCATGATGCCGGCCATGTAGTCGTCTATTGATCTGTGGATTTCATCATAATCATTAGACACGAGAACCTTGAAGTTATTATCGGCCAATGTTTCCAGATATGTCACCTGCCTGCCTGACAGCCTACCATCCCCTTTTGGTGTCTTCAACTCTATGGCTAGTCCATTATATGTTTTGTGATAGTTCTGGATTATGATATCCGGCTGACCACCAGTGTAACCCTTTCTCCAGCTATTGATCCTTTTTCCCAGATTGTCCTGATTCTCGCCCAACCCCGGTGTCACCACTGCTGTTGGATGGTAGGTCCTAATGTACTTTACCACTTGGTGATGCAGATCAGTCTCATTCATTAGTGACATCTGGGTTTTTTACTGGTTGCACATACTTGCCGATTTCCCTGATAGATGGCGGTGCATCTGTGAGCGCCCTATACACTAATGTTTTTATGCCCATAGCGGATTCTAACTTTGATGCAAAAATTAGTCTATATAAACCCGGCTCATTTATCTGGGTAATTGGTCGCTTCATTCCCACTGCTTTTCTCTTCTCGTTTTCTGGGACATGTGCTCTAACTGCATTACGCGGCGCCTTGTATCCCAACGCCTGTGCCACATCTCTGCCGCTAAACCAAATCTGGTCACCCTCTATAACAAACGCCATATCGTTTTCCTCAAATTTCCTTACTATCTTCATATACTTCAGGCTTAGATAATATTTTTTAAGCAATTAATTTTTTAACCAAATATTCGGACCCAACCCCAACCAAGCCAACGACTACATATTGGTATTGTGCCATCTCATCCGATGGTTTATAGAAGTCATCCAACTCCGGTTCCCTGTCAAACTGCATGTCGTCATACTGAATAGTCATTACCTTTTTTAGGGCATCTAATGCTGAGTTTGTTTGTTTTTAATGTCGTCATTTGTGTCTGACAATTCCTGCCTTAGCTGCTGGATTCTATCATGTTTCCTTATCTCATTCACATAAAACTTCTCCTTGGCCCCGGCTAATGTTTCCAGCGACTTATTATGTCTTTTTATCTCGTCTTCATAACCATTTTTGTCAAAGTACTTAAACAGACCCGGCCCCCGCAAAACTGATAGCGGCGAAGGCGGTTTGCAAAACTCCTGATACAACTGTTGCCATTATTATTACGCAGATTTAAAAGGGTCTGTTGGTAGATACTTCTTTGACTGTGCCCATTTCACTAGCATTGTTGAGACGCCTACAGCGGCTGCTAACTTGAGTGTGCCTTTTATTGACTCCGGGGTACCTAGTGGTTCTTTCAGAAGTTTCTTTGATGCCATTGAAACACCGACATCACCAGCGGTAATAAGTGCAGCATCATATATCTCGTTCAAAGCTTCTTTTCTGTCGATAGTGCTCATCGTATATAATAGTGAATGTTTTATTAAAGACAGTCTAGGCGCGCGTCTGGTTCTGTCACCTGGCTAGTTGTCTCCGCATGTTTCAGCTCAGTTGTCCTGGTGAGAGAGTACCTCTGATAATACAAAGATGCTGCACCAATTATTATTCCCGCGGCTCCAATAAACATAACCGTAATTAATGCCCCAATCATTTGACTCCACTGTTTCACCTGTGCTTATTCTCTCGCATCTTCCTCTCCTTCGCCGCTTTAGTTATGGCAGCGAGCCGTTTACCTGCTTCAACCCGTTTTGGGTCTTTCTCTTTTTTAACTACCGTTATTTTTGGACTTATGACTTCAGAAGCTTCGCTCATCTATATTATAGCATATATTTAACTGTGAGATTACCTGTGAGATACCTGTGAGATTACCTGTGAGACAACGGTGAGATTACCTCTGAGATTACCTGTGAGATACCTGTGAGAAAGCCTTATCATACTTTTCTGCCATTCCATCGATAGGAGGGCATAAGTCAGTTATAATATCATCAGTGACCTTAACATCTGTCAAAAACACAGTCTCATCATATAACAATCCCCGCAGGTATGACCTCAATTGAATAAGGATTTTTTGATATGACGTGTATGCGAATCTACAGTGTTCTGCCTTTTTGGGTTTGTCCTATTTTGCCAAATACCCATGTATCAAAACACCGGCGCCAGTTAAACAACCTAAAATAATCGGGTTCATTGTTGCACCGCCAACTATACCACCGGTAAGTGTCAACACAATGGATCATGGAAGACATATTTAAACCCGGTTTTATCTTTTTCAATTTTTTGTATTTCCATTTGTAACAAGTGTATAGCTTATGATAATAACCGTACCATCTTTCTAATTTTTTAATCTCATCCTCTGTTAGGCTTTCACTTATATGGTTGAAATTTATATCCTCTTTCATTGATACATTACATTATATAATCATTCGTGCTCTATCCGGTAAGGTAAATATATTTCGTTGCCTTTCAAGCCGGCTAGTTCTTTCACATAAAATATGTACCCAACAACAGTAGAAGAAACAGAAATGTCCCAAACCACTGGGGTGCTGGTGGTGAAGACGACGGAAGTCATGCCAGTGTGTTGTCTATCACTAACAATAATTTTGGTACTATTATTGTGGACAAATGAGTAGGTCGTAATTCTGTCCTCACTTGAACCATCCAAATAATACAAGGTTATCCTCACCAGAAAATCATAATTATTAGGAACACTATTGTCCTTGTCAATACATAAGCCCTTGAATTTTACACGTATATTTTGGTTGGTTCTCAGGAAGTTGGCGACTGGTATTCCACCTGTAAAACTATCCTCAAGGGCAAAGTCTGCGGCAAGCGATACACGTATGATTCCGTCATAATGCTTGTACTTTATATCGTAATTACCCTCAAGAAATTGTTTCGAAACAGCGTCTGAGGGATCAACGCAGGCTGGCACGATCTTTATCCCCCAATAGTTCCTGTTTAGTGGTCCCGCCATTTTACCACCTTTTAAATATAGTTTAGTATCATCCTCTTCGTAACCGTAAAACAAGCTCATATCTTATAACACATATTTTAATACCAAATAAGAACTTATTCCAGCTGCAGAGAATAGAACCATTAACGTGCGTTGCGCCCAGATGTGATGGCCTTGTCATTGGGTCTAGTTGGGTAGGTGCTGTGGCAGAGCGTGTAGGGCCGATGACCTTCTTTGTGATTGACCCCCCATAGTTGATACCGGTGTTGATGCCAAAGACCATCCCCTTTGTTGCTGTTTTCAGCAGATTATTGTATCCCACTATCGGGTCTTTTAGAATGACAAGATTGGACGGCACCAGCCAAAGGCTTGGGCTGATAGCGAGATTAAGAATGACATTAGTGTCATGTCACTACCTTGTTCATATTTCTTATCCATGTCGCTATGTCATAGTTTGTTATATAGTCTTGAACAAGTTTCCTGAACACCTGTTGCCCTTCGAGTGCTGACGCTCTCACTCCATAGATGCTTTGCTTAGTTTGAGCCAGCGCGCCAAGAACACAGTATATGTACGACTCAATGGATTGGCTGAGATACTGCATCCCTATGCTTGTGAACCCGTTGCTCTCTCTGGGGATGTACCTTTTGTAGTGCTCCGCGTAGTGAGGACCAACAACATTAATATTGGCTAGCCCTTTGTCAGTTTGACTCCCTTGTTTAAGGTGGGCTCATACACAAAACCCCATGGCAACTTGTAAATCTCCCTATAAAGGCCGCCAGCGGCAAACTCCGAGGAAATGGCAGACATGCTTTCTCCGCCCTCCATTCTCTTCAAAAGCCTTTTTGTTGTAAAGTACAGGTGAAACCTCAGAACGCTAGTTAACACTGGGTAAACGCCAGTTTGTTGGGTCAAATGCTGCATAGAAACGCCACGGCAGAAGGTACTACAGTAAACAGCGAATACAGTCCGGAAGTACCCATTGCTATCATCCCACACAAATGGCTTACCAGGGTGGGGCACTTTTAATAAGGGCAGCTTAGAAGCGAAGTAGTCCTTGTCATTAACATCAATCCTAAAGTTGTTGATTTGGTAGTCTAGCACAGCAACATCCGGAAAACCGTCGGTGTGGTTATGCACGTCGCCAAAGTTGCCTTTCCAGATCTTGGTTCTGTCCACTGGCAGCTTTTGTATTGTTCCTCCTCCCAACCAGATTTTTGGAAATCTTGGCTCGCTTGGCACCGGTTTGACAGCCGGATTCAGGTACTTCCACCCATCAAACTCATGGTCCTTCATGTTGTGACCATTATACCACACCATCACCACACCACCATCAGACAATGTGAACTCCAACTTATCTAGCTCAGCGTTTGGGTAATCCATTAGCAGATGATTTTTTTCTCCGATCAATAGCACCAGGGTACATCTTTCTAAGAAAGTCTCTTTCTTTTTGTCCCTTACTTTTATTTAAAATATTAGACTCTGGGTGCTCCCTTCTGTATTGGTCCATTCTTATATAACTTACTGTATATAACATGAAGTTGCGGAAATTAACTGTACTGATTGATGGACCATCAAAAATAATGAACTTACAAGAGTCAATACTGACTAGCATGATTGACCCTCACATTCTATTCAAGAAAGCATACATTATGTGGGAGATGGGTAACGTGCCCAGTAGCAGGGGAAACTATTATGTTTTCAATAAAAATCACAACAACTTTCTGAGTAATGGTTATTATACGTTCAAGGACTTCAAAACTGCTCTTGAGTCAAATAGTGGTTTGTCACTAGAATTGCACAAACCCGAGGCCAAATGCACAATGAAACTTGATGGATCAACAACGTTGGCCATACACCAGAACCTAGCGACCCTTCTAGCTAGGTTTTAACACCCGGACATTCCTACCAGGCAGCACGACCAAAAGTGGAACCATCCAAGTAAACAATGGACTAAAGTATCTACGGATCACATGTAATTTAATAGATCAATCACAAAATATTGATGATGGCAAAAAGAGTGACCTGCTAGTCAGTCTACCAGTAACCAGCAAGCAAAATCTGTTCGGGACTACGCAATCATTTCGTGACATTGAATCTAAGGTTGCAATAAATAAGGCGTTATCAACCAATTAGAATTTCATGTGACAGACCAGGATGGAAAACCAGTAACTGAGTTCGGCAGTATTCTGCTGGAGTTGTATATAATGTAAATTAAATGAACAGAGACATAGAATTAGAACAAGGGTTGAGGGACATCTACTATAATCCATCAACTGGTCACCAATCGGCTGAGAGACTTTATCAAAAAGCATTAAATGAGGGGCTCAGCGTAAGTAGGAAACAGGTTAAGGCGTGGTTAACCTCACAGGATACATACACCAGATACAAACCAATTATAAAGAAACATAAATTTAGACAAACGTATATGTAGACTATCTAGGTGAGCAGATACAAATGGATCTTGTTGATATGGGTTCTTATAAAAACAAAAATAAAGGCTATTACTGGATATTAACAGCTATTGAAATCTTAAGCCGATATTCATTTGCATACCAGTTTTTAGAAAAGACACCAGCAACATGACTAAGGCTGTGGAGGAACTTCTGAAACCGTTTAAGATCCGTTTTGGCGTTTATCCCAAATTAGCCCAGTTTGATGATGGTAAGGAGTTTTATAACGTCGGTGTGAAAACCTTATTGGAAGCACATGGAGTTAAGTACTTTTCCACTTTATCAAATAAAAAAGCAGCGGTCGTAGAGCGTTTCAACAGAACACTTAAGACGTCTATGTGGAAGTACTTCTACAGTGTGGGAACTTATAAATGGATTGATATATTGGATGGGTTAGTGGATAATTATAATAACACGAAACACAGCACTATATAAATGAAACCAAAAGATGTGAATAAAAATAATGAAGATAGTGTTTGGACAACTCTATATGGTCACGTCTATTCCGAGTCACCATTACCTAAATTGAAAGTTGGTGATACTGTTCGGATCTCAAAGTATAAGAGCATATTCACCAAGGGTTACGAGGCTAATTTTACCGAGGAGCTGTTTAAAATTAAAAAGATCATACGGGGCGACCTAAACGTCTACGAAATAGAGGACATGGAAGGTAAGCCCATTATCGGAAAGTTTTACGAACAGGTGCTAAGTTATATTGGTAAAAAGGATGATGTTTATAAGATTGAGAAAATACTGAAGAGGAAAAGGCTGAAAGGCAAGAAGATGGCATTGGTAAAGTGGTTGGGTTATGATAGTAAGCACATTAGTGGGGTACCAGAGAGTGATATATAAAATATTGGTTAATATATGGCGGAAGGTGGATTTGATGACTTTGAAATGGGAGATTTGGGCAAAGACGAAGAAGACACGTTAGCCCTTAGGGAACAATGGGAGACAAGCTTTATTATGGATG
This sequence comes from Paragorgia papillata, assembly GCA_035771165.1. NCBI lineage: Eukaryota > Metazoa > Cnidaria > Anthozoa > Scleralcyonacea > Coralliidae > Paragorgia > Paragorgia papillata. The sequence goes on from JAWNZC010000234.1 coordinate 4,054,462, forward strand.
ACAACGATGATGGCGGTCTCGTAAACATCTTAGGCGACGAACAAACAAACATTGATGAAGGCGTCCCAGATATCCCTAGTGACAGAAGACAGATTAGCAGCTCTGTCACAAGAGATCGGAAGATATTTCTTAAAAACTTTTTAAAATGGGACATCAAAGTACATGACGGACCAGAATCAAGGAAACTAGTGGCAAAATAAAAAATAATGTATGAAAATGGTAGGCAAAAGGGAATTTTGTTTGAAGGAAAAAACGTCATCGTGATGGGTGGTGATGGTAAGTCCTTTAGATATACTAATAATAAAACACGTGGTATAACAGCAGCCTTAAATAATTATAAGGGCTTGGTGGAGAGAGCCAGACAAGAGCATGTCAGAACTGCAGTTGCGGTGGTTGAAGAAAAAGTAAGGGACAGAAATGTAGAGCCAAGTGATGAACTAATTGAAAGCATAGAACTAAACACACTTGAACAGGCGCGATTCACATTACAAAGCAGAGAAGAACAAGTTAACGAAGAAGCACGGAGAATATCCATTAGTGAACAGGAAATCAGAGAAATGGCTGGAACGTTAAATCCGAATGGTGATAGCGCCACAAGAATAGAAGCCTTAGAAGCACAAGCCAACCACTAGAGATTAAAAGCACTCAACGAGGAAGACCCACTGAAAGAGACATTCTCACAAATCTTTTAGTTCAACAGCTGAGCTGAAAGCAGACTTCATTCGCCTAGAAGTTAATGAAAAACCGGTACATGAAGAGGCCACCAATATACTAAATCAAGAGATTGAAAACAATGATTTAACACGATTAGAACGATTTAAGAAGTGGGCAAAAGAAAACATCGCAGGCTTAGCCGCTATATCTATTTCAATAGCCGGGATTATAACAACTGTAATCGTAAGTGCGAGATCAGTTATCAAAAAAGGGGCCCAAGCAACAAGTAAATTCGCCAAAGCCGTGTACAAAGCCTTTAAAGACATCGCTAAGAAATTAGGCCCTATTATCGGCCCAATTATAATAGCTGTGGGCAGCCTAATAGCTTCTCTACTAAAATTGGGTGCGAAAGCCCTAGCATGGCTGGCTAACAATTTATGGGTACTCGCTATTGCCCTTGCATGGTTTGTATATGATAATTACAAGAAACGAAACATAAGTTAATATATGCTGGACAAGCTTGGAACAAGTTATAAGGCAAAATATCCCGATTCAAATAAAAAGGGAACACGAAGAGTTGTTGATGTGACTTTCAATCCAACCGAAATCCAATCTGGCCAGGATTTGTACGTTAAAATGTTAACTTTACCAATGAACCATGTACTTGTGCCAGGATCAAGATTTCTGACTTTCGATCTAAAAAATGGAAACACTAAGTCTTACCACCAACCGAATCTAAAATCAACACTATTCAAACAGATCACACACAAATTCAATGGCGAAATATACCGCGATCTTAACGAAGCACATGTACTCAAATGTTGTGAAGATCTTTGGTCAAAATCAGATAGAGGTGGGAAGGTAAACCAAGGGCTTGGTGGAACAACTAACCTAGCCAAACTTAGATCCCAAGACTCATCTGGTGATGGCAGTGTGGCAGACGACGTACTTTTGAACACTGTTTATGGTTCGCGGTTTGCAGTACCAATGATGAAATAATGAGCGATAATGGACCTGTGTACCCATATGCCCTACAGAACACACATGAAACGGTTCTCAAAATCAATGACCCAGCCAAAGTTCTGGCACCAGGAAGCAGTGGTAAATCAGTACCATCTAGTTTTAAACTGGAGAATGTCAAGTTGCGTTATGAGACTATCGAAAACGAATCACTTGCCACCGATATTGAATCAATGTATAATAGTGGAAAATCGTCCTACTACACACATGCGACACTTGTCAAAACATTTCCCATCCCCGCGGCCAGCACATCAATACATGAAAATGTCAACCTACCACGCAAGTCACTGAGGAATATTGTCTTGCTATTCAAGAGGGCAGACGATAATAGTGAAACATACTAGTACCCAAATATACAATCCGCTAAAATTAATTTCCAAGGCCAACCGAATTACATCTACAGCCAGAATATGAAAAAATATGACTTCTTCATGGAAGCGTCTCGTGTCTTTTTCCCAAGTGATAATAAGCTAGACCGAAATATCGACCACACAAGCTTTTTTAAAGACAAATTCGGATTAGTTTTTGACTTCAGTACAACATCACCGAAAGAAGTGTCAGGCCAAGGCGTTAAATTGACAGACACGCAATTCAAAATGGTATCCTCCTAGAAATATGCAAGACCAGTGGAACCACTGCTTGCACATGTTATCTGTACGTGATATCAGACGGACTACTAAATATCATAAACGGGCGGCTAAGTAGTATTCAATACTGACTTATATGATATATTATATGAACAAACCAGAATGCACATTAATAGTCGGCCCTTCGGGGTGTGGTAAAACATACACCCTTTTACATGAAATAATAGAAAAGGAATATAAAAACGTATTTGACTTTATCATCATATTATGCCCCACTATTTGGATTAATAAAACATACACTGACTGGCAATATTTAGAAACTGATAGCGGTGTAATAGGACTGGATGTGGCATCTGGCAAATTGGATGTGATCTTAAATTATCTTATTGAAATTTACACTGGATCTAAAACAGCAATTATTATCGACGACATGAGCAACACAAACGAGCAACATAGTAATAACAATAAGCTATCATATCTTGGTTATTCAGGCAGGCACCATAATATTAGCCTTTTTATTTTATCCCAAAAATTAAACTCAATTAGTACTGGTATTAGAGACAACACAACAAGAACCATATTTTTCAAAACCCATAATAAACGTACCTTAAAAACCCTAAGAGAAGAGTTCTTTGGATATTTACCAGATGAAGCCGCAGAACAGGAATTATTAAAAAAACTTAGTCTGCATAAATATCTGGACATCAACCTAAATAATGGAACATACAGTATAGTATAGAATAATGCCAAAACGCAAATCCGGGAAACCTGAAACTATTGACAATCTTGTCGCAGAAATCCAATTCGCGGAAAGTGAAACCAAAAACAAAATCGCAGAAATTATCAACGATGAAAATGACGGTGAAAAGAAACCTGTTGATATTCAATTTGAAGAAAAAAGAAACGAGAAATTAAAATTAGCCGGATGGAGACCTGAATAAATCTGTTGCATACATTAAAAAAGCCAGCCAGAAGGTTATTGATAAATTATATATTGAAGATGAACGTAAAAGAATGCGAAAAGCAAATGAGTTTTTAACCGGCCTACTGATTAGTAAATTCGCGGACACATTAGGGGGTCTTGACGCAATTGAGTCATCCGACGAATTGACAAATGATTTGAAAAAAGACTAGCTACTGGAACATGATGTTTTTAGATTAGTTGAAACCATATCACCATTTGTCCCATTTTTAGGCATATTTTCAGGCGGGATCACAACAGCAAAACATATATATGATCATAAAAGTAATACTAACGTGAACCCCGATAATGACCCTGCCAAAGTTCTGGCGCATAGCGCACACATCCAAGTCCCAGACCACTAACAGGGACCAGCGCCGCGTGCGTCGCTTCGCTTCGCGCCGCTCATGACCGGTATTTAGACCACCACACACCAACGGGCAGCCCGTTGCCGCGTGGACACCTTTTTATGGCTAGGAAATTGGCCCTACCAGCCCATAGTCGCTTGGGCCAGTCACCTGCGTGCGCTCCTTTTTTATGGCCAGGAAGTTGGCCCTACCTGCCCAAAATCGCTTGGGCAAGTCATCTGCGCAAATCAGTCGCCGCGTGCGCTCCATTTTTTGTGGTCGGGAAATTTGACCAGTGATCAAACTGCGCCAGTACCCCCAACTCCTATACTATTTACTGTGAAATCAAGCAAGTTCAAACGATTTTGGAAGTACTATGCTAGGGACAAATCAGGATCTTTATGTGCTTTCGAAGTAGACTGACTCACCTGTTTACAAACATGCCATAATTTAGAGGAAAGAACAACTTATATTCAACACAAAATTATGAACCGGAAATCGTTTTTCCAAGTAAACTGACGCACTTTCTTCGCTGTGAACCAAAATCACAAGCAAAAGGGAAATGGAAAGGAATGTTTTCGACAAACATCACTAAATTTTCGAAGGTAAACAGAATATAAGCTGTATTCCATGGGTCAACTTTAGCAAAATTACTTGCGCATCTCGATCCTTTGGATATTTTACTTCAAACTAAGGGAAAGGTAAGGCTCCACTTGTTAGATTTGGTTTTTGGCAAAAGTATTGAATATATACAGGTATATGCCACACAACAATCTTCGACGTTGGCAAACTAAAAAATGCAATTGGTTATACTTCTATTTTCCGTCTTTTGTCGATTTCTCAGTCTGTGCCAGGGTCTCTTTTAAGGATTTCTCCGGGGGGGGGCTTTCACAAAAAGGTACTCTACTAGGGTTACGGGGGCATGCCACCCTGAAATTGTTGAAATTTCAAGAGTCTCGGAAATGCCATTTCCTGCATTCTGAGGGGTGATTTTTAAGAACACTGAAGGTCATAAAATGTCATAAAAACTAGTTGAAATACAACACATTTCTGACTGTTTCGCTTTGTGTCAGAACTCATCAGCATGTTCACTTTCAAATATAATATGGAAAATGTTGTGAGGAACTATAAAAAGATTTTTCGTCACCACATCTTATCAAAATGAAAACTATTTAACTAATATAAAGATTTATCTATGCCTTTGTAACAACTGAAACTATGCATATGACTTGCTTATCCATACACATTTTATCCTGGGGCAAAAAGGGACTTTTACTAGGGGGGGGGGGGGGGGGGGGGGGGGGGGGGGGGGGCAAAATCAATTTGTGGGGAGGGGCTCAAGGGGGACTGGGGGGGGGGGCTTGGCCCCCCAGTTATATAGTTAAAAAAGGCCCTGGTCTGCGCTCAGTAATATTTGTTGACCATTTAAATAGAACGTAGCGTTCAGCAGCTGTTTCTATGCGGGCTCAAAAGACCGAGATTTCTGGCCATGTATAAAATTACAAATTTTATTACATGTATAAGCATCCAATCAGATGCAGTGTATAAATTTTCTCATTCATCACTTGCTCAAAATTGCTCGAACAATGTTTAAATTTAAATTAGCTGAATTTCTGACTTTATTTTCCTATTTTATTTCGAAAGTATCAAGTTTGGTGAGTTGGTAAAACAACAAGTTAAACAAATGGTCTAAACAAACAGTACGAAACAATTAAGTAAACAAATAGAATTGCTGAGTAAATATTTCAAAATATTTTTTGAATTTACTTACTGTTACATGGACCAAACTAGCCAGTAATAATAATAATAATAACAATAATAGAAAGAATAGTATTTATTTATACACGATAAGCATTAGCTGACGTGGTTGTGTATTTACATGTATAACTGAAAACTAAATACCTAACTAAAATATCAAATATACTACATTTTATTATACATGTAATAATTTTATCAGGCATAAAATGAAGACTTCTACCAGTTTTAACAACTCTAAATCATTATTGGTTTGTTGTTTACGAAACTGTATACTTTTCTTGTCAAAACTTTGGAGCAAAGATTGTTTTGATGACAAATGTTGCATTTTCTACCAAGTTACATGTAAGTTATGAGTTATGTAAATATTTGTTGCAATGAAATACACACCGACGCGAAGGTGGCACTGTTAAAGATACTGTTTACCATATACTGTCTGTGATTTTTTCTATATACCCAATACAATTATTATAGTAGTAATACAGTTGATGTTCTTGGTCATATGTTTTTGGCCCTTCTCAGAGCAAATTTTAACCCCGACCTTCGGCCCAGGCTAAAATGAGCCTGAGTTGGGCCAAAAACATATTTCTTGTATTATAATATCCTATTCTACTATATATCTAACAACTATAGTCTATAATTACAGTTTCCTTATTACACACTTATACACTGTTGACTGTTGGTGTTATACGTATAGTGATGTACATTGCATTGTCAATTGAATGATGCTATTTCATAGAACCTGAAGAAACTAAAGGCTGATAAAGCATGTGGACCAGATAAAATTGCACCTAAACTATTAAAGTATGCTGAGGTTGCTTTAATTTTAATAGTTTGGGTGATTTTATCCCTACAGTGAATACAGTACACTATCTCTTTAATGACCTTTGTTCACATGACTTACCAAATCACGGGCTAAGTCAAATCTGGCATCACATTGTAAACATATGTATTCCATCCCAGTTGGTTCTGTGGCTTCCAGTTCATGGGTTAACAAATGTCTATCAAATATTTCACTACCAAATGTCCCATTACAGAAACCACATTTAAAGTTTTCTTCTTTTGTATGAGTTCTTTGGTGTGACATTAAGTGACCTGTCTGGCCAAATGTCTTGTCACATGTATCACACTTGAATGGTTTCTCTCCAGTATGTGTTCTTTTATGAACTACCAAGGTACCTGACTGAGAAAATGTCTTGTCACATGTATCACATTTGAATGGTTTCTCTCCAGTATGTGTTCTTTTATGAACTACCAAGTGACTTGAGCTAGAAAATGTCTTCTCACAGACATCACATTTGAATGGTCTCTCTCCAGCATGTGTTCTTTTATGAACTACCAAGGTACCTGACTGAGAAAATGTCTTGTCACATGTATCACATTTGAATTGTTTCTCTCCAGTATGTGTTCTTTTATGAAGTGCCAAGGTACCTGACTGAGAAAATGTCTTGTCACATGTATCACATTTGAATGGTTTCTCTCCAGTATGTCTTCTTTTATGAACTACCAAGTTATCTGACTTAGAAAATGTCTTGTCACATGTATCACACTTGAACGGTTTCTCTCCAGTATGTGTTCTTTTATGAACTACCAAGGTACCTGACTGAGAAAATGTCTTGTCACATGTATCACATTTGAATGGTTTCTCTCCAGTATGTGTTCTTTTATGAAGTACCAAGGTACCTGACTGAGAAAATGTCTTGTCACATGTATCACATTTGAATTGTTTCTCTCCAGTATGTGTTCTTTTATGAAGTACCAAGGTACATGACTGAGAAAATGTCTTGTCACATGTATCACATTTGAATGGTTTCACTCCAGCATGTGTTCTTTTATGAACTAGTAAGTTACCTGACTGAGAAAATGTCTTGTCACAGATATCACATTTGAATGGTTTCTCTCCAGAATGTGTTCTTTTATGAACTCGTAAGTTACTTGAGTCAGAAAATTTCATGTCACAGATATCACACTTAAATAGTTTCTCTTCGGAATGTGTTAACATATGACGTCTTAAACTTGATAAATAACCAAATGTCTTGTTGCAGACAGAACAGCTATAGGACTTTTCATTCGTAATAAGACTTCCCTTAGCTTTGTCAGATTTTCCAGTCATGGTAGACGTCGATCTCTTCACTTTATTAACTGTTATTACTTCCTTGATAGGATTCCCACCCACTGATCTCTATAAAAGGACTGGATAGAGCATCTATTGTTCAGGAATTGATGCCGGAAGTGAGCGTGGCGGCCATCTTACTAGGACCCACTTGGGTCCTAAACAATATGGCGGACATAGGAGTGGAAAGCAGTTTAACGACGTTTTTCGCCAAATTCGGGAAGTTTGCGAAGATTTACCACCGAATTAAGGTTCGTAATCTTATTTTATGTAATAGTTAAGTGTTTTCAACTCTTTATTCCTTTTACAAAGGCTTTTTTTTGCGAAAGATACCTGCCTATGCATTTGCTTCACGAATCTCGGTATTAACAAAATAGTCGGTAAACAAATGTCTTCCAAGTCCGCATGTGTACTTGTTTCTCTCTTTATTTTGTAGTATAAACGCCGTATTATTAAATGGTTTACTGTGATGGGTTTCCTTTAAGTTTTGATTGATTTATTGCCGATTATTAAATCCAAATGGGAATTCAAATTTGGAAAAGTTTTAGCATATTAAAACCTTATACATGCAATTTATATAACTTAGTAAAAATCTTTAACGTGAACGCATAAATTCAGTGAGATATGAATTATAACTTGTCTTTTTGAATTAGTATTTTAATTTGGACCCTTGATTTTACTAACTGGTCAATGACTCATTGACTATAAATGGGTGCCACACTCCCATGGACCCATAAATTAGATGCTTGAGTTTATAATACACCGTTTATAATCTGCTAGGTTAATGTCAAGATTTGGCATTAGTATTGTTTCTAATTTTTAAATAACCAAAGATAAGTTTGTGCTCCTTCAAATGGTTCAGTGGTTCAAATGGTTTTCTAATGTAGTATTTTCAGTTTGACTCTTTCAATCACCACAGGCAGCATGTGTATTTGTCAGTTTGCTACCCTTGCTTGAGTTATCTAGTTCAATAGTTCAGCATATCTCACTAGTCATCAAAACATGCTGCAAGTGATCTTTGCTCTATCATCTTAGTAGACTGTAATCTTCAGTTTATTACCTTTACAGGTTGTACACAATCACATACATGTAATTGGCTTGGCTTTAGTATCAGCTTTTAATACATGTATTTTATTTTGTAATCCAGTGGCTCAGGTGTTAATCTGGATACAGATTGTCACCCTATGTAACAGTTGCTCTGTTATTGTAATAGTTATTGCTGTTCAATGATTAGAGAGATTTCAATACTGTATATGCATGTATATATTAAAAGCTTCTATATGTGGAGTTGCATTTCTATAATTTTACAATACTGTATGCATGTATATATTAAAAGCTTCTATATGTGGAGTTGCATTTCTATAATTTTAAGTAAATATTTATAAATATTTAGTTTTTTACCACAATTAGCATTACTTGTCTTCCAAAGAACACTATAGTAACTGCCTTTTTAACTGGGTTTTTACCACAAAGGTTGGCTGTGGTTTCCTTCTCAAGATGGCAAACCCAAATTTTGCTGTACTGAGTCCATCATTGCAATGCATTTGATAAGGGCAAAAGTCCCCAAAACATAGAGTTTATATTGACAAGATAATTCTATGATGGGATTATGAGAAGCCCTGAACATCAAGATGTGTCATTGAAAGTAGCTTCAACCAAAACAAGAGAATTAATAATGTATTTTCAAATACAGAAATATTAAAAATAGATTATGCAAATGCTCCTGCTGTATTGTTGTGAATATTTATTTGCAGGTGGCTATATTATATTTCATTTATGTAATAATAAACTTGCAGATACTGTTAGAGTTTTAGTTGGCATCCCAGACACTCTGCAGAAATGGTAATATCAACAGGTGCATTTACTTGTAAAAAATGTAAAGTTTAGCTGGTTTTCATTGAAAAGCCGACCATTTAAAGCAAAAATTATGATTCAACTTTAGTGGTATAACTCAAAACGACAAGTCATACTTTATAATATCTCACTATTATTTATGCCTCCATGAAGGCCTTTATTGTATAAATTGCATTGCAAGCTAATTTATTTCTATAGATCCATGTGAGTACAAAACCATAAAAAAAAACAATACACTTCTGATGGCAACAAGGTTGCCTAAAGAAACATATTAAAGGTGGCAAATGGACTATAACGTTTTATGCTAGAACTTTTCCAAATTTGAATTCTCATTTGGATTACTCGGCAATAAATCAATCAAAACTTAAAGGAAACCCATCACAGTAAACCATTTAATAATACGGCGTTTATACTACAAAATAAAGAGAGAAACAAGTACACATGCGGACTTGGAAGACATTTGTTTACCGACTATTTTGTTAATACCGTGATTCGTGAAGCAAATGCATAGGCAGATATCTTTCGCAAAAAAAAGCCTTTGTAAAAGGAATAAAGAGTTTAAAACACTTAACTATTACATAAAATAAGATTACGAACCTTAATTCGGTGGTAAATCTTAGCAAACTTCTCGAATTTGGCGAAAAACGTCGTTAAACTGCTTTCCACTCCTATGTACGCCATATTGTTTAGGACCCAAGTGGGTCCTAGTAAGATGGCCGCCGCTGCTCACTTCCGGCATCAAAATTAGGGCGCGAGAAACAATAGATGCGCTATCCAGTCCTTTTATAGAGATCAGTGTTCCCACCCGAAACTTCGATACGAAATAGTCATGCGAGTCTCAGTGCCCGCGATCCCTTAGTTTAATACTTCAAGTACCACAAATACTCTGCTTCAGCTACAACCTCGTCAAGCCGGTTTTCCACGTGGCGACTTTTTTCGCCCGAAGCAACTTTTTCTTTTGTTTTATGAGCTATTGGCTGGAACTAATTATAAATCTATTCAATATTAACGATTCGCGAAAAAATTCGCAAGTGGAAAACCGGCTTTAGGAACAATTTTTTTTTTGTGCGAAGCGACTTTCTCTCTTGTAGTTATAACCTCTGGCCTCTGGACTAAACCAATTAATTAGAAATCTACATAACTCTAACAATAGAAAGTCGATTCGCGCGAAAAGGAATTCGCCAAGTGGAAAACCAACCTCGTACCCAGGTTCTTATCTCTGCTCCCCCGCCAACCGCTGCGAACAACCCAGACTAGTTCCTAGTCCTCTTTTCTCTCGAACGTATTTTGGTGACGTCACAGAATAGGGATCGAGCAAGAGGACTAGCGGAAAATGTTCATCTTTATCTATCATGAATCCTGCTGGAGCTCGGATTCTTTAATCTTTATGAACGAGGGCACTTAAACAAACTTCTTCTTGACTAGCAGACAGCAAATGAGTAGGTTTCTTTGTTTTACATTACGTTAAAAGGTTGTTACATACGAGGCTTTATAAAGTAGTGTTCGGCGTAGGAAGTGATTGTGTTGAAACACATTTATACAAATCGAAATATGCTTTTTAACGTTTCGGCAGTAGACCAACCTTGCTATATGATGTTATAAAGAATTGTGCAGACCGACGTGAGTGTTATCTGCTTTGGTTTTCCGCCAAACGGCCGTTTGGTGCCTGTATAATTTGGGGCCAGTTTTGGGGCCAGATTTGGGGCCAAGCAAAACATTTTATTCCAGCCCTCTCACAATTCGGTCTGCCGCTCGACGTTAAAAAGAGAGGTCTGGGAACCAGGCTGCGAACAACCTTATACCCAGGGCCTTCTCTACTTTCAAAATGGCGAGAGGTAGGGTTATTTATAAGAAACGTTGCTAAACCGAATCACACAAAGGTAATGTTTTATAATGTGATTTATCTTATTCTGACAAGACAAGACAAGACAAGACAAGACAAGACAAGACAAGACAAGACAAGACAAGACAAGACAAGACAAGACAAGACAAGACAAGACAAGACAAGACAAGACAAGACAAGACAAGACAAGACAAGACAAGACAAGACAAGACAAGACAAGACAAGACAAGACAAGACAAGACAAGACAAGACAAGACAAGACAAGACAAGACAAGACAAGACAAGACAAGACAAGACAAGACAAGACAAGACAAGACAAGACAAGACAAGACAAGACAAGACAAGACAAGACAAGACAAGACAAGACAAGACAAGACAAGACAAGACAAGACAAGACAAGACAAGACAAGACAAGACAAGACAAGACAAGACAAGACAAGACAAGACAAGACAAGACAAGACAAGACAAGACAAGACAAGACAAGACAAGACAAGACAAGACAAGACAAGACAAGACAAGACAAGACAAGACAAGACAAGACAAGACAAGACAAGACAAGACAAGACAAGACAAGACAAGACAAGACAAGACAAGACAAGACAAGACAAGACAAGACAAGACAAGACAAGACAAGACAAGACAAGACAAGACAAGACAAGACAAGACAAGACAAGACAAGACAAGACAAGACAAGACAAGACAAGACAAGACAAGACAAACAAGACAAGACAAGACAAGACAAGACAAGACAAGACAAGACAAGACAAGACAAGACAAGACAAGACAAGACAAGACAAGACAAGACAAGACAAGACAAGACAAGACAAGACAAGACAAGACAAGACAAGACAAGACAAGACAAGACAAGACAAGACAAGACAAGACAAGACAAGACAAGACAAGACAAGACAAGACAAGACAAGACAAGACAAGACAAGACAAGACAAGACAAGACAAGACAAGACAAGACAAGACAAGACAAGACAAGACAAGACAAGACAAGACAAGACAAGACAAGACAAGACAAGACAAGACAAGACAAGACAAGACAAGACAAGACAAGACAAGACAAGACAAGACAAGACAAGACAAGACAAGACAAGACAAGACAAGACAAGACAAGACAAGACAAGACAAGACAAGACAAGACAAGACAAGACAAGACAAGACAAGACAAGACAAGACAAGACAAGACAAGACAAGACAAGACAAGACAGACAAGACAAGACAAGACAAGACAAGACAAGACAAGACAAGACAAGACAAGACAAGACAAGACAAGACAAGACAAGACAAGACAAGACAAGACAAGACAAGACAAGACAAGACAAGACAAGACAAGACAAGACAAGACAAGACAAGACAAGACAAGACAAGACAAGACAAGACAAGACAAGACAAGACAAGACAAGACAAGACAAGACAAGACAAGACAAGACAAGACAAGACAAGACAAGACAAGACAAGACAAGACAAGACAAGACAAGACAAGACAAGACAAGACAAGACAAGACAAACAAGACAAGACAAGACAAGACAAGACAAGACAAGACAAGACAAGACAAGACAAGACAAGACAAGACAAGACAAGACAAGACAAGACAAGACAAGACAAGACAAGACAAGACAAGACAAGACAAGACAAGACAAGACAAGACAAGACAAGACAAGACAAGACAAGACAAGACAAGACAAGACAAGACAAGACAAGACAAGACAAGACAAGACAAGACAAGACAAGACAAGACAAGACAAGACAAGACAAGACAAGACAAGACAAGACAAGACAAGACAAGACAAGACAAGACAAGACAAGACAAGACAAGACAAGACAAGACAAGACAAGACAAGACAAGACAAGACAAGACAAGACAAGACAAGACAAGACAAGACAAGACAAGACAAGACAAGACAAGACAAGACAAGACAAGACAAGACAAGACAAGACAAGACAAGACAAGACAAGACAAGACAAGACAAGACAAGACAAGACAAGACAAGACAAGACAAGACAAGACAAGACAAGACAAGACAAGACAAGACAAGACAAGACAAGACAAGACAAGACAAGACAAGACAAGACAAGACAAGACAAGACAAGACAAGACAAGACAAGACAAGACAAGACAAGACAAGACAAGACAAGACAAGACAAGACAAGACAAGACAAGACAAGACAAGACAAGACAAGACAAGACAAGACAAGACAAGACAAGACAAGACAAGACAAGACAAGACAAGACAAGACAAGACAAGACAAGACAAGACAAGACAAGACAAGACAAGACAAGACAAGACAAGACAAGACAAGACAAGACAAGACAAGACAAGACAAGACAAGACAAGACAAGACAAGACAAGACAAGACAAGACAAGACAAGACAAGACAAGACAAGACAAGACAAGACAAGACAAGACAAGACAAGACAAGACAAGACAAGACAAGACAAGACAAGACAAGACAAGACAAGACAAGACAAGACAAGACAAGACAAGACAAGACAAGACAAGACAAGACAAGACAAGACAAGACAAGACAAGACAAGACAAGACAAGACAAGACAAGACAAGACAAGACAAGACAAGACAAGACAAGACAAGACAAGACAAGACAAGACAAGACAAGACAAGACAAGACAAGACAAGACAAGACAAGACAAGACAAGACAAGACAAGACAAGACAAGACAAGACAAGACAAGACAAGACAAGACAAGACAAGACAAGACAAGACAAGACAAGACAAGACAAGACAAGACAAGACAAGACAAGACAAGACAAGACAAGACAAGACAAGACAAGACAAGACAAGACAAGACAAGACAAGACAAGACAAGACAAGACAAGACAAGACAAAAGACAAGACAAGACAAGACAAGACAAGACAAGGACAAGACAAGACAAGACAAAGACAAGACAAGACAAGGACAAGACAAGACAAGACAAGACAAGACAAGACAAGACAAGACAAGACAAGACAAGACAAGACAAGACAAGACAAGACAAGACAAGACAAGACAAGACAAGACAAGACAAGACAAGACAAGACAAGACAAGACAAGACAAGACAAGACAAGACAAGACAAGACAAGACAAGACAAGACAAGACAAGACAAGACAAGACAAGACAAGACAAGACAAGACAAGACAAGACAAGACAAGACAAAGACAAGACAAGACAAGACAAGACAAGACAAGACAAGACAAGACAAGACAAGACAAGACAAGACAAGACAAGACAAGACAAGACAAGACAAGGACAAGACAAGACAAGACAAGACAAGACAAGACAAGACAAGACAAGACAAGACAAGACAAGACAAGACAAGACAAGACAAGACAAGACAAGACAAGACAAGACAAGACAAGACAAGACAAGACAAGACAAGACAAGACAAGACAAGACAAGACAAGACAAGACAAGACAAGACAAGACAAGACAAGACAAAGACAAGACACGACAAGACAAGACAAGACAAGACAAGACAAGACAAGACAAGACAAGACAAGACAAGACAAGACAAGACAAGACAAGACAAGACAAGACAAGACAAGACAAGACAAGACAAGACAAGACAAGACAAGACAAGACAAGACAAGACAAGACAAGACAAGACAAGACAAGACAAGACAAGACCAGACAAGACAAGACAAGACAAGACAAGACATGACAAGACAAGACAAGACAAGACAAGACAAGACAAGACAAGACAAGACAAGACAAGACAAGACAAGACAAGACAAGACAAGACAAGACAAGACAAGACAAGACAAGACAAGACAAGACAAGACAAGACAAGACAAGACAAGACAAGACAAGACAAGACAAGACAAGGACAAGACAAGACAAGACAAGACAAGACAAGACAAGACAAGACAAGACAAGACAAGACAAGACAAGACAAGACAAGACAAGACAAGACAAGACAAGACAAGACAAGACAAGGACAAGACAAGACAAGACAAGACAAGACAAGACAAGACAAGACAAGACAAGACAAGACAAGACAAGACAAGACAAGACAAGACAAGACAAGACAAGACAAGACAAGACAAGACAAGACAAGACAAGACAAGACAAGACAAGACAAGACAAGACAAGACAAGACAAGACAAGACAAGACAAGACAAGACAAGACAAGACAAGACAAGACAAGACAAGACAAGACAAGACAAGACAAGACAAGACAAGACAAGACAAGACAAGACAAGACAAGACAAGACAAGACAAGACAAGACAAGACAAGACAAGACAAGACAAGACAAGACAAGACAAGACAAGACAAGACAAGACAAGACAAGACAAGACAAGACAAGACAAGACAAGACAAGACAAGACAAGACAAGACAAGACAAGACAAGACAAGACAAGACAAGACAAGACAAGACAAGACAAGACAAGACAAGACAAGACAAGACAAGACAAGACAAGACAAGACAAGACAAGACAAGACAAGACAAGGACAAGACAAGACAAGACAAGACAAGACAAGACAAGACAAGACAAGACAAGACAAGACAAGACAAGACAAGACAAGACAAGACAAGGACAAGACAAGACAAGACAAGACAAGACAAGACAAGACAAGACAAGACAAGACAAGACAAGACAAGACAAGACAAGACAAGACAAGACAAGACAAGACAAGACAAGACAAGACAAGACAAGACAAGACAAGACAAGACAAGACAAGACAAGACAAGACAAGACAAGACAAGACAAGACAAGACAAGACAAGACAAGACAAGACAAGACAAGACAAGACAAGACAAGACAAGACAAGACAAGACAAGACAAGACAAGACAAGACAAGACAAGACAAGACAAGACAAGACAAGACCAAGACAAGACCAAGACAAGACCAAGACAAGACCAAGACAAGACCAAGACAAGACCAAGACAAGACCAAGACAAGACCAAGACAAGACCAAGACAAGACCAAGACAAGACCAAGACAAGACCAAGACAAGACCAAGACAAGACCAAGACAAGACAAAGACAAGACAAAGACAAGACAAAGACAAGACAAAGACAAGACAAAGACAAGACAAAGACAAGACAAAGACAAGACAAGACAAGACAAGACAAGACAAGACAAGACAAGACAAGACAAGACAAGACAAGACAAGACAAGACAAGACAAGACAAGACAAGACAAGACAAGACAAGACAAGACAAGACAAGACAAGACAAGACAAGACAAGACAAGACAAGACAAGACAAGACAAGACAAGACAAGACAAGACAAGACAAGACAAGACAAGACAAGACAAGACAAGACAAGACAAGACAAGACAAGACAAGACAAGACAAGACAAGACAAGACAAGACAAGACAAGACAAGACAAGACAAGACAAGACAAGACAAGACAAGACAAGACAAGACAAGACAAGACAAGACAAGACAAGACAAGACAAGACAAGACAAGACAAGACAAGACAAGACAAGACAAGACAAGACAAGACAAGACAAGACAAGACAAGACAAGACAAGACAAGACAAGACAAGACAAGACAAGACAAGACAAGACAAGACAAGACAAGACAAGACAAGACAAGACAAGACAAGACAAGACAAGACAAGACAAGACCAAGACAAGACCAAGACAAGACCAAGACAAGACCAAGACAAGACAAGACAAGACCAAGACAAGACAAGACAAGACAAGACAAGACCAAGACAAGACAAGACAAGACAAGACAAGACAAGACAAGACAAGACAAGACAAGACAAGACAAGACAAGACAAGACAAGACAAGACAAGACAAGACAAGACAAGACAAGACAAGACAAGACAAGACAAGACAAGACAAGACAAGACAAGACAAGACAAGACAAGACAAGACAAGACAAGACAAGACAAGACAAGACAAGACAAGACAAGACAAGACAAGACAAGACAAGACAAGACAAGACAAGACAAGACAAGACAAGACAAGACAAGACAAGACAAGACAAGACAAGACAAGACAAGACAAGACAAGACAAGACAAGACAAGACAAGACAAGACAAGACAAGACAAGACAAGACAAGACAAGACAAGACAAGACAAGACAAGACAAGACAAGACAAGACAAGACAAGACAAGACAAGACAAGACAAGACAAGACAAGACAAGACAAGACAAGACAAGACAAGACAAGACAAGACAAGACAAGACAAGACAAGACAAGACAAGACAAGACAAGACAAGACAAGACAAGACAAGACAAGACAAGACAAGACAAGACAAGACAAGACAAGACAAGACAAGACAAGACAAGACAAGACAAGACAAGACAAGACAAGACAAGACAAGACAAGACAAGACAAGACAAGACAAGACAAGACAAGACAAGACAAGACAAGACAAGACAAGACAAGACAAGACAAGACAAGACAAGACAAGACAAGGACAAGACAAGACAAGACAAGACAAGACAAGACAAGACAAGACAAGACAAGACAAGACAAGACAAGACAAGACAAGACAAGACAAGACAAGACAAGACAAGACAAGACAAGACAAGACAAGACAAGACAAGACAAGACAAGACAAGACAAGACAAGACAAGACAAGACAAGACAAGACAAGACAAGACAAGACAAGACAAGACAAGACAAGACAAGACAAGACAAGACAAGACAAGACAAGACAAGACAAGACAAGACAAGACAAGACAAGACAAGACAAGACAAGACAAGACAAGACAAGACAAGACAAGACAAGACAAGACAAGACAAGACAAGACAAGACAAGACAAGACAAGACAAGACAAGACAAGACAAGACAAGACAAGACAAGACAAGACAAGACAAGACAAGACAAGACAAGACAAGACAAGACAAGACAAGACAAGACAAGACAAGACAAGACAAGACAAGACAAGACAAGACAAGACAAGACAAGACAAGACAAGACAAGACAAGACAAGACAAGACAAGACAAGACAAGACAAGACAAGACAAGACAAGACAAGACAAGACAAGACAAGACAAGACAAGACAAGACAAGACAAGACAAGACAAGACAAGACAAGACAAGACAAGACAAGACAAGACAAGACAAGACAAGACAAGACAAGACAAGACAAGACAAGACAAGACAAGACAAGACAAGACAAGACAAGACAAGACAAGACAAGACAAGACAAGACAAGACAAGACAAGACAAGACAAGACAAGACAAGACAAGACAAGACAAGACAAGACAAGACAAGACAAGACAAGACAAGACAAGACAAGACAAGACAAGACAAGACAAGACAAGACAAGACAAGACAAGACAAGACAAGACAAGACAAGACAAGACAAGACAAGACAAGACAAGACAAGACAAGACAAGACAAGACAAGACAAGACAAGACAAGACAAGACAAGACAAGACAAGACAAGACAAGACAAGACAAGACAAGACAAGACAAGACAAGACAAGACAAGACAAGACAAGACAAGACAAGACAAGACAAGACAAGACAAGACAAGACAAGACAAGACAAGACAAGACAAGACAAGACAAGACAAGACAAGACAAGACAAGACAAGACAAGACAAGACAAGACAAGACAAGACAAGACAAGACAAGACAAGACAAGACAAGACAAGACAAGACAAGACAAGACAAGACAAGACAAGACAAGACAAGACAAGACAAGACAAGACAAGACAAGACAAGACAAGACAAGACAAGACAAGACAAGACAAGACAAGACAAGACAAGACAAGACAAGACAAGACAAGACAAGACAAGACAAGACAAGACAAGACAAGACAAGACAAGACAAGACAAGACAAGACAAGACAAGACAAGACAAGACAAGACAAGACAAGGTGTATAGAAACAGAAGTCACTCGCCGTCTTGAACGAGTGAACTTGAAGTCACGATTGTTTGTTTTTTTGAAATAGTAAAATACGTGTAAATCTCTTCTGACTTCAGTTGATTAGCGCATTGCCCTTGGGTTTTATTGGTCGAAGTCTACCCGAATAGATTTTTCGTTAGCTGTTTTGTGGCCCGCCGCTTTGCTTTGCCTTTGTTGTTTTTATTGTGCCAACTGTCAATGTCTTCATGCGTTTCGTTGCTCGCGTCTGACTGTTTGCGTTTATAAGAAATCGTTGCCTAAAAACAAAGACAATATCAGTAAACTATGAAGATTTAGAATACAGGAGCAAGGTAATACAAATGTGCCTGAGTTGATTAAGGAGTCTCAAGAACGAAATATATAATTACGTTGGCTGAAGCGAAGTAAACATATTTATTAAAATATATACTGATTTGAACGGTGGTCATGCCGAATTTGGATCTTTCGAAATTTAACGTTTATAACGAAGTATCTTCCATAATTTAGGAAACATATACTGAACGGTAATATTCGCGCCGGTCAGTTAAGTGGTTGAGTGGTAAGTTTTCTTTGTAATACAGTGAGTGCTATAGTGACAAGAAAAATATTGAACAAGCAACCAACGATATAATAATCACTGTAAAATGTTATCAATAGTAAGTAAAACGCAATAGTGACAGCTAGAAAACTTTAATGAAATTGAGGCTAACAAATAACCGATGACAACATGAACTTGTGGCTACTTTTATGATGAATGTTATTAAAAGGTTAGCGTTATAAAAATCAGCAATTAGTTCAAGTATAAGTGGCTAATTTACACCCGCCGCTGCACGAAACGGCACGAAACTGTAGCACTGATGCGATTTAGAAATCAATTTAAAGAAATAGTAAATGTAATGAACTAAGTCAACTAACCTCTTCGAATTTCTAAAGCACAGAGTAAGAGTCAGCCTTGTTGACAGCTGCAAGCCCAAGGTGTTGAATTGGTATATGTACTCTTCCAAGAGATGGCATACAGTGAGGTAATTTCCACGCTTTCTTTCGAACGGAGGTTCAAACGATTGTTAACAAAGAGAATCTGTGAATTCCGCATAGTCTTGATGGTGAGGAAATTTGAACCCGCTTACTTTAAAATTCAGTTAAAAATCTCTGTTCAATCTTCAGGCGGCTAATATCAGATCACTGATGAGTGGTGACTGTAGAAATCCATTCGAAGAATAGATCAGAATTTGATGAAATTCCTCTCTCCTCCGCAGAGGCTCGGAGGCGGAGAAGACGCGCGAGGAATGATGGGAAGAGGGAAAGAAATGTAACGTCTGCCAGATAATGTTGTCAATATGGCGCCCAAATTCCGTGATGGACTAGGCACCAGACTCGGAATTTCAATATATAACCAAATTTAACTTACGGAAAAGTTGGAAATCCATAAATTGTGAACAAAAGACAATTTAAATTGCTGGCAGACAATTCTCTACTCGAGAATGTTAATATTGTTACACAAGTACAGGATTTTCCAGTTTTGAATTATGCAATTAAACATGTAAACAAACGCTACCTGAGAAAGTTTATATCAAAAGACACTGAACTGTTGTAAACATAGATCATGTAATGTAGAAAGTTAGCGCTGAGAATATTCCAGCGCTGCATGTTCGTCGGCTTTGTTTATCAACGATTCAACGTTTGATATTAAAACATTTTCCACTCTGGCAGTGTTTCGAATTTTTTTATTCGTTTCGCGCAGGTGATTTCCATGGAAGAATTCAGAACTAATAACGTCCAGAACAACATTCTAGACTTAGATCTTGAAGAAAACATTGTACTTCGTGCAAACTATCGTCGCTTTCTCCCATGACCAGAGAACCGCATATTTGTTACATGACTGAAATCTCTTCGTATTATTCGGTTCGTTTGCCGACTTCCGTGTTCGGTGTTAAAAAATCCTTCTCCGGCGTACTTGCACTTATTAATTGCAAAGCATTCTATATCTTCTTCTGAAGAAGTCTCAATTAATTGAAGTATAGTTTACATCTAAATTGATTTAAAATGGCAGTCGGCAGACACGTAAATAACAGCAAGAATCAAATAAATTCATGTAATCGCACTATTTCTTCACGAAAATCGTCATGCTAACCTTTGATACTTAGATCTTGAAGGGAGTGCTGAATTTCTCCCAAATCGTCGGGTTTTTATGCCATTTACCAAGAACCGCAAATCGTGCCAGAGAACCGCACATTATCCGCCAGTAGGTTCTCGCCTCTTTTTCCACCTTCGCGACGTTTTCCGCGCGCTTTACGATTGCCTGCGCGCCTGCGAATAGAAGCATCTGTGGAGGAGAGAGCTGAAATTCGCTGCTCGTCGGATTGAATGACGGAAGACTTTTGTAGAAGTTCAGAATTGTTCCTTCAATAATATCAGATTGTTCTCCATTGATCTTCTTGTATCTGTTGTCTAAGGACTGCGACAAATTTCTAAAAAAAAAACCCGACCCTGACAAGAAACGTTTGTTAGTTGTTATCTCCCATATTCTGGGAGCCACGTGACCAGCCCCAACCAGGATCTTTTCCACTGAGCTATATATATAACTGGACTGCTTGCTCCTATTACCTTTGAGTTAGGAAAAGTGTCCCACAAAATCGTTTTCAAAATGGCGGCATTTATGGTTCCTTTTGCTAATGGTGAAAGTCGCTGACTAAAACCTAAGAACCGGACTGATGACACATGTTTTTTAAACTGCATTTTGGTCGGCATTCAGTCGAATTATATTACCAGACGGGAAACTCGTCAGTTGTTTTAAAATCCGGTAAACGAGTAAAACGACGAGCTTTCCATCTTCAATTCGTCTGTCTATTTTCCCGTCGTTAAGACAAGAAAGCTGGACGACAAACTATATCAGACTGGGACAGTGGAAGACCGTCAAAATCCGTCAGTCAGAAAGCTTTCGTCTTCTAATAAGAAGACTTCTAATAAGAAGACTTTATCAAGTTATAAATAACAACACTTGGAAAAGGTTGATAAAGACACTCTAAGAAGAACTCGGTTACGCCTCGCTTCTTTACGATATTCTCGTGATCTTCAGCGATTCTTTTTAGAGGTGGCGACTTCATAAAACAAAATGTTTGTAGATTTCCATGACCATGTGTATTGACAGTCTTCTTTCTCACGCTGGGTTGCCGTGTAAGTCTGCCACCGCAAGTGCAGTAGTGCCTTTATTAACATAATTATAACAAAATATCTCATACATCAATTTCAACTGTAATACAAAATAACATAGCCTCCATATCTTTAGCCGCTGGGGTGGGTGGGTGGTCTATCAACTACCACACAGGAGGCAAAAAGACAAAAGATACTACTATATCCCGGAGGCGCATGCATTTAAGGGCATAGCGCCTCGTACCAGGCTCCCCAGGGTGAGAAATCTGTTTCTCGCTTCTTTGATACTTCAGCGAGCGAGAAACTCTAATTCTCACGCTGTGTTGCCGTGTAAGTCTGCCACCGCAAATGACAAAATATACTGAATTAGATAACAAAGTAGATCAAAAGTCACAGTCCTAAGCTCTTAGCTACTTTTAAAGTGCATTTTTCGTTTCTTTAATGTACATGTTGATGGACACTTCTGAACGCCATCCACCATGCCTTTGGATGAGTCTATCTGAAACTCCCCAAGCAGCTGCTTCTGTGGTGCCTCTGGAACGCCATATTTGGATGGATCCAAGCCAATGCATGGCCTTCAGTTGTTTTGAGAATAATGATCTTGCTCAAGAGTGGGTCATTGCTGCTTGTCTGAGTGGCATACTACCAGCTGTATGGGACACTTTCCTAAACATATAGTCATCCGGGTTGTGTCTGCCTTGGGCAAATAACTTTTTCATTAACTTCACAGGACATGTACGGTTTCCGGTACTAGCTACATGTATAAGAATCCACAAACCCTCACGGTATTGATCATTCTTCCTCTTTTGTAGGAAAATCCTCATGTGATCCTCTTGAAATACAACATCTCGCTTTCTGAGTTGTGATAAGTCATCCCATTGCAAAGACCCACTAAATCCCAATGTTATTAAGCATGTGATCTGCAAGTTACTAGGAGGCCTTTACTCACTGCCCATGTTCACTACTTCTTCCAATCTTCCCCCAAGTTCATGCATTGAACCACTCCCAGGTTGTATCTCTCACGGCTAGGTGTCCACTGACTCTCAAAGTAGTTCATGCCAACTCACAGGTAGACAGGCCTCTCACCAGAGCTATTCGCTAAGAATATTACAGCCAAGTCAATATGCTTCTTAAAAACTCTCACAGGCAATGTGCCTCTCACAGGAAATATGCCTCTCACAGGCAATGTGCCTCTCGCAGGCAATGTGCCTCTCGCAGGCAATGTGCCTCTCACAGATGTGCCTCTGACAGGCAATGTGCCTCTCACAGGTGATGTGCCTCTCACAGGCAATTGTGTCTCTCACAGACTGGTGTTGGGTGCAAGTAAGTGCGTCTCGCACAGTCTAATGCTTCTCACAGGCGTGGTGTGCCCCTGGTAAATGCCTCTAACAGGTGCTGGTATTAGATAAAAGGCTTGATGTTCGTTGTATCTTGTGCTTGGTTAAAGTGGACTTTGAGTGCTAGAACTCGGTAGGATGGAATGCAGATCCAAAGAGGCATCAATGCTCCACTGCTGGAATAAATGTGTCTTCAGCCAGTGGAACGTCAAACCACTCTATGATCCAACTTCCAAGGCATGGGTTGTCTGCCATCTATTGACCGAAGAGGGACAATCAAAGTACCATCTTCTTCATTAGTACACAGGTGAGAAATAACGTTTCCTAACAAGAATGGGGGAGGAAACATCCAGTTGTTCTCCCATTGCCAGCTGACGGTAAATGCATTGACTGCCTCTGCGCGAGGACTCAACCACTGACTGCAAAATCTACGGATCTGCTGTATATTGAATTATGCGAATCTGTCCACTGTGTGTGGGCCCCATAAGATATCTAAGGCAGCAAAATGCAAGGGATTGAGCATGTAGCCATCTTGGTCAGTCTGGCGACAGCTTCACTGTTGTGTTTACGAGGAACCCACTCAGGATACAATCGGATGGCATTTTGTCGACACAGCTTGTAGATAGCAATTACCTCATCGTGTATAAGTTTCGATGAGCCCCCGAACTGTAGCACTAGTTCGACGTTCTTGTTATCAGTCCGGTGTCGAACTTCCTTACCATGGGACTGGTCAATGTATGACAACAGAACGAGATGGATGGCCCGGAGTTCCCTCCATGTGGAGCTCTGCTCTGCTTCCCCTGGGATCCACGTTCCCTTCGCAATCTGTCCTGCAATCTGGACACAATAACCACCCCACCCAGTATTGCTGGCATCTGAATATGTAAGGACCTCTGGCATGGGGTCAGGCTGCCATATCTTCTGACTTGGCATCCTTCGAAGCTGTCTAACCAGAATTTAACTTCTGGAGTGTAATAGCATTGTGATTGAGGTGCACTCTTTCCCCCCACGAGGTGGTGGACATCAGGTTACAGTAGAGCCCACGGGTCCATAATCGAGCTATAGGTCCGAGAGCTAGTCCCATAGATATAATGGTGCCAGTCAGCTTTGCCATACTATATGCTGTTGTCTGATAGTTACTAGACTGGATGGTATGCAGTTGGTTCTTCAGAGTGACAATCCATCTCTCTGGTACTCTAAAATAACCTTCAGCTAAGTTAACTATAAAACCTATAAAACCTTCTCCACATTGTGTTGGTTCCCACACACTTTTCTCAGCATGCCAAAGGAACCCACTCAGTTCCACATCACTTCTCACTCTGTTCGAGACTGCCTTTGCTTCAGTGTACTGAAGAGTGGCCCCCAATCCCATCATCTACACTCTTAAAACAAGGTGTGTTAAATAACACACTAAGGTGTGTTATCTAACACATCGTATGTGTTAGGGTAACACACTAGGTGTGTTGTGATAGCTAACTATCTAACCTTAACACACCTTGGTGTGTTAAGTAACACACCAAGGTGTGTTAGATAACACACCATGTGTGCAATATAACACACAGGGTGTGTACTGTAACACACCTTGAAATAACACACCTTTTGTAATGATTTTGAGTTACACACCTTTTCACACAGGGTGTGTTAATTTAACACACTTTTGTAAGAAAACACACCTTTTCCTAATAACACACCTTTTCCTAATAACACACTATTTTTAAATAACACACCTTTTTCACATAACACACCTTTTCATAACACACCTTTTCGTAACACACCTTTTCCAAATAACACACCTTTTCCCAATAACACAACTTTTTCAAATATACACCTTCTAATAACACACCTTTTTATAACACACCTTTCAAAATAACACACCTTTCACAAATGGCGCAAACTAAAGCATTTTCCTACAACTTACAGCAACACACCTTTGAAATAAAACACAAATTTGAATATAACATGCCTTTCTATAAATAAACACTCTTTCCTAATAATTTGTAAGACATTAAACGTCTCTAAGGCTTGTTACGCTGCTATTTCAGTGCTACTTAGACCTGTCTTAGTCGCTTAAACTTCGATCGGAATTGGAAGAGCCATTTTTGGCGCAAATTGCCGCACTTTTTGTCGATCACTGTTGTCGTGCGAAGGTCGTTGGACTTCAGACTCTTCAGTAACATGAACTGATGAAAACTTCAGTCTTCAGAACTAATCGATTTCTTGAAGATCAAGCAGGTTCCACAAGACGTTTGCGATACGTTAAAAGGCACGTAAGAGTAGCTTTACTTCAAGATTTTTGATTTGTTGTTCAGTTGCCTCGTATTATATAAATCTTATGAGTCTTAATATTTTCTTTTATACAGATACAGTAACTGTATTGACGGGACAACACTTGTCTGTTTATTCGGTGACCAAACCGAGTTTTTAACAGTCTTCCCAAAGTCTGGCTACCGTTTGCTGCTGACACGTGCATTCAACAGTATTGTGATTAAAACCTCTGTGCCTGAAGGAGACGCCAGCGTGCTTAAAGCTTCGCCGAGTCCTGCCGAAGAAAGAGACGAAGTGATCGGCGCGGTAAGTTGCTAGTTTTGTTACCTCGTGTTTTAATATGACTGTTCACTGTTGCCGTGTATCTTAGTGCTGCGTTTGGATAATATCCCTGTACGTTTAGCGTTAAAGAAGTCCTACACGCTCATAAGAACTCGGAGCTAGATCGCGAATAATATTTTTAACGCCTTTGGAAAGTCTCCATTGTTTAAATTACGCGCTGCGCTCGGCTTGCCAATGCCAAACAATCATGAAATCGAGGCTTGACCGCTCGCGCTGAGCTTTATCTGCCGAGGATTCCCGAGGAATAGTGGTAGGTTATTATACTAGTTAGTAGTTATTATATTAGTTAATAGTAGAACGTACAAGTTTATTAATATATTTTACCCGACCTGGGTAAAATCTTTCAAAATTATTAACTTACTAGCGAGCAAATATGATAACATATTTCTGCATATTCAATGTTTAAAAGGCGAGATAGCACATCTCTTAGCCGGCATGGACCTGGACAAATGGCACATTCCATACAGGTAGCAGCATTATGCAGTGATTTGTTTCAATTTTAACCATGTGTTATTGTAAGAGTGATGAGAAATTTAAGAATTTTAAATGTGGGTAAAATCTGTCAAATTCACTTGGTGAGCAAATAAGATAACATATTTCTGCATAATCAATGTTAAGGTGAGATGGCCCATCTCTTAGCCGCCCTGGACAAATGGCACATTTGATACAGGTAGCAGCATTATGCAGTGATTTGTTTCTATTTTAACCATGTGTTATTGTAAGAGTGATCAGAAATTTAAGAATTTTAAAGGTAAAATCTGTCAAATTCACTCGGTGAGCAAATAAGATAACATATTCCTACATAATCAATGTTAAGGCGAGATGGCACATCTCTTAGCTGCCCTGGACAAATGGCACATTTGATACAGGTAGCAGCATTATGCAGTGATTTGTTTCTATTTTAACCATGTGTAATTGTAAGAGTGATCAGAAATTTAAGAATTTTAAATGTGCGTATACCTAATTCCAGACAATCCAAACCTGGGTAAAATCTGTCAAATTCACTTGGTGAGCAAATAAGATAACATATTTCTGCATAATCAATGTTAAGGTGAGATGGCCCATCTCTTAGCCGCCCTGGACAAATGGCACATTTGATACAGGTAGCAGCATTATGCAGTGATTTGTTTCTATTTTAACCATGTGTTATTGTAAGAGTGATGAGAAATTTAAGTATTTTAAATGTGGGTAAAATCTGTCAAATTCACTTGGTGAGCAAATAAGATAACATATTTCTGCATAATCAATGTTAAGGTGAGATGGCCCATCTCTTAGCCGCCCTGGACAAATGGCACATTTGATACAGGTAGCAGCATTATGCAATGATTTGTTTCTATTTTAACCATGTGTAATTGTAAGAGTGATCAAGAAATTTAAGAATACACCTTGGATGTACGTGTACATGTAAACTACCAATTCCAGACAATCCAGGGTAAAATCTGTCAAATTCACTTTGTGAGCAAATAAGATAACATATTTCTGCATAATCAATGTTAAGGCGAGATGGCCCATCTCTTAGCTGCCCTGGACAAATGACACATTTGATACAGGTAGCAGCATTATGCAGTGATTTGTTTCTATTTTAACCATGTGTTATTGTAAGAGTGATCAGAAAATCCAGAAATTTAAGAATTTTAAATGTGCGTACACCTAATTCCAGACAATCCAGACCTGGGTAAAATCTGTCAAATTCACTTGGTGAGCAAATAAGATAACATATTTCTGATTAATCAATGTTAAGGCGAGATGGCACATCTCTTAGCCGCCCTGGACAAATGGCACATTTGATACAGGTAGCAGCATTATGCAGTGATTTGTTTCTATTTTAACCATGTGTAATTGTAAGAGTGATCAGAAATTTAACAATTTTAAATGTGCGTACACCTAATTCCAGACAATCCAAACCTGGATAAAATCTGTCAAATACACTTGGTGAGCAAATAAGATAACATATTCCTACATAATCAATGTTAAGGCGAGATGGCACATCTCTTAGCTGCCCTGGAAAATGGCTCATTTGATACAGGTACTGTACACTGTAACAGCATTATGCAGTGGTTTGTGTCTTTCCCAACCATGTGTTACACTTATTATTGAACCACCTATGCATGCTGAGGGCTCCCCATTTAATTAAAATTAAATTTGTCTGGCAGTAGACAGAGTAAAATAGGAAAGCTGCTGTTTTTAGCCGGCTTAGCCAGGAATGGGTTAATATCCCCACTGCTAGAAGTAATAGTCTGAAAACATCTTCTCTTAAATTTTTAGCCTGCTGCATCAGCAATCCCTGCAAAACGGAAATGCTTTTCCAGGGAAAATGGTGGATGTCATATCAACTTACTTTGTATTTGATGTGAGCTACCCTAATATCATGTCAGGAATTCTTTTTTTTCCTGCAAGATGTTGGTTTAGAAATTAAAGACAATGTATTTAGAGGAACTAAATACTCAACTTTCATGGCTGAACTTCGAAATGATGTCCATACTATTTAAATGAAATATATGAACTAGGAAACAAATTGCTTTTATAACGTACTTCATAGTTTTAGTATTGTATAGATATTTTTTGAAATTAATTAAATATTTTCTAATATATTTTTTCAGTTTAACTCTTTATGTATTTATTCATCAGATCTTAAGGTGTGTTACACTAACACATCTCTTAAGGTGTGTTACACTAACACATCTCTTAAGGTGTGTTACACTAACACATCTTAAGGTGTGTTACACTAACACATCTTAAGGTGTGTTAAACTAACACATCTTAAGGTGTGTTAAACTAACACATCTTAAGGTGTGTTAAACTAACACATCTTAAGGTGTGTTACATTAACACATCTTAAGGTGTGTTACATTAACACACCAAGGTGTGTTCATTAACACACCAAGATGTGTTCGTTAACACACCAAGATGTGTTAAATAACACACCTTTTTATGAAACACACCTTAAAGTGTGTTATATTCTGGACAAGCAAAAAACACACCTTAAGGTGTGTTATGTTAACACACCTTAGTGTGTAATATTAACACATCTTAAGGTGTGTTATATTCTGGACAAGAAAAGTGTGTTGTTTTAACACACCTTGTTTTAAGAGTGTAGGTAAGTGAAAATGCAAATACCTTGCAAGCGCCAATGTTTAAGTAAAGCCTTTTGAACTTTCGTGAAAACATATGGGGCAGTCGCTAAACCAAATGGAAGAACTGTGAACACAAAAAAACGCTTATTACTCCCTTCATCCCCAAATATTGCCAATGCGGGGGGAATATGTCAACATGCATGGTGATACCCTGACTTATAGTCGAATTTGAAAATCCAATCTGCTAGTCTGAAAATGTCTTTGAAGATCCTCAGATCCTCGTATTTGAACTTCAAAACTTTTAAGCAACTGTTAACATAACGTAAATCTAAGATAAGTCTGTTTTCCCCATTATTAGACGCCACACTGAGAGGCGAGACCACATGCACTTGGTCACCTGACACTTCTTTAATACAACCCGAACACAACAATTTTTCGATCATGGACACGACAAACTTTTCACATCGTTTCGCTGATTTGTGATTCTCTGACATACGCTGTTGAGGGATATCAATGAAAGGCAAAGCATATCCGTCACGAATGACTTTTAAAACCCAACTCGACGCTCCGATGAGCTCCCAAAAATTAATATTTTCTTTTAAGCGCCCCGCCTTGACACCTGGGGTTAGCTGATCATGCATTTCATCAGTTAAAACATCAAAACTACTAGTGTTATCAGTGTTACGTTCTGCATAATACTCATTGGTTCGTTGTGGAGCGAGCGGCGCCGTTGATAGCGACAATGGCTCTGCAAGCGCGGGCGATGTGACCATTCCTTCCGCAACGAAAATACGCGGAGTCGAAACTTGGCAAATATCCCTAAGGCCTTTTAACGACTTGGCGAAAATTACCATCGTTCGAGTTTCTCTGGGCTGATAATTGCGCGCCTACGCGACTGGATTGAACATTGACTGGTAGTCTCGTCGTTGTTCTCGCGGCTTTACGCTTCTCTTCTTTCAGGGCTTTGCTCTCTTTAATGGCGCGTCTTATTTTCTTCTCGTCATCTGAGTCGCTCGCGAGGGGTTCGTCTATGTAAGAGTCTACGGTTTCCCATCCTTATTTTTCTGCGAGTTTAATGTGTTTATTGCGTTCTATTAGAAGCTCCCTACCTTCGTCTAGGACTCCACGACGCTCTTCATCGTCAGATGCGTCCAACGCGGCTTCGATCTTATTCAGAACGCTCTTATTCAGATCGTATTGGACCCTGTTCCGCTTGAATTTGAATTCGGCCACGGGCGAGTGCTCGCGTTTGCGCCCGGATTGTTTGTTCGTCGCTTTGACTTCTTTTTCCAGGGTCTTGAGGCGTTTATCGGACTCTCTCTGTGCCTCCAAAAGCTGCTGGGCCCATCTCGGTGCCCTTTCTTCGTCGTTACTGCGCGAGCGACGGCTTGAGTCTTCTCGAGAAGAATGGCCGCCGGAATGTCGTCTTTCACGACGTCTACTCTCTGGGTTCTCGCTCCTTTCGACCATGGTTCTCGTCTGCGGAATTCTCGATATGAGGACTCTTATTATGACTCTCCAGGCGCCGAAGTGTCGAAGGACGGTTCTTCGACATATCGCGATAAAAATTTGATAATTTCAAATTAATTTCTTTCACAGTAAGGCACCATCAACTATAAGGGCATAGCGCCTCGCCACAGGCTCCCCAGCGTGAGAAATCTGTTTCTCGCTTCTTTCATACTTCAGCCAGCAAGAAACTCTAATTATTTTATTGCCAAGTGTTCGCGCCGTACGCCGGCCGGAACGTCTTCAGCAACAAACATAAATAATATACATGGAAAAACCACCGACATATTTTGTTTACATAAACTCGACATCAAACGCCAGAGGATTTTTTTCGCCTCTGGGGAAGCCCTTGGACAGGAACGATTTATAAACTATCTCTCTAACTCTTTCCTGTCCGAATTGGGCTTTAGTATTTTATTCTGGCTAACGCCAGAGGATTTTATTCACCTCTGGGGAAGCGCTCGCACAGGAACGAGTTTAATATTAATAAAGTAAGAAAATCGCTTTGTATTTACATATATAATATTTTTTCCTGGGATAAGTACATGTCAGTGGTCGCTACCATTAGCAGAATTAGGACCACTGACCAATATATATATATATATATATATATATATATATATATATATATATATATATATATATATATGTAACTGGACTGCGTGCTCCTATTACCTTTGAGCTAGGAAAAGTGTCCCCAAAATCGTTTACAAAATGGCGGTATTTATGGGTCCTTTTGCTAATGGTGAAGGTGAGAAGGTCGCTGACCGATACCAAAGAACCGGACTGATGACACATGTTTTGAAAACTGCCTGTATTTTGCTCATCTGTTGTCAGGTGTTTTAAAATCCGGTAAACGGCGAGTTTTCCATCTTTAATTCACAAACTATATCAGACTGGGACAGTGGAAGACCGTCAAAACCCGTCAGTCAGAAAGCTTTCGTCTTCTATGAATATGAAGACTTTATCGAGTTATAATTTCCTTAAGGGTTGCTAAGTCTTCATATTATGCAAAGAAATTGGAAAACATAAAAGTCAGACACCAAAGCTACTTGGAGAATACTTAATGAAGTCATTAATAAAAGAAAATCTAAGTCAAAACTACCTTCGTCATTTAAAATTGATGACATCAATGAAATCAACACTCAACAACAGGCGCCGTTCATACGAATTTCGACAAGTCTACCCGAAATTCGCACTCAGCAAAGGAGAAAGAAAAGATAAATGGTTTGTTTTGGTGCACATTTTGTAGTGGAGACCATAAGTCTGTCGCTTGCTTTGTTGTTACCGAACCCGATGCGAGAAGAAGTGTTTTACGTCGAAAAGGAAAGTGCTTTGTTTGTTTGTTTACAAAGTAGTCATATCAGTCGCAAGTGTTGAAGCCAACGTAATTGTTTTCGCTATGGAGCCAGACATCACACTTCGATCTGCAACGCTTAAGCCAGTGTAGGAAATCCACCTCGGAAACCAAAGGAAGGAACGTCTCAGAACAATCAGACTGTAAGTATATCTTTGTATTTTACCCGAAATCACAACAAGCGTGTTTTACTGCAAACAGCGAGAGCCAAGGTTCAAGCCCCTCACAACGAAAGTTCTTCCTGTAAGACAAGAATTATTCTGTTCGATTCTTGTTCACAAATGTCATGTTACATCTAACTTGAGAAGAAAGTTAAATCTATCGGTTCTGAAACAGTCCTGATAAAAACGTTTGGCAAGGAACGAGCATCTGTAAAGAAATGTGATGTTGTGCAACTAGCAGTAGAATGTGCCCATAACCTCAAATTATACATTAATGCGTATGAATATTGACCTCACCTGCAGTCCATTGTCTAACCAGTCCATTGAATTTGCACAGCAGAACTATCCCTATTTGCAAGATCTTTACCTGGCATACCTATAGATGTTGATGTTATGATTGGTGCAGATTTCTATTGGTTATTCGTCCAAGATAAGGTGGTACGAGGGGAGTCGAATGAAGGTCCTGTAGCAGTAGGAACCCGTCTTGGTTACGTCCTGAGTGGTCCTCTCGTGATCTTCCCGACAACACAGAATCCACAACAAATCTGATCTTGGCACATACATTGGAGACGGAATGTCCTACACTACCACTAGATCCTGACACCCCAGATTTAGCCTTGAAAAAAGAGTTGGATAAATTTTGGGATTATAATACCCTGGGTATCAAGGACGGTGAAGCAGATATGTATGAAGATTATCTGAAAAGCATCAAGCAAAATGAATGTCGTTATGAAGCACCTCTCCCTTTCAAGCAAGAACATCCACTACAGCCCAGATAACTACACTACAGCCCATGGCAGGCTTGGTTCACTAATGAGAAGAATAAGGTCATCGCCTGACATTCTTCAAGAATATAACAGAGTAATTAAAGAACAATTAACTCTGGGATAATTCAAGAAGTAAAGAGAGAAGAAGTGAATAATGTCATTCCAGGTACAGTGCATTATATTCCACATAGCGAAGTAGTCAGAGAAGATAAGAGCACCACAATTAAAGCTCAGGATTACGTATGATGCAAGTTCAAAGCAAGGTCAAGAAGCAAGCTTGAATGAATGTTTGCTACCTGCATGGTCCATCCTTGCTTCCCCTGATATTTGATATCTCGATTCGCTTTCGGCTGAGAAAGATAGCATTGGTTGGAGATCTGGAAAAAGCCTTCCTGGACGTAAAGATTACCCCCAAGCAAAGAGATCTACTGAAATTTCTGTGGGTGGATGATTTAGAAGCCAATAATCCAAAAGAGATTGTCTTTCGATTCACACGCCTCGTCTTTGATCTAGTATGCTCTCCCTTCATTCTAAACGCAGAGAAATCATCAAGCCGAATATCATATCAAGACATCAATCCTCAGTTTGTTCTTAATGTGCTAAAGTCATTATATGTGGATGACTATGCGTCTGGAAGAGAATCAGTCCAAGAATGCTTCGACCTTTACCAAAGGCTCAAAGGATGCTTCAAAGATGGAGGATTCAACATGAGGAAATGGGCTACAAACAGTAAAGAATTGAGTGAAAAGATAATTCAAGAAGAAATCTCCTCATCGCCAGCAGCGGCAGAAGCTCAATCCCAAGTCCCAAGGAATGCATTCCAGTCTCATGTAATCGAAGAAGATGAAGGATATGCCAAGATCACCTTAAACAATGCAGTTTGCACCGACGACGAAGTCAAGGTAATGGGAGTAGTGTGGGACAGGAACTCTGACACCCTGAAATTCACGTTCTCTCATCTAGTCAACCATACCAAGAATATGCCTGTTACCAAACAAGTGATCCTCAGCATAACTGCTAGATTCTACGATCCGCTTGGTTTACTATCTCCTATCACAGTCAGTCTGAAAAGTTTGTTCCAAGAGTTATGTCGGTCAGAAGTCGATTGGGATACTCCTTTATGTAAGAAGCAAGTCGAGTGTTGGAAGGAAGTTATCAAGGCCATGGAAGAGACTTCTGTCATCGAGACCCCTCGTTGTGTTCTGAAATATATCGATGTGGCTGACGTCATGTCCACACAGCTTCATGGGTTTGCTGATGCTAGCAACATCGCTAATGGTGCAAACGTCTACCTTCGTGTGGTAAGTCGAACTGGTGTTGTCACACAGTTAATGGCGTCGAAAACTCGTGTGGCACCTTTAAAGGAAGAAACAACTCCGCGCCTCGAATTGCTAGCAGCATTGACGTTTGCAAAGTTGGTAAAATCTATGTCTGATTCTTTGGATGGTGTAGTAGAAATTGATGAGATAACCTGTTGGAGCGACTCACAAGTAGTATCATGGTGGATCAGAGGAAAGGGAAAACAATATAAACAGTTCCTGCAGAATAGAGTATCTCAGATAAGAAGCTTGTGGAGCATAGAGTGTTGGCGTTATTGTCCTACACATCTTAACCCGAGTGATATTGCCTCCAGAGGAGCCAAATGTTCAGAGCTGGCATCTAATCGTTTGTGGTGGAACGGTCCCCAATTTTTGATGGAAGACAGAGCGCCATGGCCTGCCATTATTAGATGCCCAGCGACTGAAATATCTGCTGCAGAAGACGTCAAGCGCGAAGAAAAAAGTTCAACAATTTTGAACACTCTTGTCTGTGAGAATCCTCATCGTTCAGGCATTGGGAATGTTATCCAGTGTGAAAAATTTAGCAGTCTCGATAAACTTCTTCGTGTCACTGGTTTTGTTCTTAGATTCATCAAGAACGTTGAGAACCCAGATCACAAAGTTGACCAGCTCGACCTAACCCTAGCAGAAATTGAATTAGCAAAGATCCTCTGGCATAAGGAAGCACAGTTTCACCTCGAGGAATCGAAGCAAGCAAAGGAGTCATTGGGAATTTTCCAAAATGAGAATGCGTCCTGCGCTGCAAAGGTAGAATTCAGAATTCTTCGTTACCGTATTCCACTAAGTTTCCGATATTACTACCAAGGAAACATCATTATACAAAGTTGGTGATCCTACGCTGCCACAAAACAGTCAAACACAATGGGATTCGAGAAACGCTCACTGAACTGCGAATGAATTACTGGATTGTCAAAGGACGACAAGCTGTTAAGGGTCACCTATCAAGATGTGGTGTCTGTAAGAAATTATCTGGAAAGGCCAACCAAGGACAACCGACACCTCCTCTACCCGATTTCAGAGTTGCTGACGATCCAGCATTTTCAGGAATTGGAATTGATTTTGCCGGGCCTCTGTACGTGAAGGATATCTATCGAGGAAGTCAGATGCACAAGAGTTACATCGCAGTGTCCACATTTGCCAGTACCAGAGCTATTCATCTCGTACTAGTTCCAGATTTAACTGCTGATTAATTTATACGAGCTTTCAAGAGATTCATTGCTAGAAGAGGACTGCCCTCTGTCGTGATTCCCGACAACGGAAGGACATTCCATGACAATAAAGTTCAAAACTTTTCCACTCGGAGAAACATTTCCTGGAAGTTCAACGTTCCAACTGCAAGTTGGTGGGGAGGTTTTTTCGAGATGTGTAGTGAAGCTTGTGAAGAGAAGTCTCAAGAATGTAACTGGGAACGCCAAACTTACATATGAAGAGCTGGAGACTGTCTGGTTGAAATTGAAGGACTGTTAAACTCCAGACTGTTAACCTATGTCTACGAAGGGTTAACAGAACCTCCACTTACTCCATCATGTCTCGTGATTGGCAGACGAGGGTTACAACAACCTCCACTGTGGAAATCTACTAAAGAGATGATTACCTTTCGAGCACTTGGTAAAAGAGCACGCTATTTGGATAAGATATTGAGTCATTTCCGAGATCGTTGGAAGAAGGAATACCTCACTGGAATTAGAGAATACCCAGAAGTTGCAGATTAACGAAGGAAGCATTAGTGTGGGAGATCTAGTTTATGTCGAACAAGACAAGGTACCAAGATTGTGGTGGCGCTGGAAAAGATGGTATTGTTCGAGCTGCAGAAGTGGCAATTCTGGACCCTTCCATGCGATTAACCCACGTAATTTAGTTTTGGTTTGTGATTTTATCAATCAGGGGGGAGGATGTTGTAATTATGAATAATTATGCGAACAGTTAATTAATATGAACAATTAATTCCATGCGGTCGAACCTTGAGAACGTAATTGAGTGATGAAGAGAGGAGGAACGTGAGAATCTCGTG
The DNA here is from genome assembly GCA_035771165.1 of Paragorgia papillata. Taxonomy (NCBI): domain Eukaryota; kingdom Metazoa; phylum Cnidaria; class Anthozoa; order Scleralcyonacea; family Coralliidae; genus Paragorgia; species Paragorgia papillata. The sequence continues at coordinate 4,090,727 of JAWNZC010000234.1, forward strand.
AGTATAGTATCTTTGATGTGTGATCGTTTATTTAATATTAAAGGAGTTAAGAGTACATTTCTATTGAGTATAGCCGTATTTATAACACCACTCGAATGTTGCTTTTGTTCGCATATAGGCAGATACTTCGTCGTTCAATCCATTTTCGTGACAGGTAAAACGCCGATAAGCCCAATACGTACTAACTTCTTCGTTGTCATCTGGTTCAGTCTTTGACCCGTTCTTTGCTTCAGCGAGTTTTCAGTTTTTCATTGTGGCATGACTACCCCCGCGGTCCGGAAGTTTCAATGGTGCCAATCTCGTTCCCAGTAGTCTTCCCACGCGGTTGCGGGAGGCGGGGAAGACTCTGGGGAAATTGAATTTTCGAGAGGATATGCTAACACCGCTGTCAAACGTTTGAGCATGCGTGAATTTGCTAGAGTAAACATTGCAAGAGAAGTGGGAACTAGCCGTGGCAACAACCACCAGGCAGTGAAGACGAAGTAAGACTCGACTATTCATTTGTGTTTTAAAAAAAGGGTAATGAAAATTACCCTTATTTTAATAAAATAATTTTGTCGCTTATTCAGTTAAGTTAAAACAAGATTGCTCTACATAGTAATGTAATGTGATATATAGAGATTCTATACTAGAAGTTGCTATTGCAAGTAAGTGCTGCCTCAAATGCGATGACAACCTTAATTCAGTCTCTGTGCAGTTTGTGGTTTGTTTTGCCTACTCCACCAAGCTTGCCCACTCGGCCACTCCATCTGAGTTTGCCCACTCCACCCAAATTTGCCCACTCCACCCAAGTTTCCCCACTCCACCCAAGTTTGCCCACTCCATCCAAGTTTGCCCACTCCATCCAAGTTTGCCCACTCCATCCAAGTTTGCCCACACCACCCATGTTTGCCCACTCCATCCAAGTTTGTCCACTCCACCCATGTTTGTTCACTCCACCCAAGTTTGCCCACTCCACCAAAGTTTGCACATTCCACCCAAGTTTGCCCACTCCAACCAAGTTTGCCCACTCCACCCAATAAGAGACCACAGAGTTGCCTGCAAAGGAAGCTGGAAAGTCCAAAAATTTAATATTAGTATAGGAAATAACACGGTTCGAGAAGAATTAATGAAAAATCGCACGCGTGTTTGGTGAAATATTCATAATATTCGTATTATGAATATTTCGCCAAACACAAATGTGATTTTTCATTAATTCTTCGAGAACAAGTGTTATTTCCTTTTAATAACATTTCAATCAATATTACCTTTTCTCAAAATAATGCAAAGCTTGACTGAAACGGCGAAACTATAAACACCAAACAGGATATCAAAATATCAAAAGGATTTCAAGTTCTTTCAACAGCGTGACATTGATATAAACAGCATCTTTGAGGAATGTCTTCATCTAATTTTCAACTCTTTTAAGTAACCTTTACTTAACTTTCTTTGTGATTAACTTGTTGAACGCTCGGCAAAAGCAAATAAACCAGGATTCGTGTTGAACTGACTTGTTTACAGTTGTGTACAATTGTTTCCATCTGCCAAACTGACACATGACGTCATCTTATGTCGTATCAAAGGTTGCGGTATCAAGTCAGTTTGGCAGATGGAAACAAGTATTTACTGCAAACACCCGGATGTATGGTATTTAAAAATGATACCAACATGTGGTATTTTTTTTAAATACCCCTGTAAAACAATTTAAATTTAATACTGACGTCATTAGCCAATCAGGAATGAGTAAAATTGATTGAAATGTTATTAATTACATTATACACATGTATTTTTTTAATTATGAGATTGAAAACTACAAATTACTATAACTTATCCATTGACATAATTGACAAGGGTTTTGATAAGATATACACACAATTAATGTACAAATAGTAAATAATCATGCCTCTTGCTCTAATGCTGTGGCAAAACTGTCAATGCAATGTCAATGCAATTCAAAATGTCTCATTTATGACCAGTTAACTTATTAGAGCTTAAAAATATACAGCAATGTACCATGCATATTTGAGTCCTAATAAAGAATATTTTTAGATTTAATAGAAGTAAAATATGTTCTTATATGTTCTTAGCCGACAAAGTGTCAATGCCTAGAATAGCAGTTGGTATACCAATCCGTGGAAAGATCTCTAGCAATCCGTGGAAAGATCTCTACCAAAACACCGTTAAAATGTCTTCTTTTAAACGCTCGAAGTTTGAAAAGCCAGCACAAGCAAGGTATGAAAATAACAAATAACATTCATCATTTTCAAGATTTAGTTTAGTCAGAGAACAGTGAAATTGTATGTGTTAATGAAACGTGGTTAAACAAAGATATATTAAATTGCGAGATTCTCGGTCAACAATCTGAAATATTTCGTAAGGACAGAGAAAGCAGAGGCGGTGGAGTATTAGTGGCAATTAAAAGTGAATCGTTCAAACGCGTGCATGAGGTTAAATCAAATAGCAACATTGAAATTGTGACAGTGGACGTTACCACGGAATCAAATTCACATTTATTGGTGTGTTCATGCTACAGACCTCCAAATTCTGATGAAAACTGGCTAAACGAATTTAACGACTTTCTTAGTATGATTCGTGATCAGTATGATGACATCATCATTGCGGGTGATTTTAATTTACCAAACATCAATTGGCAGAGAACTGGTGACGAGGCAACTGAAGGAACCACTGGAAGCGAATTTTCTGAAATTCTAAAAGACTTTTTCCTTTCTCAAATAAACACTCATTTTACAAGAGGAAATAGCATTCTTGATCTTTTAATCACAAGCATACCCAACCAAGTTAAAATATGCGAAGTCCTTTCACCAGAGATGAGCGGAGTAGTCACTGATCATAATGCCATTTCCTTTGAAGTATGAACTTGTCCTTTACGGCCACCAAAAACAAACAGAATGGTTTACGATTATCAACGTGCAGATATCAACGGTCTTCGTACAGCTCTTGAGTCTTTAAATTTGACTAACTTGATATCACATAACGACGACGTAAATAAAGACTGGTTTTCCTGGAAAGGCGCATTTCTCGTTACAGTTAAGAAATACATCCCAATGAAAAGAGTGAAAGGCAGCAAAAACATTCCTTGGTTTAACAGCGAAATCATGCACTTGTTGAAGAAAAAAGAAACTGTCAGACGCAAACTTTCTCATTCTCCCACTGATTATCTGCATGGAAAATTTAAGGAACTTAGAACTAGAGTTAAACATCTCTTGAGAGAAAGTCGCGAAAGATACTTTAACAACCTCGGCCAAAGTTTGCATTTAAACCCGAAACGCTTTTGGAATCTGTTTAAATTAAAATAAAAAACAGTACTATCCCACAATCTGTATCCTGGACAATGGGAAAAGACAAGAAAGTCGCCAACAACCCGAACACTATTGCCAATATGTTCAATAGCTACTTCGCCTCAGTATTCACATCACAAGATATATCCCAGCATAACTACGCTAATATGGCTGATATAAATGACAATATTTCTTCTGGTACACCTACACAGACAACAGATCAATTAACACTGACTGAAAGTGAAGTTCTGACAACTCTAAAGTCTCTCGACCCAGATAAAGCATTGGGACCAGATGAAATCCCTGGTAGAATTCTGAAAGTAACAGCCGATCAAATTGCTCCATCGCTCACTTGCCTGTTCAACAAATCTCTTCAACTTGGTATAGTACCGGATGAGTGGAAACAAGCCAATCTCGTTCCAGTATTTAAAAAAGGAGAAAAGGATCGGGTAGAAAACTACAGACCAATTTCCCTTTTATGCATAGTATCAAAATTGTTGGAACGATGCATATTAAACCACTTTAGATTCCATCTACAAAAGATCGTTAATCATGCACTGTCAGCATGGTTTTACTCCCGGGAAATCCTGCACTACTCAACTTATCCAAGTTGTAGATTCAATTGGTAAACTTCTCGATCAAGGAGAGCAGATAGATGTGGTTTATCTTGACATGTCTAAGGCATTCGATAAAGTGAACCACAATAAAATGATCGATAAACTCCGTAGTTTTGGATTCAACGATGGCCTGCTATCTTGGTTCCAATCTTATCTTCACCATCGTCGACAAAAAGTCACAGTATTAGGATCAACATCTCCATCTAGGCCGGTGACGTCTGGAGTACCACAAGGATCTATCTTGGGCCCAATCCTGTTCCTACTTTACGTCAGTGATCTACCCGACGCAATATCCTCGTCTACAATTGCGACTTTTGCTGACGATACCAAATTGTTCAGGTGCATATCGTGTGAAGCAGACAACACTCTCTTGCAAGAAGATCTGAACAATATAAACGACTGGTCCTCGTCTTCTGATCTTCTGTTTAATCAGACTAAATGTAAAGTTCAGACAATAGCTCGGAAAAGAAAACCAATTATGACCTCATACTCCATGGGCAACACGCAGCTCGACCATTGTATGCAAGAACGAGACCTTGGAGTGTGGATCTCGTCTGATTTATCGTGGAAGAAGCAGGTTGAATCACAGAGTACGAAAGCCAACCAGATCTTGGGGTACGTGAAGAGAACAACAAAAAGCGTAAAATCTCTTACCACAAGACGAACAATCTATCTGACAATTGTTCGTGCTCATCTTGGTTACGCGACGCAAGTTTGGGCGCCTCAAACTGTAGAGCTCATTAAGAACATTGAACGGGTTCAGCGACGTGCAACTAAATATATTCTCCACCTACCATTTAACTGCGACGTCTCATACAAAGACAGATTGATTCAAGCTAATCTAATCCCAGTAACTTACTGGCATGAGTATTTGGGCATGGTATTTTTCTTCAAAATTATCAATAAACTTATTTATTTGGACAAGACCTCCTTACCAAAAACAAAAACATCTCTGAGACTGACACGATCTTTCAGTAAAATTGTTGGTACAACCTTTGAAGAGCGACTGTGCAGAACATCAACGTACAGCAGATCATACTTGATACGATCAACACGGATATGGAACGCGCTACCAAAGGAAATACCCCGTAACACACCTTCTCTTGCTACTTTTAAAACTATACTGAAAGAATACTACCACTCCGCTCTTTGCTCAACATTCGACCCTGACGACCCACGTACATGGAAGACAGCCTGTGTTAAGTGTAATTGTGCTCGTAGTCTATTAGTTTCACCTTCTTGTTGTTTTTAAACCTCGCCCAATTTATTATTTATTTATTTATTTAATTATTTACTTACTTACTTATTTACTTTTTATTTATTTATTTATTTATTTATTTATTTAATTAATTATTTATTTATTTATTTTCTTTATTTAAATAATTAATTAATTCACAGCTTTCTTTTGGGGTGTGTGTGTGGGGGGGGGGGGGGGGTGTGTGTTAGCGTTCTTTTTCTTTTATCTTTTACTTTAGATTCATTGTTTTTGTATAATCTTGTGCATGTGTATTTCCGTTCATTGTTTAACTTGTATGTTGTTACAATATTTGTAACAAAGGATCCGCAGTAATTGGCTTTAGCTGTTGCGGTATTCCTGCCTTGTATTACTTTTGTTGGTACAAATTGTACATATATAATTAATGATATTATCAGGGCAAAGTTAAATAAAATAAAAAATAAAAAAATAAAATAAATGATTCAGCAAGAGAAATTCTACATGCGTAATATCATTCTCAAAAGCATTTATGTACATATTGTCTACTTGCACTCTAGCTTGTCGAGTTCCACTTGAATTTACTGGAATGGCTTGTGGGGTTAATCAAGACTGGCGTACTGTTTAATAAACAAGCAGGAGTGTTTTATCAGATATAAAGACACGAGGCGAAGCCGAGTGTTTTTATATCTGATAAAACACGAACTGCGAGTTTATTGAACGGCTTCAAAAACGAACCACTCGGTAAGTTCATTTGTTTAGTAAGTTTGAAAAATAACCTTGTCTAAGCCGAGAAAATCAAAGCTAAAGTTTATGTAAATCAGGAGGTATCTTTTTCTCGACTTCGCCTCGTGTCTTTATATCCGATAAAACACTCCTGCTCGTTTATTAAACAGTACATCAACTATGGTCTTGATGAATATTTCCGAAAGCAAATAAAGACATGATGTATCGTCCTTACTGTAAAATTTTCCTTCGAGGAAAAAGGTAAACTGCTCATGATCATGGCATTGCCAGTTCAGAAATCCATCACCGTCGTGGTGTTAACCAACTTCAGACTAGATGTAATTTCAACCTCGTCCCCAGGGCCATTTGTGGGGGCTGTGCCTGCCTCCTAGGCAGGCCCGCATTGCATCATGGACACGTCACACTTTTGGGAGGGCCTGCCACATCCTGTAAACAAAATGGTGACCGATCCCATCATGCACAGCGAGACTAGCCCCTAAAGTAGATAGTTTTGAGAGGGCCTGCAAAATCGTTCGGCCGCTGTCGTCCGACAAACTTTTAACACTGACCCACCAGGAATCGGTCTAAACTTTCTTACAGATCACGACAATGAAGAAACCAGTATGTTTTAGAATTACCGACCTTCTGCCAATAGTATTTTTAGCGATAAAAAGGAATTGAAGGAAAAAATATCTGCCGAGTGCCGAACAAAAGCAAATTCGAAGGTCAGGAAAGTACAGGTTTTCCTTATTGTTTTTTTGGGTTTTTTTGGTTTATCTAGCTTACGAAGACTGTCAACTGACCAAGAGTTAGTGAGATTTAATTTTGTTAAATTGTACGCTATATAGCGTAATTCAAGTTTCAGTTGTTGTGGTAACCGAAAAAGTATAAACCCAAGAGTCTCTGGGTAGACTAAAGTGCATTTTCGTTGATTACCCCGGCCGAAAGTTGACAAAGTTCAACCGTAATTGCTTTTTTCAACAATTCCTTCATTTTAAAGCTAGGATTCGTATGTCGTAAGTCTTCAATGTCCTTCAAAATCTTCGGAAATAGCCATGGCTATTAACAATGGTAGTTAATTATCCAAATTTATTCCGTGCCAAGTTTTGCCAAATTTTTTACAGGATCTTGCAGGCCCTAAATTCGGCGTGTGTGACCTGTCCATGATGCAGCGAGGGCCTGCGGAGGAGGCAGGGGCTGTGCCAAGATGGCGGCCAAGAACAAATGGCCCTGGCACAGACTGAGCTATCACCACATCTGATTGGTCGAGATAACATTGGATGTTTTAGGTATTCTGATTGGTGGAAACAAGGCGAGCGGCAGGCTAACTCGCGGGCATTTGTTTATAGGCTCTAATTATATTGAATAAGTGATGCCAGAATTGCCGGCTGTTAAAAACAACTTCAAAATGAATGAAAATGTGAGGAAAGCTGGCGAAACACCCGTAAAAACGTTGGAAGAATATGTAAATGATGGGTCGTGTCGTCTCTGTGCCCTGGCTGCCATACAACGAAGTCATGGGACGGCAATTTAGAGTGTTTTCTAAATCGGGCGAACGAAAGACTTGGTGAACAAAGTCAAAAAGTATTTTGGCCGCGAAAGGAAAGTACAAAACAGGGCAGAATTTACGTGTTTGCCATTGAGAAGCAGGCTTTTTTCAAACAAGAATTCGCGACTAAACGAAGCCTAAATGTTTTTCAAAATGCCGAATTAAATCCACCGAAAACTCACGAAAACAAGGCGGCCCGGCCAGACAACGGCAATCCAGTTTCTTGCGAATTTGGTACAACGGTGAAGCAAATGATAAATAATAAGCATTTACAGATATTTATGAAAAGTGTATTTATTTTAATAACTCGACAATGAATTTATTTGGAAATGAATGTTTTGATTGTTTTCAGTTTGGGTCAGTCAAGCTGAACTAAATATTCAGAAAAACTTGAGCCTGACTAGGCGCGATAAACTTAGTGAAGACTGGGTCCGAGTCAAAAATGAGTCAAAATATGGCTCATGTTTTTGCAGCCTGTGCCAGGGCCATTTGTTCCCGCCATTTCGTCTTCCCTGCATGGGACGAGGTCGATGTAATTTATGATTGGCAGAGCAATCCTTCTAGCGTATGTGATGTAAGTGTAGGAAGAAACTTCCTACGTCACAAAACGTCACAAACCAGCCAACATACATACTACATTGCAAACAACGGTCGCAAAATCTCTATTCGTTGACTATACATAGCTCGGTAAAGAGATCTGGACATGAGACCCAGGGAACCCATCAAGATTAATGTGCTGTCTTCGGCAGCAAAGACATTTCAAGATTTCTAATTTTATAAATGGTTTCTTGCCTTTCCTGAATATTATATTCCGCTGTATTTGTGGTGTTCTTTTTGGCGTTCAATTTTAAGCGGGGCCGTCAGGAGAACTCGGGCGTCCCTAGGTTAATCCGACACTGCTCCGGCTCATATTCCGATTATCCCTCTTCTTGCAGAAACAACGCCTCAGCAACCACTTCACACCTTCTCGGTAGTTTGTATTATAAGCTACGTAAATTATCGGGTTTAGGCAAGATGATAGATTGTATACACAGATCACTACTGCAACGACATCAGCATGAATAGATCTCCACGTAAAAAGGGCGGCATGTGTCTGGAGAACAATGTAAGGAATCCGTGCAGCCATGAAAACCAGTGTGATTAATAACAGCATATTAGTGAGTTTCTTCTTGTTTGATATATCTTGCGGCTGTCCAGTTGTTTGGCTGCAAATAGTTTTCGATACATAAACACCTATAATAATCTTACCGTAGCAAAATGATATGACGACTACTGGAATGAGAAAAGTTAGAGTGTACCAAGTGAAAAACGACGCTTGCGCGAAAGCGGCTGCTTCCTGACTCTGTGTTACTTGTGCCGCGCACGTAGTCATATAGTCGTAAGAAACGCTAGAATGAGCGCACTTAGCCAAATCAGGCAGATCGCAATTTTTGCACACCGTTTGTTCAATCTTCGCTGTATTTTCATCGGGTTAACTAAAGCATTGTAGCGTTGAGTTGCTAACAGAGTCAGTGTAATCGACGAAATAGCAATGAAGAAAACCAAAGATGTATACAAAACAGACTGGAATTCCTGTGTTATAAAGATTTCCATTTCCAGCACAGCAATGATATTACAAGGTGTGTTGAAAAGAATGAATATAAAGTCAGATACGGCAACACTGGACAGAGGTAAGTTGGTTGGATTTCGCATTGGTTTGTTTTTCCAAACGACCAGAATAACCAGTAGATTACCGACTGTACCAAGTACACCCAAAAGGACGTAAATTCCTACCAGTGTAAATCCCAATTCTTTACTCACTGTCGTAAAGTAAAAGTAGTGTGTCTTGTTGTTTGCTGTCGTTGTGCTATTCAGCGTTGAGTTAAAACCGGTTATGTCCATGGCTCTATCCCTAAATACTATGATTTTTCTTAATTTAAAAACCGCTTTTCGACTATATATATAGCCGATAAAAGAGACGCAATAAGAAGCAAGTTTACGGTCATTAATTGATCAACATTCAACATTCATTTACAGTCTAAGCCATAATTAAAATCTATATTGCTCTAATATAGTTTAATAAAGTGGACTGAGTGTGTCACGCTATTTTTAGCCAAATTTTTCTTATATTCAAATTCTGAGCTACAAAAATTGAAACTTTACATTGACTCAATAATTAAATATGAGTTACCTAACAACTATGGAAGCCGAGTTCTGAATATATCAGACCAAGTTCTCGCAAAAATTCAGTTGAAGTTGATTTCTGTTTTGCCAAACAGAAATCAAGATGTCGATTTGCAATCCCTCTCAATCTCGCTCAATTTTTGACCATCCATACCTCTGTGCAGGTTTCTAGGATCTCATTGTGTTTTAATATTTTTTTAAATCGTTATTGTGAGGTGCTGTGTGACTTTAGGACAATTAGTGCCAGAATTGCTAAAAATAACGTGACCACAGCCTCTTTAAAGCGTTTTTTAAACGTCACTTAAAAAGTTACTGTTCATGACCCAATGTTTCAACACTCTGATCTAGAGCCTTCATCAGAGTCGATCACTGTAAAGACAGCTCCCATATTTATATTCTCTAATATAGAACCAATGATGATAGGCTTCTATACAGGGACTTTTAGATTCTACGACAGCGATAAAAAAAGAAACATGAAATTTAAAGAAGTCATGGTAATTAACTGATTATTATATTTAATATTGGAGGTTAGTTTAACCCCAACCTATATAGTACCCAGGTAACCCCTTGGCGCACGGGAATTTTCTCCTTGGCGAATAAAATTGTCTCAGTGGCGTTAGCCAGAGTAAAACACTAAAGGCTGTATCGTTCCAAAAGAAACGACACATGAGTCGCGAATGGATTAATTACTTCTTAAAGTTATGTAATTTTGAGCAACAGTTAATTCTTAATCTTGAGTTGACGTCGCCTTGGAAACGTGAAAATGCTAATAAGGCCCGTTTACACTAGAGCAAAAGTATCCGGATTCACATTGTTTTTCATCCTCATGGGAATAAGAAACAATCTGAATCCGGATACTTTTTCTCTATTGTAAACGGGTCTAAGTGGCATTGTATGGAGCTTAAGCAAGCTAGGACGACGACGGCAATCTAAACTTCAATATCTAGCAGAAACCACGAATCCATTTACGTAGTATTGAATATACTTAAGGTATGTTTTTCGACATCCAAAAGCTTTAGAGTTCTATAAGGATTTCGTCGCATATTTGAAGTCCAACCCAACTAACAGGTTTCGCCGTTTCAGGAGTTAAAGTCGTCCTGAAGACGTGAAAATGATTTGAATAACGTTGTATGTAGAACGGGGACGGCGTTACGATTACTCTTGGGACTAAAAATTATTAATTTTCTTTGTTGTGTGAGGAAAATTCTATTGTATTAAGGACCTTGTTTTGACGTTCGCGTTGTATTTGCTTAAGCTCCATTGTATAAAGGACGGAGGACGGTGTTCGGATTACTCTTGCGGGACTAAAAATTATTCATTCACTTTGCTTTCCAAAAATAATTATTTTGTTTATCGTGGACATAATAAACAAGACGTCTGGGTCAGGCGTTCACTCGATCGGACTACTGGCAAAACGCGGAGGGACTGATCAAACCCGGTATCAAAGGCTGGATGTATATACTTCACACTGGTGAACATTATAGAGTTGTCAGCCACACCATCAACGTGCAAAAACACCTTGGTCAAAAGACAAAGCTGTTCAACTTTTTGTCCAACTCCAGAAGCGAAAGGGGCAAAGAACTATAACAACATGCCTCAGCTAGCTCATGGCCTCACTTAGACCCCGTTTACGCTAGAGCACGCACTGAAAAGTATCCGGATTCACATTGTACTTGTTTTTTATTCCCATGAGGATGAAAAACAATGTGAATCCGGATTTTGCTCTAGTGTAAACGGGGCCTCAATCACGGTGGCTGTACAACTCACCGGAAACATGAATAGTAGCGGAAGTACATGTAAAATGTGCAAAAATGCAAAATCGCGACGCCAAAAAAAAAAAAAAGAAACCGGGCCGAAACCTAGACTCGGCTTACCACAGTAGCCCGAGTAATAAATAAAAAGTTCACTATTAAAAAAAAAAAAGGGTCGACAGATATTTATCCAGCTGCTATACTTACATATATAGCCGCGTCTCAACTTTATGACAAAAAGCGGCACTTTTGTCAATTGATTTTTTAATTTTAATACTGCCCAAAGTATCCCGTTTTTAATCTTATAGAGTTCACTTTCTAGTATTTTCGAATTAAAAATATCATTAAACACTCTTTATGGTACGGGCAAAGTAATGACGCACTGACATGAATTAGTCCATTTTAATGAAAATGTTGTGCAGTATAACATGTCAACTAACGTATTAGTGTTATTAAGACACTGAGACAATATCGTCTGAATGTTGGACTATTGATCTTACTGCTTTGTAAATATTTCATTTATAACATATCACTGAGCTAAGACGTTAGATAGTGTCATGAAGACAAGACTATTTAACTGGACTATTAAACTTGCTACTTTGTAAATATTTCATTTATAACATATCAGCAGGAGTTACTCCGGATATACACAGGCAAGTCTTTCGCGTGGCGATACGGCTCAACTTGAAGTTTATTATCTCTCGTAAATTTCTTACCTAAAGAGAGTTTTACGAAAGTCATTAAGGATAGCCATGAACTTGACCAGTTTTAGCTCAACGCTGAGCACCACCACGACAGAAAACAACGGCGAGGGACTCCGGCCTTTCTACACTACGAACGACTCATTGAACTGCACACTGGTAGCAAGGTACGCTCTTCTGGGTGTACTTGGTGCAGTCGGTAATCTACTGGTTATTCTAGTCGTTTGGAAAAACAAACCAATGCGAAATCCAACCAACTTGCTTCTGTCCAGCGTTGCCGTTTCTGACTTTACACTAGAAAACCGGGCGTGTTGTGACAACACGGATTTTTGTCCCGCTATTCAACACGTCAAAAACGTGTTGTTTTCATTGGCGTGTTGTAAATTAGACGTGTTACAGAAACACATCAGGCGTGTTTAAAAAACACGCCTGCGAGAACACACGACACGTCGAAAGCGTGTTGTTATTATTGGCGTGTTGTGACTTAGACGTGTTTCAGGAACACAGAGACGTGTTTTAAAAACACGCCATTCTCAGAACACGGCAAAACGCGTGTCGATAGACGGGACAAATCAGAACACGCTAAAAGCGTGTTTCAAGAACACGACAAGCATGTTTTCATAACAACACGCCAAAAACGTGCTTAACTCGTGAAGCAATATAAAATATTCATACGTGATACAAAAATTCAACAATATATATGTTTTTATTTGAGACGTAGCAATGCAGGATAACATAACACACGGGTAAACCCAAGCATCACAATAAACATGATGGCATGCAGATTAACAAGGAATTACATTCACGAAAATGCGGAGTTGGATCATAATATTATGCATAAAGTTGGATCATATAAATGTATATGTCGAAAACTAATCTACCGATTTTCATTCTACAGCCAGTAGTTGTAAAGAAAAGGTAACTTATAATATTATTGATGATTAGAAAGTTAAAGTTAAAAGTTTTAGATTTATATAATAAAGAACTCAGCGTGTCAGTCTGTCACTTTCTTGAAGTTGTGAACGACTTGTCGGCAAAAATTGCAAGATTCCTTGCTAAACACTTGCTTCTATATACACCTTCTAACCACTATTATTAATGTCAACCACCTTTTGTTTGCATCTAGTGACCGTTGATCGGTTAGTTTTCGAGATATAGCCGATTTGGTGATCTAACTCCGCATTTCGTAGTGTATTAAATTATTTCTTGAACTGGCTACTTGTACTGGGAAAAGTGAGGACACTGTGGCCCTTCTTTTCATTTCTTATTCTGTGACATTAAATAACTTGCAGTGTAACTACTTCAACCGGGGCCACCCAATGCAAATCAAACAATGACTTTTGATCTTTAGGATCCTAACGTAAGGATAGAAATAATTATTATAACTTCAAAGAACGTTGCCAACTTTTATTGGCTTAAATTTAATTTAATAGAGGCTGTAATAATAGAGGCTGAATACACACGGTCTTTATCGTTGGAGACATCGGCCTGTCGTTGGTGGATTTGCATTGGGTGGCCCCGGTTGAAGTAGTTGCACTGTAAAACGCAATCTAAAATACAAACTTCTTTCACTTTAAAAATGCTGTCATTTTTTTTGGAGTTAATACAGCCTTCAAGAAATTTGACTAAGTCCAGTTCTCCATGGTCTTTAGCGATGTCTTCATTGCCTGCCATGATCTTCTCAATACTATAAAATATCATGAAAGTATAGGTGTGTCAATGTTGTACATGTATGTTAAATACAGGCAAATACCAAATTACTGCATACCCCAAAATGGATTTCCATAAGAGAAATTTCAAACATCTTAATTTGAAAGAGGTGACATAGACAACTCTGAAATCATCCATTGATACCTATCCAATATACTTATAATCCAACTAAGATAATATTACAGGCATTGATTTGGCGTCAAAGCTCCGGGAATGTTAAATTCAACATTCACTACGGGAATGTTAAATTACGTTAATACAAGATAAAAACAACCATGTACTCTTGTTTTTAGTTATAGGTGCGTGAAATCAAGTGTTTTGAGTACGCGCGCGAGAACGAGCGCGTCGAGTCTCCGACGCACGCTTTTTATAGAGCACGTTTGTTTTACTCCGGGCAAGGTCTGATTGCCACTGGTAATTTCACCATAACAATTTTCCTGAACATCTCACCCAGTGTTTTTATAGAGCGCGTTTGTTTTACTCCAGGCAAGGCCTGATTGCCACTGGTAATTTCACCATAACAATTTTCCTGAACATCTAACCCAGTGTAAACGTCAATATTAATA